>CM067314.1:19553891-20153891 GCA_034231615.1 Meghimatium bilineatum
ATTCTGGCGATCTACTAAATATATTGTGGCGATCTACTAAATAATTATGGCGATCTACAAATTATATTCTGGCAATCTACAAATTATATTCTGGCGATCTACTAAATAATTCTGGCGATCTACTAAATATATTCTGGCGATCGAGGTGTTGTACTTTGTTTACCCGATATTACGCTGGCAACTTTATTTACAATAAACCAATTCGACTCCTTTACTTTAGTCACTTTTTATTCCGGATGGCAACATCTCGATTGCCATCTACCAGTAGATCCAAGTAAGCAAATGTATTTGCTTTATTTAGTTTCACTTAAGTTAGTTTGTTAACGTTAACTATTAAATATTGTTTGCCTAATTTAGTCTCACTTGAGTAAGTTTTTAACATGAAATATTCAATATAGATACCACGTTATTTAGTTTATTTATGCATTCAGTGTTTATAAAAATAAACTCAATTCCCCCCAGAAATACATCATAGAGAAATGGATGCCACGCCCATAGAATCATAAATATACACCTTTTCCTTAATTTTTTAAATACATATTATGAATACTTGCACCTAATAGACTTGACACATTCAGTAAATGTAACTTTACCATGGAAACTCTTTAATGGTGAAAATAGAAGAAATAGTTCAGAAGAATTTAAAACATATGGGATAATATGAATACGATAAAGTCAGTTCTCAACGCCTGTTCAACATGCACCACGATTGAGTCATACATACAACACGTTTAACTCATATGCACACACCACGGCTGAATCATACATGCAAATAACATGATGGATACAGATTGAGTAATTGCTAGAAATGACATTGCTAAGTTATATATCAATTGGGCATAGGTAACACCCAGTCACTGTTCTCTCATTCATAATTACAAGGTATACTTCAAAACCACAAGGTATATTGTTGTGCCTGATAGGGGAGCAACAAATAGCGACACTGTTAAATATCACGCATTTCGTAGAAAGCAACTAAGGACGTCTTTAGGGTGGTGGCCGGCTGTTCCGTTTCAAAGAGGGCCAAAGTAACGCAAACAACGTGCTAAACTGGGAAAAAGTGAAGCTGAAATGCTTAGATATCGCAGCTAAGGTATAAACAACCACACAACGTATTTTGATCTATGTAATACATATCGCAAATAAATGTGCTGTCATTTTAGAAAAAATAATAATAATTCAAAGCTGCATTAAAAATACATCTTTAAAAAAAACGCTTTTCCCACTATAAATTAGTAAAACGATGGATCGCCATGCCGAAGTAACCCAACAGTTCTCAAACGATACTGCAAGGAACAAGAGTAGTCGAGAATTATTATTTAAGTCAGTTAAATCCTTTCTTTTGTTTTGAAAAAGAGTGTTGCAAGCTTCTTTCTTCTTTCTGTCCTCATGTATCGTTCGGTATTCAGAGGACAGTGAGTGTACGGTCTTTTGCCCTTCTATTTGCCTTTTCTGCTGTTATATTTCCGAGTGTCTCTAATACATTATCTATCCACCTTTTACGAGGGAGTCCAATAGGTCTCCTGTTTTCGTATCGTATGTTAAGGGTTTCTTGGATAATATTTTGCTCTTTCTGCCTGGTTATGTGGCCGAATATATAACTTGTTGTTTCTGAATATATTCTAATTCTTGTCCAGTGGTAGTCACAGAAATATCGTAGAAAACGTGAATAATTAACTGTGCGTCTTACTAGTGAATATGATAATTATGTAATTATGTAATTATGTAATTATGAATGTAATTATGTCTTTAATCTTTATCCCAATGATTCTTCAGAACAGATTATTTGCTGTCGACGAAGCGATGTTTTGGCTGCAATGATCTTCAACACTTTCTGCTTCTTGTTTTCGGTGTAGAATCTGACAAACTTTGCATCTCGCGATATTTTCTCATGCATATTTTGTATCCGTGTCTTACCTGATGCTCTTCGACTTTTATTTCAAGTAAGGTCCTCAATATTTTCTTTAAGCGATGTCTTCAACCTTCTTTTCAAACAAGACTTTCAGCACTCCTTTCAAGCAAAGCCTACCTTTCCTTTCAAGCAAGGTGTTGAACTTTCATTTCAAGCAAGGTCTTCAACTTTCCTTTCAAGTAAGGGATTCAACTTTCTTTTCAAGAACGGTCTTCCTTTCCTTTCAAGAAAAGTCTTCCTTTCCTTTCAAGCAAGGTCTTCAACTTTCCTTTCAAACACGTTCTTCCTTTCAAGCAAGGTCTTCAACTTTCTTTTCAATTAAGGTCTTCAACTTTCCTTTCAAGCAAGGTCTTCAATTGTCCTTTCCAGTAATGTCTTCAATTGTCCTTTCCAGTAATGTCTTCAACGTTTCTCTCTGGTAAGGTCTTCATTTGTCCTTTTCTATAGGTCTTCAACTTTCCTTTCTTGTAAATTCAGTGATGTGTGATGTCTTTTCCCAAAATATTCATTTATTTTTTTATTTCCTCTAGCTCATAAACTTCTATTTCTAAGAATCACCGGATGTTTTTGTTTCTCTTTCCGTATGCTGCAACCTATTTCAACTGCAATCTATTCCAACTGCTCTTGTCTCACCCCTAAGTTCTGAAATAACTCCTATTTGAGGTTATATATAAATATATCTAGGAATGTGGTGTGAATCCATCAGAGTAAACATATACAACAAAGAACGTTATCATTAGTTCAAAGGTTACTAGCATAATGCTATATTCATTCTTGAGTTTCCGATTCGTTTGACATAGCAGAGTATTTGTTGTCATATCCATTATCTCAGAGATAAGTGGGCCGTCCTAATCAAGCGACTAATTTAGATAATCGATAATTTCACATCCGACCTCAACAGCTCATGCAAGCAATTTTTGTCCAAAGTGGGGAGTTTGAATTAAAACTGCTTTCTACTTGACAGAATGTGGACAAATAGGATAAATTCAAACAAATAGGTGAATATTTAAAATAACAATTTGTTGAAGAATAGTGAATACGATATGACATTTTAGAAAACGGTGTGGATTTTGTATAGTCATGAAGGGTGCTTTCTCAGATACAGGTTTTTTAATGATCATAATCATATGTGAATGTGTGTGACAGATTAATCACGCGTGAATGTATGTGGGAGATTAATAATACGTAAATGTGTTATGTTTTTTTCATATTACACACTGTTAAAATAAGGAATTTGAGAACGAATGCAGACGATTAACATAGCAGTCAAATCATGTGCTTGTCAAGAAATGAAAGGATTCTATAAGTATCAGGTAACGGATTCGAATTCAACTACAGGTATTTGCCTAGAAGTATCTGGTAACGGATTCGAATTCAACTCCAGGTATTTGCGTAAAAGTATCAGGTGACTGATTCCAATTCAACTCCAGGTATTTTCCTAGAAGTATCAGGTAGCGGATTCGAATTCAGCTGCATGTAGATGCCTAGAAGTATCAGGCGCCCGTGTGTTGCTGGGCCCGAAAGGGGACCAAAGAATAGCAAAACTGTTTACCTTCCACGCATGTCGTAAAAGGCGACTAAGGAGGTTATGGGATGGAGTTGGCTGTCCCATCCAATATAGGGCCAATGACCTAAAGTCATGCTGAAGTCGGATGTGTCAGGCCGAAAGGCGCAGATATCGCAGCATTTATGTAAACCATCACACAACGCATTCCGTTATCCGGACTATATCCTGATAATCTGCAGGAGTTTGAGAGCGAACGAAGAAAACGAAGTATCAGGTAGAGGATTATAATTCAGCTGCAGGTAGTTGCCTAGAAGTATCAGGTAACGGATTCGAATTCAGCTGCAGGTAGTTGCCTAGAAGTACCAGGTAACGGATTCGAATTCAGCTGCAGATAGTTGCCTAGAAGTACCAGGTAACGGATCGAATTCAGCTGCAGATAGTTGCCTAGAAGTATCTGGTAGCAGATTCGAATTCAGATGCTGGAAGTCGGCAGCAAGAAATGTCAGACAACTTTGAGAAACTACTAAACGGAAATCTACTTATCTATCTGTTCCTCCAACAGGGAGTACGGTACATAGGGAAGGAACCTGAGACTTCCAGTTCGGACTATGTGGTGTTCATTATCATGCGACATATTCTTTCCAGAATGGTGCCTTGCAACTGATTTCCTGAACCTGACTCTATCCTGTGACAATCTGCCTGCCTCTTCCAATGATATCTTCATACAGTCTTTGATACCATCTGTCCATCTCCTTCTAGGTCTGCTTCTTCTTCTACTTCCCGGAATTCTGCCCTCTAATATGCGTCTATCCATGCCCTTGTATCTTTTTATATGTCCAAAATATTTCAGTTTTCTATGTAAAATTGTATTCACCAGCTATCCTTCCTCTATATTCAGCATACTCAAAACCTCACTGTTCCTCATGCCTGTTTGCCCACGAAATTATTAATATTGCCCTATAACACTTCAGTTCGAAAGTCGATATTCTTTTTGCCGTTGTTCTATGTATTGTCCAAGTCTCGCTGCCATAAGTTGCAACTGGAAAAATGCATGATCTAAAAAGTATAACTTGTGTCTCTTTATAACAGTATTTTTTAAATTATTTTTTATTTCTTTTAAATTCGTTATCGCTAATCATTTCCTAATTTACATTGTACAATCACCTCAGCTGTTTATATTTACACCCAGATAATCAATCTTGTCGACGTTTACCAGTTCCAGAGGTGTGCTGGTACGTATGTGATGAGATGCAATGGTGTAATTCTTGCACTATGTGTCTACTAAATGCAAATAGTGCCTTATTACACTACATCCAAAACATTGCTGGATCATTCGAAACTCTAAATAGAATATGTACAGTTTCTGAAAAGAATTAGAAAAGATACTTGTTGTCATACATTTAATCCTGGCGGCAGTGAAAACAATGTCGAAGGAAGCAAGAGTTAGAGATAACAGTTTCTACTATTTTTCTGTTATACATTTTGGTAAGTACTAGTAGACGCCACCACATAGTCGAGTTATTTCCCTTGTCTATGTTTGCAAATGTCATGTTTATCATGTAATAATTTATGTAGTAATTTATTTTAGGGTTTGAGTTAGGGTTAAGATAATTGTATATTACATAACTAACCCTAACCTAACTCTAAATAAATAAATATATCAATTATTAAATGATGAATGCAAAATTTACAAACATAGACAAGGGAAATAATCAAACATGTGGTGGCGTCTAGTAGTATTGTACCTACATTTTTCTTCTAGCTGAAAATGACATTAAATACATTCTTTACTTCAAATAAAATTTTACACCCTCTTTCCTGCTTCCAATTTCACAATAAACACGATCTTTACTCCCTAAAATTGCTTTAGAACAAAAAAATATGTCCATGTGTCACATTGGAGCAATCAAATATTTAAATGTGAATATTTTATTAAGAAAATGAAACGGTGTTAAAATTGTAGTGAGGAATAATAATGCGAACTCTAGACAAGGGACATAAATCAATGAATGTTATAAAACTTCATATTTCGTCTGACTTAGCACAGTAGACATAAATGACCATTTTACTATATACATCTATCCAGGTTGATTTGCCCTACATGGGATTAAAGTTAAAATTCTCCTCTGGTAAGGTCGTTATTAGACATATTACTCAATTATTATTTTTTTGTCTCTAAAATATTTCGTTAAGTAATGACATTTTCAAAATATTAATGGAATTAAAATAACAAAATTGTCTCAGTGGGAAGATTTCTACAAAGGCGAATGTTGAAATAAAAATAAAATGACATTATGTGAATAAAAAATGGAATCGTGTTAGGAGGATTTTGTTCATACGATCATGTGACGGATCGTATTAGTGTTGATTTCAGATGAGCAGTGATTCTTAAAACAAATACTACGTGTATCTTTTTCTGTTTGAATGTATGGTCCCACTGAGAGAATATGCGGAGAGTTTCTACGTGGTCTGTTTGAAAAAGAAATACCAGTGTGGTCCAAATGTAAAAAGCATGTAAAATGTCAGTGGTCCTGTTGAAAGGCAATGTCGAGTGTCAGTGGTCCTGTTGAAAGGCAATGTCGAGTGTCTGTGGTTCTGTTGAAAGATTGTCTAAGTATTTCTCTGTTGTTCTGTTGGCTGAAAATGTCAGGTGTCCGTGGTCCTCAGGAAAGAGATGTCGAGTAAATATGGTCCTCATGAAAAAGATGTCCACTAGAATATTCGCGACTATGACAAGATTTGTTTGATTTGGAAATTGTTTCACATTCCCATTTTGTGTTATTTTTGATTTTCAAAGCTGGTTACTTCATTTGTGGGATAGCACATCCATAAATAACTTTCAACACAGCAGTCTTTTATTTTACAAATAAATGTGCATGATATAAATGTTATAAATGTGTATGATATAAAATGTTATAAATGTGTATCATATCAAATGTTATAAATGTGTATCATATCAAATGTTATAAATGTGTATATCAAATGTTATAAATGTGCATGATACAAATGTTATAAATGTGTATGATATAAAATGTTATAAATGTGTATGCTATCAAATGTAATAAATGTGTATCATATAAAATGTTATAAATGTGTATGATATAAAATGTTATAAATGTGTATGATATAAAATGTTATAAATGTGTATGATATAAAATGTTATAAATGTTTATGATATCAAATTTCAAAGTTGAATCCCGTTACTGAGCTGTGGAAGGTATGTGTGATAGGAGAATCTGTGCATAATCTTAAATATACATTTGATGGTCTACATTACATTGTTGAAACGTGGCTAATGACAGAGTACTCACAGGCCTTCAAGCTGAATTAATGAGGCCTACTTTCGTTACCTTTCTTGATTATTCCCATGTTTTCCGTTGGACAATATTTATGTACTTGGAATAGCGTGCAGAAATTAGCCAAGGCTACTTCAAGTATATAAATAGTAAACAATGAAAAACGTGACAATAATCAATAACGTAACGAATGATGGTATTTTATAGCGCCGTGCATGTTCACGATAAAGTCATGTGTGTGATTGCATCATCAAACTTCCAATAGCTGTCACGTGACGTGTCATGTGATGGATGTTCTTTAACACTTAACATTATACTTGTTCAACATTTCATGAAACAAACTATGCAATTATGTGTCGATCCATAGTGTTATGTGTCGATCCATAGTGGTATGTGTCGATCCATAGTGTTATGTGTCGATCCATAGTGTTATGTGTCGATCCATAGTGTTATGTGTCGATCCATAGTGTTATGTGTCGATACATAGTGTTATGTGTCGATCCATAGTGTTATGTATCGATCCATAGTGTTATGTATCGATCCATAGTGTTATGTGTCGATACATAGTGTTATGTATCGATCCATAGTGTTATGTATCGATCCATAGTGTTATGTGTCGATACATAGTGTTATGTGTCGATCCATAGTGTTATGTATCGATCCATAGTGTTATGTATCGATCCATAGTGTTATGTGTCGATCCATAGTGTTATGTGTCGATCCATAGTGTTATGTGTCGATCCATAGTGTTATGTATCGATCCATAGTGTTATGTGCCTGTCAATATTATTATGTGTCTATCATATTATTATGTTTGTCCATATTATAATGTGTCTGTCCATATTATAATGTGTCTGTCCATATTATAATATGTCTGTCCATATTATTATGTTTCTGTCCATATTACTATGTATCTGTCAATATTATTATGACATGCCATTATTTTACAGAATATTTTGGATGGTGTTGCAAAAGGAAAAGGGGGGGGGTTGAGATTAGAAATGATATATTTATAAAGACAAAAGTCACACCAGAATAACAGTAAAATATAACATATAATAAAATAACATATATAATAACATATAACAAATAACATATATAACATATAATAACATATATAACATATAATAAAATATAAAATATAACAGTAAATGTTTCATGTTTATGAAGACAACGAAAATAGAGACAGTTATGGCAATCATCATCAAGTGACGTCTACGCAGCATAGATGAGCTGACACGAACCTAACACATCATTTGTCTCTTGCCGTGGTTGAATTATCTGATTATAACTAAGACTCCGTGTACAAAATGTGGATGATACTTTATGGCACAATTTGCTCTTGATAGCCATATCTACAACTGCCACTGGGTTGAAGCATATATATAGATATATATCACAAGAATAATATAGTCTGACAAGACAGAATGTACTAGCAGCGAAGAGTGCATCATCTCCAGGTTCACATTTTTAAAAACCTCACTGAAAACCTTTGTACTAAACCAAGATACATGGGGAGAATTTGCACTAAACCAAGATACATGGAGAGAATGAGCACTAAACCAAGATACATGGGGAGAATTTGCACTAAACCATGATACATGGGGAGAATGTGCACTAAACCATGATACATGGGGAGAATTTGCACTAAACCATGATACATGGAGAGAATGAGCACTAAACCAAGATACATGGGGAGAATTTGCACTAAACCATGATACATGGGGAGAATGTGCACTAAACCAAGATACATGGGGAGAATGTGCACTAAACCATGATACATGGGGAGAATTTGCACTAAACCAAGATACATGGGGAGAATGTACACTAAACCATGATACATGGGGAGAATTTGCACTAAACCAAGATACATGGAGAGAATGAGCACTAAACCAAGATACATGGGGAGAATTTGCACTAAACCATGATACATGGGGAGAATGTGCACTAAACCATGATACATGGGGAGAATGTACACTAAACCAAGATACATGGGGAGAATGTGCACTAAACCATGATACATGGGGAGAATGTGCACTAAACCAAGATACATGGGGAGAATGTGCACTAAACCAAGATACATGGGGAGAATGTACACTAAACCATGATACATGGGGAGAATGTACACTAAACCATGATACATGGGGAGAATGTACACTAAACCATGATACATGGGGAGAATTTGCACTAAACCAAGATACATGGGGAGAATGTACACTAAACCATGATACATGGGGAGAATTTGCACTAAACCAAGATACATGGAGAGAATGAGCACTAAACCAAGATACATGGGGAGAATTTGCACTAAACCATGATACATGGGGAGAATGTGCACTAAACCATGATACATGGGGAGAATGTACACTAAACCAAGATACATGGGGAGAATGTGCACTAAACCATGATACATGGGGAGAATGTGCACTAAACCAAGATACATGGGGAGAATGTGCACTAAACCATGATACATGGGGAGAATGTACACTAAACCATGATACATGGGGAGAATTTGCACTAAACCAAGATACATGGGGAGAATGTACACTAAACCATGATACATGGGGAGAATTTGCACTAAACCAAGATACATGGAGAGAATGAGCACTAAACCAAGATACATGGGGAGAATTTGCACTAAACCATGATACATGGGGAGAATGTGCACTAAACCATGATACATGGGGAGAATGTACACTAAACCAAGATACATGGGGAGAATGTGCACTAAACCATGATACATGGGGAGAATGTGCACTAAACCAAGATACATGGGGAGAATGTGCACTAAACCAAGATACATGGGGAGAATGTACACTAAACCATGATACATGGGGAGAATGTACACTAAACCATGATACATGGGGAGAATGTACACTAAACCATGATACATGGGGAGAATTTGCACTAAACCAAGATACATGGGGAGAATGTACACTAAACCATGATACATGGGGAGAATTTGCACTAAACCAAGATACATGGAGAGAATGAGCACTAAACCAAGATACATGGGGAGAATTTGCACTAAACCATGATACATGGGGAGAATGTGCACTAAACCATGATACATGGGGAGAATGTACACTAAACCAAGATACATGGGGAGAATGTGCACTAAACCATGATACATGGGGAGAATGTGCACTAAACCAAGATACATGGGGAGAATGTGCACTAAACCAAGATACATGGGGAGAATGTACACTAAACCATGATACATGGGGAGAATGTACACTAAACCATGATACATGGGGAGAATGTACACTAAACCATGATACATGGGGAGAATTTGCACTAAACCAAGATACATGGGGAGAATGTACACTAAACCATGATACATGGGGAGAATTTGCACTAAACCAAGATACATGGGGAGAATTTGCACTAAACCATGATACATGGGGAGAATTTGCACTAAACCATGATACATGGGGAGAATGTGGACTAAACCAGGATACATGGGGAGAATTTGCACTAAACCAAGATACATGGGGAGAATGTACACTAAACCAAGATACATGGGGAGAATGTACACTAAACCATGATACATGGGGAGAATGAGCACTAAACCATGATACATGGGGAGAATGTGCACTAAACCATGATACATGGGGAGAATTTGCACTAAACCATGATACATGGGGAGAATGTGGACTAAACCAGGATACATGGGGAGAATTTGCACTAAACCAAGATACATGGGGAGAATGTACACTAAACCATGATACATGGGGAGAATGTGGACTAAACCAGGATACATGGGGAGAATTTGCACTAAACCATGATACATGGGGAGAATGTGGACTAAACCAGGATACATGGGGAGAATTTGCACTAAACCATGATACATGGGGAGAATTTGCACTAAACCAAGTTACATGAGGAGAATTTGCACTAAACTATGATATATGGGGAAAATTTTCACTAAACCATGATACATGGGGAGAATTTTTACTAAACCAAGATACATGGGGAGAATTTTCACTAGACCATGATACATGGGGAGAATTTGCACTAAACCATGATATATGGGGAAAATTTTCACTAGACCATGATACATGGGGAGAATTTGCACTAAACCAAGATACATGGGGAGAATTTGCACTAAACCAAGATACATGGGGAGAATTTGCAAATATAAAAGAATCTACATGTCGCTCTGCAGTCGAAAAAAGACGCAGTATATTGTGAAAAGAGGAGAACTACATCAGTTCAATAGCGGATAGTATCTATAAAATCACGTGCAGTCCAGAAAGTATCTACGAGTGGTTACCACATTCCTTGACATTGGTAAATCTCTACCGACTGACAAAGGAAACTAGTTAACAACTCGAATACTTTCGGACTTTGAAATCAATCAATCTATTGAACAGAAGAAACCGTTATATTAATCAGGTCAAATCTGACTAATACTCTAACTATGCGTTAATGAGTTTTCTCAGACATGTTCTGTGTGAAACGGGAACACTACAAAGTAATTCCTCCATAATGCACTACGAGAAATGGGACTTGTACATTAGAAACTTAGAGAGTATAATAATTAAATAAATGGATGTGTACCATTTCGTTCAACAGATAATTAGCTAAATATTCCTGTACTCAGGTACAATGGGAGAGGAGATTGAGGGGAGTGGTTTACTTCACCCCTCGACAGGCAATTGGGACACTGAACTTAACTGGGGGGGGGACCAAACAAGAAGCAACCCCCCCCCACCCACTCAAGCAAATCCATTCCTCCTTAATCTTCTTTTTTCCTATCCATGTGTGACACTAGGCGCCATGGTGAACCGCATTCTTCGTTCTTTTGCTAACTGTGATGCCACTGCCATAGTGAAGCCTTGGTGTTCTAGTATTTCTCTGATGTCATCTATCCATCTTTGTCTGTGTCTTCCCCTGTTTCTCTTGTCAGATGATCTTTTATTAAAAAAGCTATCGATGGAATGCGATCTGGTTTAATTCTGATTAGGTGGTCGAACCATTTCATCTTTTGTGTGGTCCTCCTTAATACAAAATCAGTACGACGATGATGAAAGAAGGAGAATGGGAGTCCCTTCATTGAAGGCACTTCAATATCTTCAAACTAGACTATTATTGTCGTGATATAAGCTTCACCCTGATCACAGTTGTGGATCACAGTTGTGGATCACAGTTGTGGATCACAGTTGTGGATCACAGTTGTGGATATTAAACTCGATGCAGTCCCGCATGATTGTCTTCCTCAATGTAGCTGCATGGTGAAATGTTACCTCTCGAGTGATCGTCTTCCTCAATGTAGCTCTAATACGAAATGGTATATAAGAAATAAAGCAACATAACCACAAAAGGGAACTGCTTTCTGTGTAGGTTTCTGGGGGAACCTACATCGCCCCTTGTCAGCTCCCTCGATTATGCTTCGTTCTCATAAAGTCTCTCATCACCCCTCAGTGGTGTTTTTGCCAACTTTGAGAAACCCTGAACTAAACTTTTGAGAAAAAGGCACAATCACAAATAATCTGCCTATTTCTTCAAATCGTGTAAATGTACATGTCTATTACCGACCAGTTCTTAGTATGATAAATCCATGGCTTCTTATATGCCCATGGGATCTTTCTGGCGTACTGGTTAATTCATTATCTTTATGCATAAGAGGCAAGAGTTCGATTCCGACTCGTGTTGTCCTGTTTATGTTGAGGGGTGCGTCCTACGAGTGGTACTCTCTATTAGCGAAGTGTCGCTTCATTGAGAGGTACAGGGTACATGTGGAATATTTAAAGTATAATTAAGTCAATCCTCTATTCGTTTTGAGCCCTATTTGTCAATTTATCTCTTTAACATTTCTACGTATCAATGTTGCGTCTGAACTAATAACATTCTGGAAGGCAGCGTGCCGACTAAGATAACCGTGTACAAATGTATCTTGTCCACTTCTGACTATCGTATGACTAGCAACGTAACATAGTTACATACGACGTTTCGTCTAACAATTCTTCACAAGGACGAAAACAAAATACATGAAACACGCCTACACCTATAGACACATACGGCGAGAATAAGAGAAGAATAACGAGAGAAGAAACAGACAAACATACCCTCATACTGGGATTTCAAGCTCAAATACTAGGATTCTTATAACTCCACGCTTGCGTTTCTATTGCCCTGAATTGAATTGGTGTGGCCCATATCGAGTTTCCCTGACTGTTTATTATATTTCCTATAGCCTGATCGTGTGATGGAGAGAATATATTTACCATACACAACCAGACTCAGAAGCTGTTTGCTATCGGACTAGACATTATAACACTTCAAGAATGTGTAAAATATGGGCCGTGTAACATACAAGCAATTTTTAATATATATAACATGGGTCATGTAGAATATAGACGTTATAACAGACAAGTTTGAACATATGAATTGAATCATAATAATCTAATATATATTATTCAAAGAAAGAAAGGCGACATTATCTTAAACGTGTACCACAATTATATTTTACGGAATTAATGTTTCAAATTTGGCATAAAGACACTTTCAGATTAACTAAACTAAACCGGTCTGAAGTTATTTCCTAAGGTCCATTGACGATGCTGGTTCGCCCAAAGCAGTCGGATGTGGGGTTTTCTAGCTCAAAGGCCAGCGTTGTACAGCCGGTTACTGACCGTCTGATCTGAAATTCGACGAGTTGCTGGCATTGACTGGAACCGGTCTGCTACTGAGCTAGTTTGTTGAAATCGTCCTCAAATGCAACTAATGGTGTTTCTAACCACATTAAATTATCTGACCACAACAGTTTGTGATTGTCCAGTCTGCTAGTGTCCAATGATAGTGTATTGTTCTGAAGTGAGATGAACTATGATTGAGCATTGAATTTTCAAATGAATTTATTCGAGGATAGTCAAACTTTTATAGGCATTCAATAATAGTCACAGACTTTTGTGTCCAGCAAGTTTCACCGGAGTTTCATGAACTTAACACGATTCTTTGCCACAAATGTAGGGTTTTGACCTTGACCTCTTTCATGAACTCACGAATCATGAGATGAGTACAACTCAGGTAACTACGAGAAGTTAATGACATGGTGGAAGGTAACTACGAGAAGTTAATGACATGGTGGACACATTCGTTAGGTTGAACGATGTCTAATAAGCAAATATCTTGTATAAAAGTAACTCCAAAAAAGTAAGGTTTTTTTCTTTTATATATATATACACGTGTAAGAGATGATGTAATGTTGCCACCTTAATTATGACTGAATGTTGCAAGAGAAACATGTTTTATGACTGAATGTTAGGAGACACATGTTTTATGACTGAACGTTACAAGAGAAACATGTTTTATGACTGAATGTTAGGAGACACATGTTTTTTGACTGAATGTTACAAGTGACACATGTTTTATGACTGAATGTTACAAGAGAAACATGTTTTATGACTGAACGTTACAAGAGAAACATGTTTTATGACTGAACGTTACAAGAGAAACATGTTTTATGACTGAACGTTACAAGAGAAACATGTTTTATGACTGAATGTTAGGAGACACATGTTTTATGACTGAATGTTACAAGTGACACATGTTTTATGGCTGAATGTTGCAAGTGACACATGTTTTATGGCTGAATGTTACCAGAGACACATGTTTTATGACTGAACGTTACAAGAGAAACATGTTTTATGACTGAATGTTAGGAGACACATGTTTTTTGACTGAATGTTGCAAGAGACATTGCCTATTGTCGTTCCCCAGGTGAATGATTGTAGATCGCATTCACACTTGCCGTTAAGGGTAGGGGTGGTAGCTGAATCTGTTGTTCCAAGGCCAGATGTGTCGCCGAGGTTGAATTTAGTCCATGTTTGTTCAAGGATATCTTGATGTTTTCTATCCACCGTTTTCTTGGTCTATCTTTGGCTTTACGCCCGGATATTCTTGTATTATATGCTCTTATTGGTATTTGGTTTGGCTTCATTCTCATAAGGTGACCGAACATTTTACTTGCTGTCTCTCAATATGTTCGATACATGATATTATACCAACTCTTTTCTAATTTCTTCATTTCTTATTTTATCTAGTTTCGTAACCATTGCAGCTTTTCTCAGACACTACATTTCACATGTGACGATTTTTCTTTTCTGCGAAGCTGTTAAAGACCATGTTTGACATTGGTAGCACAGTGTTGTTATAAAAATCGTAGATATTATCTGTTTTTTATTTCCATCTTGATCTTTGAGTGAAGAAGTAATGGTGAAAGTTGGTAAGTCACTGTGTTTGCTTTCTGGCGCCTTGTTTCTATTTCTCTGTCTAGTCTTCCATCGTCAGAGAAAATGCTGCCTAGATATTTAAATTCTTTGGCTTGTTTCACTTTGGTGTTATCTATTGTTATATTTATTGGTGTTGAAGACTTGCTATTTTTCATAACTTCTGTTTTTTTGTACATTAATTTTCATGTTGTATTTTTGACATGCTAACAATAATGCATTGATGTACTTTTGCAAAGTTTCCTCATCTTTGTTTATTAAACTTTGATCATCAGCAAATAATAGTTAATTGATTTCATTATTAAGTTCCTCATCGGGTTTATTTGCAATGTTTTCCTCTTTGTTGATGTGAGCTTCTTTTATTATTCTGTCCATGTATATGTTGAAAAGTATGGGTGAAATTACGCATCCTTGTCTTACTCCATATCTTTTTTTCAAAAAGTTCAGTCATTCCATCTGTTGTTCTTACTGAGATTTGATATTTTTGATATATCGCTTTTATATTATCTAACAGTTGTCCTCTGATGTTATACATTTCTAAGGTTTTCCATAGAATGTTTCTATCTACTCTGACGAATGACTTTTAACAGCGGGGATACCAACGCTAGGAATAAAAAGCTGTGGTAATCTTTGATAACTTACGTATAACCAGCATGATCCGTGTTAAATTATATGCACTCGAGAACGCAGTATGCCGAAATCTCCCGCAAACAAAATTAGCGTTTCCTCTTGAATTGGGAACAACATAGTACACGTTCGATCTGTTTTGATTATATGAAAGTCATTTTTCATATTCATTGCGAGTGTGTTCATAATGGTAATGTACGGAGTTTCAATTGATTATTGCATTTGAAATATTCATTGTGAATCTAATGTGGTAAAAAATTGCTTTAATATAAAGTCTCCGAGGTTTCGTTCTAATGATATAGTTACCAGGGATGCCACAATATTTTAAACTGTTTATAACCAGAATGTGGCCGTATGCCTAGAATGCTGCCATCAGAAACCTGAAGGCTACTTGTCCCGAGTTCAATCTCAGAAACATGAGGTCCTGGGTTCAATCCACGGTTGGAACACGGACTTTTTCTTTTGGATGTGCAATACAAATTCTTCCTGTACACGTCGTGGTGACAGCTACGGCAACGCGGTTTTTATTTCCACAGCAAAATAAAAACTAAACCCTCACTCCTTAACAGGAAAACATGCATTAATTATAGTTATTTAAAAAAAAATGTAAAATCACAATTTAGAGTAAACATTGGTTGTAAATCTTATAAATTAGATACAAAAGTTTATAAGAACGAGTTTGACTTCACTGAAATGAACATGAAAAACTACATTCTAATAATTGCGTCTAGGAGATTAAGTTGCATCTCTGAAGATTAAGTTGCATAACTGTAGATTAATTTGCATCACTATAGATTAAGTTGCATTACTGTAGATTAAGTTGCATTACTGTAGATTAAGTTGAACGCATCTCAAAAACAGATGATGTATGGTTAGCTCCATCAGGGAGAAAGACTGGCTGGTGGACAATGAGAAACATTTCATGGACACTCTAGAACGTACCTAAAGATCTTCAACACCGATGTCACATCATTTGCTCGTAATCGCCCAGTTTGGCTTAAAAATACCAGCAAAGATGCTCGCATCGCCGAGAAACATCAAACACCAGAGGCACAGAAAAAAATGTGCTGCCCGAAAATGCAGGACAACAAATATACAGGAGAATAATTACACATGACAACAATTACACAAAACAAGAAATACATTTGGCAACAAATACACAGGACAACAAATACACATGACAACAAACACATATATGCTTAATTATGTTCATCCGTGTATCATATATGTCATGGGATTCTATCCCAGGATTCCACTTTTCAATCATCCTCGCACACACCAAAGAGATAGCACAATATTTAAACTGTCGCCATCATCGTATGTAATGGGCTGGTTTTATAAGATTCATACAGTTTCTTTGGTGTGTTTTGACAGAAGTACTAACTTTAGTCCACGACTGACATTATTTGTCTGGTACAACTTTTAATAGTTTCTTTAATTTAGACTAGAACAATATGTAAACGTGAATACTGTTTTATATTTCACAAACTTCATAATTGGCCAAAATATAACTTATAAGCAGTTATGTAATATTTGTTGGAATATAACTATAAGACTTGTAATATTCAAGTTCTTCTTCTTCTTCTTCTTCTTCTTCTTCTGCGTTCGTTCTCATACTCCTGCAGATCAACAGGATGTAGTCCGGAGAACGGAATGCATTGTGTCATGGTTTACAGCATGGCTGCTATATCTGCGACTTTCGGCCTGACACATCCGACTTCAGCATGGCTTTGGGTCACTGACCCTATATGGGATGGGACAGCCAACTCCATCCCATAACACCCTTAGTCGCCTCGTACGACATTCATGGAAGGTAGACAGTGTTGCTATTCTTTGCTCCCCTTTCACGACAACACACGAGCGATTCAAGTTATATATAACCAATTCTGATACAATTGTGAATGAATCCTGTAGAATAAAATGTTAACCCATAGCATTTAACTGGTGTATGGGCGTGAGATATTAGCGACCTCATATTCCAGTGGCTCTGCTATATGAAGACGGTGACCATCTCCTCTCTCTCGCAGTCATTATTTCCTGGACTGATCCGGTACCCAATTAAGGTTGGATCGATCCGGGAGCCGTAACTGTCTTTAAAATTATTTCTGCCTTAACTGGAGACTGAGCCCAAGACCACTCATATGGAAAGCCAGTGCGCTAATCACTGTGCTACGCTATTGTACAATAAGCAGAGTATTAATAATTATGTAGAGGCAGTGCTAATGTGGTTTTATAGAAGAATGTTAAGAACACTATGGGCATATAAAAACGTAACAAAGATATCTTGAAAATAGTTATTTAAAAAAAATAACTGCTCAATCTCATCAGAAGAGACAGTCCCCATGTTTTTGTGCCATCACGAGAGGAGTGAAAATGAAGAAACACCTTGTGACAACAGGTGGGATGAAGAGCTAGAGGGGTAGGGAAAAATCAAGAGAGAAGATGCCCGCTAGCTGGCATTGTGGCATGGGAGAACATCGACATTGGACATAATTGACAGCACACGCAAAAGAAAATCGTGGACAGACACGATAACCAATAGGACAGGTCAAGGACTATAAAATAAGATATTTAAAATTACGAATCTTTTATATTTTATTACGAAATAACCACTATGGCAACCCTGAGGGATTTTACTTTGGAAACCTTTCTGTCGCCAGGTCTTTTTGATTAGATTTAGTACCACTAATGACAATATATACTGTTCTTACTGTACGTAATTTTAAAAACAGTATGTAATCATCTGTTTTATATTCTGGCAGCACATGGTTTCTATTTGTATAAACCAGCTTATGAGATGGATAGTTCATTATACGAAAGCCCTATGTCATGATTGCGTGCTTATAGCGGATTACATTTCTATGGCAAAGATCAGTGTGTCCGAGATATGTGGGAGGAAACTGGTCGGAAATTTCTTCCCTGACGCTAAACCGCCCAAACGCACCAGAATAAAACAATTTATGACAATAACACGGCACTACTGAAGAGTAAAATGTCAATTTGAAATTCAATTAGCCCTTCTTAAAAGTAATGTAACCATTCTTGAAAGTAAAGCGGAACGTCCAGAAAGTAACAAATAATTTCTTGACAGTAAAGTAATCCGTCTTGAAAGTAATATAGTCCGTTTTAAAATCACATTAATCAGTCTAGAAAGTAAGGTATTTCGTCCTGAAAGTAGAGTAGCCTATATTAAATGTAAATTAACACAACAATACGTAAAGTCATTCTTGATAGTAAAGTAACCCTTCTTTAAAATAATCTTTTAAAAGAAATTTAAGCAATCTGTCTTTAAAGAAAAGGTGAACTTCTTGAAAGTAAAGTAGTCCTTATTGAAAATAAAGTGGTCCTTTTTGAAAGTAAAGTAGGCCTTTTTGAAACCAAAGTTTGTCTTCTTGAAATTAAAGTAGCTCTGTTAGAATTAAAGAAGTCCTATTAAATGAAATTAGCATTCCTGAAAGTAAATTACTTCTTCCTGAAATTAAAGTAGCCTTCTTGAATAAGTAGTTTGTCCGGGTCGGAAAGAAGAACAAGAAGAACAACAATGTGACCTTCCATGAATGTATCAACAGGCAACTAAGCTGGTTTAGGAATATAGTTGAATACCCCTTCTTGTAGGTCAAAGTGAGCCAATGCAATACTGGAGTAGGATGTATCATGTGTAGATGCCACGTCAAGACTGTAAACTATGTCACGTCAAGGCTGTAAACTATGTCACGTCAAGACTGTAAACTATGTCACGTCAAGGCTGTAAATTATGTCACGTCAAGGATATAAACTATGTCGCGGCAAGGCTGTAAACTATGTCACGTCAAAACTGTAAACTATGTCACGTCAAGGCTGTAAACTATGTCACGTCAAGACTGTAAACTATGTCACGTCAAGGCTGTAAACTATGTCACGTCAAGGATATAAACTATGTCACGGCAAGGCTGTAAACTATGTCACGCCAAGACTGTAAACTATGTCACGTCAAGGCTGTAAACTATGTCACGCCAAGGTTGTAAACTATGTCACGTTAAGGCTGTAAACTATGTCACGTCAAGGCTGTAAACTATGTCACGTCAAGGTTGTAAACTATGACACTCAGTATTTCAATCTCTGGGGTATATCATGCTAATTTGCAGGAGTTTGAGAACGAACCCACAATAAGAAGTTCTGGATGTAACATTTCTCTGCTTTATTTTCTTCTTTTCTGTGTTTATTCTCAAATTCCTGCTGGTTACGAGGATGTAGTCCGGATAATGGGAATAAGATGATTCGTTGGTTGTTGGGGCGTTAGTTCGCTAGTTGGTTAGTTGGTTGCTAATCATGCGGTTCATGGACTTTGACCCATTGCATTATATTGCATTATAGAAGTTTGTGGATTTTCTACCAACCCCCAGGCCAGAGCTAGAAAATAACTATCACACCACTTGGAAAGTAGGTTTCCAACTATGAACTGCAGCCAGACACTTCAGCCAAAATAGGGTTCATTGTGCTCATTCCCAACCATCAAATGACTACTGGTTATGCGTAACATCTCTATGGCTGCAGGCATGTAACCCAGTGTTGAAAGGCAAAATGCTTGTAATGTCCTCAACTATTGTGCCTTTATAATGGTCATCAGTCATAGGAAAAATGGTACTATGATTGCAATCCAACCCTGTTACGCCACTTAGTGCCTACCTGTGTGATTATTTCCCTTGCATATGTTAATCAGTTTAATTTTATCATTTATTAATTTGGATATAATTATATTTGGGGTTAGGGTTAGAATTAGTATTGTAACCCGTAACCTTAACTCTAACCCTAAAAAATGAATATTTCAATCAATTATAGATTATCTATCGATATACTATTTAGACCAATTGACCACACAATAGGTAGGTAGGCACTAAAATGATATAGCTAAACTCCCCGCCCACAGTGCTGCACAGTTCATCTCCGGCTCCCTCCCAACCACATAGAGCGTGTGCATTTATACAACTAACAAATCATACAAGAATACATACAAGCAACAACAACAAAAACAAGCATAATTGTATTGATAGCGTACTACGAAGCTTTCACAAAAAGAGAGCTTCAATATAATGGCATGTCATCTACTAAAAGTTTCTGCTGCATAGGTGGTTTGTCTAGTGGGCCATTGGTAGACCAACATATATTCACCATGAGAATGAAATTTGATGTTTCCTAATTTAAAACTTCCATGCGATATCTGCGCTTTTTCCATCTAACACATCCAATTTCAGCATGCTTTTTAAAAGACACTTTGATTATAGATGGAGAAAGACAACTCCACTTCCAACTTCCTTATTCGACCTTCATGACGTAAACAGCAGCATATAATTATTGTTTGATTTTATTTCTGTCTTAGGCATCACATAAGCGTTCTCTCTTTTTAAAGTAAATAATTATTTTATTGTTAATGAGAGTGGTTGTTAAATAAGGGAATACAATCACTGTTGTGAGACACGTACGGTTCAACCATGGATGACTGTAATATAAGACATATTAGCTAATAGGAAATCCAGCCTTCTTAATAGGTCATTTGATTTTATTCACTTCATTTTCATTTGCTTCCACACAAAGTATAACCATAGTGTTCCAAGAAATTTATGGGAATAGTCGAATGCGTCACTAAGAAGGTTGGATGTCTAATTAGACAGTGGGTCTTATATTTTGACAGTCACGTTTCAACCAGGGAAACGAAGCCATTTGATTTTATTGGGGAGTTTACCAATTAAAACATGGGAGATCCTGAAGTTCATGTAAATCTGTTACAACGACATAGTTTAACAATGTTGTTGGTTGTTTAAAGCCCTCTTATAGTGAAACAATCTGTGTTCAACCTCGACCGATTGACGGTAGAAGACCTGTTCTCTGAATTAATTAGGCCTTCATTCGTTCCTTTTCTTGACTATTCTCGTGTTTTTCGTTGGTCAGTATGTATATACTTGGAATCGCATGCCAAAAATAGCCAAGGATACTCCAAGTATATAAATAGTAACCAATGTAATGCGTGGCAATAATCAAAAACATACCGAATGAAGGTCTCTTTACTTTTTGCAGTTAGGTCTTGTAGCCCATTACATGTATGTCTCGTCTAAGCTCAGATTCTCCTATCACAACTACCTTTCAGAGATCAGTAATGGGATTCAACTTTGAAATTAAACTATAACATTTGGTATCATACACATTTATAACATTTGTTATCATACACATTTATAACATGTGTTATCATACACATTTATAACATTTGATATCATACACATTTAATTGCAACAATGAAATACTGCTGTGTTGAAACTTATTTGTGAAAGTACTTCTCGCACAAATTAAATAACGGTCTTTGCCAAAAAAATTCTACAAACGGGGAAGATGAGACAATCTTCAAATCTAAACAAATCTTGTCCTAGTCCCGAGTTTTTCCTCTCCATTTTGCCAAAATATTTTCTTATTTATAAATGACTATCCCAAAAGTAAATACTAAAGATTGCAGTATTATAATTTCTAAGCTTTACAAGTTGTTATTGTTTCCCCTTAAGAAGTCTCTGGCGTGACAAAACTATCAGATCGACAGTTGTAGCAGGGCTACCTGCCCATTATTGCACAAAAATATCTAGAAAGTAAACAACAAAATGAGCCACGGATTTTCCCATAAGATTCAAACGAATTGTCAAACATGAACAGAAACGGAGTAAATAATATTTTAATGTAGCAGACGATGCGACAGAATTATCTGAACTTCAGTCGCGACTGTTTTATGTTAATTCAATCTGATATAACTTTGTTCGGTTCTATGGACAACTATGAAAAGCACTGTCAAGAAATGGGGTGCCGCAATACAACACCCAATCAATCTGTACACATGTATTTATGTCAATGAATAATGTTCAAGTTAGAGCAAGGGTAATTCTTTCAATTTCACATTTATCCTGGAATAGGCCAAGGAAATGTTGTATCTTCTTTGCTATTAAACACATAATATATGCACATATATATATCACATATGCATGGATCATATGTGTCATCATCATCATCAGGTGCTATGCCGGATGGCGTAGGCGGTCATGGCTCTCCACAGCTCTCTGTCCACAGTATTATGTATCAAAGTCGTTGTTGTTTCCTTGCCGTGCCAGGTTGTCAAACTGTCTAATATTTTCTCACGTTGTCGCCCTCTGTCTCTGTTGCCTTCAATTTTGCCTGTTGTGACTATGTTCTCTAAACCTCCCTGTCTCATGAAGTGGCCATAAAAAGAAGATTGCTTTTTTCTTATATTGTTGATTAAGGTCCGTTCGCATTTGACTCTTTCAACACCTCTACATTAGTTTTTCTGGCAGCCCATGGCATTCTCAGCATTCTTCTGTAGAACCACATCTCTGTTCTCTCTAATTTCCCACTTTCCAGTTTGTGTATTGTCCAAAACTCGCACCCATATGCTAGTATAGGGGTTATATAGCATTGCAGAACTCTCTCACCCCTAATGACAAGTTCATATTACACAGTATATTTCTCATTTTTCTGAATGTTGCCTTTGCCTGTCCTATTCTGCATCTTACTTCTGTTGAACTTCTTCCATTTGCTGTACTCATTGTACCTAACTATTTGAATTGGTGGACCTGTTTTAATACTATATCATTCACTTTAATTTTGCAAGCTGTGGTATTTTGTTTCTTTGAAATAACCATAACTTCTGTTTTCTTGATATTTAGGAAGAGGCCTATCATATGTGTAGTAAGTACTTTTTCGTCTCTCCATATGTTTGTATTATTGTTGTGCTATAAGAAATATAATCCATAATCCATGCCGATGATGGATGTGATTCACAAGACCAACCTCAGCCACAAAGACTCATCCACATTATATACCAGGAATCGCTTGCCTGCTTGTCCCATCCTGTTATGTTGTGTATCTTAGACGTGAAGCCATTGGACTAACTGTTCTGTTGTGTATCTTAGACGTGAAGCCATTGGACTAACTGTTCTGTTGTGTATCTTAGACGTGAAGCCATTGGACTAACTGTGACCACTTTCTCCTTTGACTTTACGTTATTTCCCATCTTTCTGCTTCATTGAACACCATCCACGGCATCCTGTTGCAATTATTCAGTATCAATGCCTGCATTATGCATAACGAGTTTGCATAACGGTAATTCTCCCTCCATTAAGGTATTCTGCCATCTTCCATCCTCCCAGCGTGTTCCAGCAATCTTCCATCTTCCCAGCGTGTTCCATCAATCTTCCATCCTCCCAGCGTGTTCCAGCAATCTGAATCTGCGTATAGAAAACACTGTTGAAGTGCTTGTTCTTACAAATACGTCACTATTAGAAAAGTTTGTCCTGCCATCTAATTCCAAGAAATTTTACTTAACCACGATATGTGAAAGCAGTTTAATCGTCTCTCTTGGTACATATACGTTGCCCATGTTTCTCTGCCGTAGAGGAGGATGCTGAAGACACACGTCTGGTAAATAAGAAGTTTTGATGTGTTTATTTTCTGTACTCCACCGTCTCTTTTTTTTGGATAGTGTGTTCATTATCGTAGACAACTTGCCAATCCTGATGTGTATTTCTTGATCCTCTGGATAATTTATTGTTGGCTGGGGATTCTAGATAATTTATTGTTGGCTGGGGATTCTAGATAATTTATTGTTGGCTGGGGATTCTAGATAATTTATTGTTGGCTGGGGATTCTAGATACTTTATTGTTGGCTGGGGATTCTAGATAATTGAAGTGATCAAGTAGCTCTAGCTCATCACCATTGATGACAAGTTGTGGCTGCGTCATAATTTGTATATTTGTATATGGATTTGTATATGGATGCTTGATAGTTGCATGCGTCATAATTTGTGGATGCGTGATACTAGTCTGCGTCATAAGTTGTGGATGCGTGATAGTTGCATGCGTCATAATTTGTGACTGCGTGATAGTAGCCTATGTCATAACTTGTGGCTGCGTGATAGTAACATGCGTCATAATTTGTGGCTGCGTGATAGTAGCCTGCGTCATAAATTGCGTCATTATTTTCTGATTGATAGTCAACACTCATTGCAGATATCAGAAAACTCGAGATACTTTGTTTTGTAATTCTTCCCCAGTAATTTCAGCATCATTTGCAAAGAGCAACTCTTTTTAAAAATGCCTTCTTTATCATACGTTTAACTTTAACTTTTGAGAAATGTAGAGAACACCATCTTGTACAAAAATGGATGAATATACTACTCTCTTGGCCGCGAAAAGCATGTTTCAGTAAGAGAGATAAATATAATCTACACAGCGTGTGAGCTAGCATGCAGGGTTCATTACAGGATAATGTGTCCACACGCATTCCAACATATTAATATTATGTTTTACACAAAATGTGAACACCAATAGACAACTCGTAATGTCAAATATGGATTACATCAGAAGACAACCAATTAAAATGTTTGCTTACCTCACACGACTAGTTCGATAACATTTCAAAAAAGCAATGATAAACAAACATAGTTTATACACAGCCAGAGGTCGACTATGCACAAAATGAATTGCATACAGAAAACACCCCACAAAAACAAACGTAAATGATGCCGACACAAAAACCGCCTCAAAAGTACTCGTCTATCCATGAAGCTGCATTGCACAACGGGGTAAAGCAGAAAGATGAAATTATAATTAAGACAGTCACATTCACGGTTGAAAGACGACCTCACCGAACAGTGGTACTTGTTGCTAACTTTTCACTAGAAAAGTAAACCGTGTTACATGAGTTGTATTTTTATACCAACTCTGTGTCACCAATGTTAAACATGGCCCTTGACAAAGCCACTAGAGAAAAAGATCACAGTTTGCAACATGAGATGTTTGAGGAAAGCTATAAATATCATGAGAAGAGACCACCGGAGAAATGAAGACATCAGGAGAGAAATAAAGACTATCTCAAGTCAAGACTACATCGAGAGGTAGCGAACTAAATAGTTTGGCCACGTCATGATAATAGAATCTGCGCAATCAGCCCAACATGTAGACATAGAAGGAATCGGCTCTGTGGCGAAGTGGTACAGAACAAGTCTGTAGCGGCCAATGTACCGAGTTCGATCCCCGCCACAGGCAATTGTACATCCGGACCGTTCATAAAGCAATGGCAAACTACTGAACGTATATTTATATTACCGAGAAAATCACCACAGGTAACAAATGCTAGGTTGATAGCTACGTCCTGAATAGTATGTGCTACTAATAGACGGAATTACTTTCCTTACATCGGCATGTGAAATATATGGCTCCAACTCCATCGGCATGTGAAATATATGGCTCCAACTCCATCGTCATGTGAAATATATGGCTCCAACTCCATCGGCATGTGAAATATATGGCTCCAACTCCATCGGCATGTGAAATATATGGCTCCAACTCCATCGGCATGTGTAATGTATGGCTCCAACTCCATCGGCATGTGAAATATATGGCTCCAACTCCATCGTCATGTGAAATATATGGCTCCAACTCCATCGGCATGTGAAATATATGGCTCCAACTCCATCGGCATGTGAAATATATGGCTCCAACTCCATCGGCATGTGAAATATATGGCTCCAACTCCATCAGCATGTGAAATATATGGCTCCAACTCCATCGGCATGTGAAATATATGGCTCCAACTCCATCGGCATGTGAAATGTATGGCTCCAACTCCAATGATGTCTGTGCTAAGTCGTATCCTTCATCTGTTTCCACATGGTCACAACTTAATTGGTTTCTTCCTTCACTACTGTTCTCCAAATATTTCTCCATATTTCAACTCTCCTCTTTGCTTGCATATCCCAGTTTACGTCTGTCTGATTATATTGGCAGGGCCCATTGTGATTTGTGTTCATTTCCAGTTTACACTTTGTATCTCTTCCTCCACCCTGCACTGGTGTGTACACCTTCACATCTAATCATTTGATATCTTGATTCTTGATTAGAAAACTGGCTTCACAGCACGTGGGGCATTCCCATAAGTGCTCCGCCCTCTGTTCCAGCAGCCATTCGACTCGATGGTATTTCGAGTCTAATGCTGCCGAAACAGACGTCGACATCAGGGCACAACTCTGGCCCTTGCGACAGGTTTCTGTGTTGTTCCGCTCACCCACGCCGTGCCCGTAACTAGTTCAAGCACAACATCGGCCTGTCGGAACAACATGGTAACTGTTATCGAAGGTTACGACTACGGGGTATCATTTGATATCAACTCTGGCTATCTCTTCCTCCACCTTGCACTGGCGTATACTCTTCAACATCTCATCTGCTGATATCAACTCTGGCCAAGTAATCAAAGCACACCAACATAAGTCTCAGTCATTTTTAGCAAAAATGGAACTGCATGCTGAATGGTACAGTACATTATTATATGTTACAGTACAGTATTGGATGTTACAGATACAGTATTGGATGTTACATGTGCAATATTGGATCTTACAGTACAGTATTCAATGTTACAGTACAGTATTCAATGTTACAGTACAGTATTGAGTGTTTGCTCAAGTGTTTCTCTAAGACATGAAAGTACTTGCCAAGTATTCCATTGTTTCTCTAAGACTTCGAAGTACTTGCCATGTATTCCATTGTTTCACTAAGATGTCGAAGTACTTGCCATGTGTTCGATTGTTTCTCTAAAACTTGGAGGTATTTGTCATGTGTCTCAGTTTTTCTCTAAGACATGGAAGTACTTTTCATGTGTCTCAGTGTTTCTCTGAGATTTGGAAGAATGTTTACTTTTCATGTGTCTCAGTGTTTCTCTGAGATATGGAAGAATGTTTACTTTTCATGTGTCTCAGTGAAGAGAATATTAAAACTGTCGAGATCACTGATCAGTGACAAGAGAAATACAACTTTGATGAACTAGCATGAGACCAATAACTAACCTGAACCATAAAACAATTGAAACATAACTTCAATTAATTACATACTCAAGAAACAATAATGGGCGTCGATATTATTGTCGTTACTTCTAACAGATCGGTCTTCAGTGTCGGCTACTGATAAGCTTTTTCCAATTTGTCAAAGAGCGTTTAATGTGACCAGATAATATAGTTGACAGCCCGAGGTTCCACATTTGTGTCATTGTGTACATACGAGTCGTAGTATTTCATTTCTATTACAAAATACTATATTCTTCGTTAGCTTGTATATTCAATGAAGCGTTGACAGAAACGAGAGAGTTACAGGGTGTCAGTGAGAACAGTTTTCTACGAAGGATATGTCACATATAAAGAAAAGGAATGGCATAAGGTATCTGTATCTGTATTGGTATCTGTATTCAAATACTTGACAGCGCTAGAACTCGTCCATATGACGAGTGTGAATACTTGACAGCGCTAGAACTCGTCCATATGACGAGTGTGAATATTTGACAGAACTCGACCAGATGGTTAGTGGGAATATTTGATCGTTCTAGAATTCGACCATATAGCTAGTGGGAATATTTGATAGTTCTAGAACTCGACAAGATGGTTAGTGGGAATATTTGATAGTTCTAGAACTCGACCAGATGGTTAGTGGGAATATTTGATAGTTCTAGAATTCGACCATATGACGAGTGTGAATATTTGACAGAACTCGACCAGATGGTTAGTGGGAATATTTGATAGTTCTAGAACTCGACCAGATGGTTAGTGGGAATATTTGATAGTTCTAGAACTCGACCAGATGGTTAGTGGGAATATTTGATAGTTCTAGAACTCGACCATATGCCCAGTATAAATACTTGATAGCGCTAGAACTCGACCATGTGCCCAGTGTAAATACTTGATAGCGCTAGAACTCGACCATATGCCCAGTGTAAATACTTGATAGCCCTAGAACTCGACCATATGCCCAGTGTAAATACTTGATAGCGCTAGAACTCGACCATATGCCCAGTGTAAATACTTGATAGCGCTAGAACTCGACCATATGCCCAGTGTAAATACTTAATAGCGCTAGAACTCGACCATATGCCCAGTGTAAATACTTGATAGCGCTAGAACTCGACCATATGCCCAGTGTAAATACTTGATAGCGCTAGAACTCGACCACATGCGTAGTGTAAATATTTGACAGCGTTAGATCACGACCATATGCCGAACGTGAATACTTGATAATACTATAGCACAACCATATGACGAGTGTGAATACTTGATAGAGTTAGAACACAACCATATGTCGAGTGCTCAAACCTGTAGATACGGAGGGTTAAGTTTTAACTCCTCAGGGAAAATATAACATAACAATGAAGCACTATAAAACAAGTAGCCAAAATATAATTCTCTCCTCCCGACATTTCCATTTCGTCCACCCATCATTTCAAACTTACAAAGAAACTATTCGAAATTTAGTGGTATTCCCAAAATAAGGTATCCCAAACAGAAAGTGAAACGCATGTTTATTATATTTTTAGAACACCATCCCATTCAGCAAAGGCGTATCCACTTCCCTGTGAGTAATAAGCTTTGTGATTTTGTCCATGTGAGTACATGATTCTACGTGAATATTTTTGTATATGTGGATACATTAGAACGTCCCTGTGCGTATATGTGGATACGTTAAAACGTCCCTGTGCGTATATGTGGATACGTTAGAACGTCCCTGTGCGTATATGTGGATACATTAGAACGTCCCTATGAGTACATGTGGATACATTAGAACGTCCCTGTGCGTATATGTGGATACATTAGAACGTCCCTGTGCGTACATGAGGTCTCGTGAATGCGACAAAATGTTGACTGTATAAAAATCGGTACATACAAGGATATTATTATATAAGGCAGGGCCGTCATAGTTTAGTAATTGTTTTCTTATTTCGGGCCCCGACAACACAAAGACTACTAGAAAACCAATGCGAATAGAGAACGTGTCATTTCCAGAACTTAGTTTTTTTTATCAATTTCGTGAACTACAATTCTGAGCGAATAGGCCTGCATATGGACATGTTTAAACAATCTAAGATGCCTCTATCCCTCGACGTCTTGGAAGCCCCTTATCCCTGCTTTCAGCAACCGTACATTCCATTATTATATTTTCCATGCTATGTGTCTCATTTTATATGGCTAAAATATCTATTGAATATTTACTATTGAAATGTATATAGAGGAACATCTGTCTATTTTCTTACTGTAGAAATGGAACAACTATCCATGTTTTAATTGTAGAACTGGAAGGAACATCTATCCATGTTCTTATTGTAGAACTGGAACAACTATCCATGTTCTTATTGTAGAACTGGAAGGAAGATCTATCCATGTCCTTATTGTAGAACTGGAACATCTATCCATGTTCTTATTGTAGAACTGGAACAACTATCCATGTTCTTATTGTAGAACTGGAACATCTATCCATGTTCTTATTGTAGAACTGGAACATCTATCCATGTTTTTATTGTAGAACTGGAACATCTATCCATGTTCTTACTGTAGAACTATATTATTATAATTATTATGCAACAGTGAATTCTGAGTAAATAACATGTTAATATAGCGAAGCTTTCCTTTTGTGGAAGCCCCCCCCCACCTCCCAACATTGCACCTGTATTTCAAGTACTTTTCCCTTTGTAGTACAGCATTGAGAGAAACCAGGATTGCAAATCACGTCGTTGAAACGAGATGACCTCTACAGCTGACCATTGTCCAAGTTATTAACATGTACATCGTGCAACAGCTAGACACGTGTGCCTCATAAAGTGTTGTGAAGAGGAACTATGTGCAGAACATGGCAATTCTCCGAGATATCCCAGAAATCAGGGAAACATGTTAGCATTGCATAATTGGAGAGTTCACTTGGATGACAGGGAATGCATAGCTGCCCGCTCCGCGTACTCCAGTGACCAGGGATGGGTTGCTATAGAACTCGTGGCATTAAAAGATATTTGGCAGGAGAGCAGATGCTCATGACTCCAATTCTGAATATTGCAGAAATGTAGGAAGAATACACAACGTCTAGAGTTACTCCGTCTACATAGGAAATTTCTTTTCAAAGAATTGCACACCGTTGAGAGTTGGTGCACACCATTGAGAGTTTTTACACACCGTTGAGAGTTGGTACACACCATTGAGAGTTGGTACACACCATTGAGAGTTTTTACACACCGTTGAGAGTTGGTACACACCATTGAGAGTTGGTACACACCGTTGAGAGTTGGTGCACACCATTGAGAATTGGTGCACACCATTGAGAGTTTGTACACACCGTTGAGAGTTGGTACACACCATTGAGAGTTGGTACACACCATTGAGAGTTTTTACACACCGTTGAGAGTTGGTACACACCATTGAGAGTTGATACACACCGTTGAGAGTTTTTACACACCGTTGAGAGTTGGTACACACCATTGAGAGTTGGTACACACCGTTGAGAGTTGGTGCACACCATTGAGAATTGGTGCACACCATTGAGAGTTTGTACACACCATTGAGAGTTGGTACACACCGTTGAGAGTTGGTGCAGACTGTTGAGAAATGATGCACACCGCTGAGAGTCGACATTTTCTAGGTGTGAAATATTGTTCTTGAAAACCCCCCCCCCCTTTCCCAATTGCATAAAGGAAGCGAGCGTTCATCACTGGTACTTCCAGGAAGTTGAAACAACAATATCAGCAATATAAATGTTTTTGTATAAAATCAACCCTTTGCTGTGACGACTAAATCTCGTAGCATAACCTTCTATCTAAAGGCTCATGGATTAACCAAACACTGGTATTACCGATGAATAGATTTGATGTTGGATATAGTTGAATATTCAACCCTATAAACAAAAGTAACCAGAAAATCATGCTGAAATCAGATGTATCAGAACAAATGGCACATAGGTCGCTACCAAGCTGTAAACAGTGACACAACGCATTCATTTCCTGACTACATCCTACTTATAGGCCAGCGTTTAAAAGAATTTAACTCTTTCAGGACTTGATTATGTTTAGGTTTGGACCAAATTAATTTTATAAAATTTCCGTATGTGTGTTTTTTATTGTATCACTTGACATACTAATATTGATAAATAGTGTATGTGTAATATACCATTGTAAAGGGGAATGGATACAGAATATGAATATATAAGTACATTGATGATATTTGATTACTTCACAAGGTTAGAGTTAGCCTTGTGAAGTAATAAAATATCACATCAAAGCCAGTATACTGGCGATTGGTCCGGAAAGAGTTAACAGAAAAAAAATGTATTCTTTGCAATTAAGGATATAGTACATGTTGAAAAGGTAAGGATAAGTAATGAATTATTTTACACCCACCTCATTTAGCAAATGTCGCGTCTACAGCCCTTTTCTTCCAGGCAAACATATCAGGATTAGATTATTATTCTTCTTCTTCAACATTTATTCTCAAACTCCCGCTGGATCTCTCTTGTTGCAGGACCATGTTCCTACTAGATTTCCAGCAGGATGTAGTCCAGAGAATTGAAATGCGTTGCGTCGCCGTTTTATGTGCGTAAATGGCCCGACACATCCGTCGTCATCGGAAGGATTGAGTTCAATATTTAAACTCTGAATTGAGACATTAACAACAATATGGAGAGTTTCCTGTAATAATACATTTTAAACTACAGAAGTTGGATGTGTCTGGCCATTGATTCACATTAAACTGCGACACAATGCATCTCAGTTCTGTGAACAATATCCGGCGTGAAACCAGCAGAACCTTTGTCCTGTTATAAGAGAGATTCAGCAGAAGTTTGATAACAAATATCACATAAAGGAAATAATTTCATATTCAGAAAAATATACAATTACGTCACAGGGCACCCACAACTAACAATTATCTTACCGAAAATAGTTTTGAACGTTGCCTTTGGGAATCCGGATATTGTGGCACCTTTGATGTTAGGTTGTGTAAGGAACTTTTCAGGGGAAGTTTCAAGTCTGTAAATAAAGTAGATCATAAATAATAAACTGATAAACTTACATGAAATTTTCACACTGAACTTTCAGGTATAATGTAATAAAATATATTACAATTATGAGACTGATTATCTTACATAACATTTTTTTTTTGTGCAGCGGAACATTGAAGATCTTTCATTAAATATACTTGTGAAAAGATGATACGATTCGTTAGACCAGTTATCTTTTGATGTAGTCTTAACGTCGCTATTAATTACTTGTTACTCTTAATGTTCTGTGCTGTGCTAATTGTCATCAATTGTGTCAGTTTTTACAGCTGAGACATTTTTCATGTATTGAAATCTTGATAGAAAATTGCATTATTTATGTACTTAATGAGAGGTCAAACGGAATCGAGAAATGGCATAGTTGAACTCGGTATTCCCCCTGACCGGAGTGTTGTTCGTCCATCACAAGTGAGGATGACCATTTGTTACATCCAGTTTTGAAAATTCAATTTTAGTTATGTCCTTGATTATGAGTTCGTAGATGGCTAATAAGCCCTATTCGAGCTGTAAATGTCCTTGGACAGTTCGTACATGGAATGACGACTGTAGACGGATCTTGGTCTATCCGTGACATTCTAGCTGCTCTCCGCTGTTGAGCTGCTGCATGTCTCTTCTTTTCACAAGATGATGCGCTCTTTTTTATTTTAGAACGTCATGTAGATCTATTTTGTGCAAGTTCTTCCCATGTATCGTGGTCTATTTCAAAGGCTTTCAGTGAGTTCTTAAACGAGTCCTTGTAGCGCTTCCTTTGGCCACCTTGAGATCATATCTAGCTCACTATAGAGAAGTATCTTTGGCAGACCACGATCTGGCATACGCACCAAATGACCTGCCCAACAAATCTGTGTCTGCATCTGGATCGTGTCAATCCTGGGGATGCCAGCTCTATCAAGGACAGTGGTATCTGGAATATTGTCTTGCCATCTGATGTTCATAACTTTTCTGAGACAATTTGTATGAAAACGATTGAGGTTTTTCACATGACGTCTATACACAGTCCATGTTTAACTAGCGTATAACAGCACTGGAAGTACCACTGCTCTGTAAACTTTCAGCTTAGACTGTAGGTTAATGCCATTTCTACGCCAAATATTTGCTTACAATCTGCCGAAAGTACTGCTTGCTTTGGCGATCCTGACCGGAGTACCACTCATGGCACGTAACTAGTGGTAAAGGTAATGTGAGTCGTGAACCAGCATCTTAGTACGCATTTCCATTTCCATAGGTGCTCAGCTGTGTAATTAGTGGTTGACTGGCAACACCCTGACTAACATCGCATGCCTCGCTTGTTGAGTAGCGATAAACCTTCTCAGAACATGAACCATGGTGTACTGGGTCCTGATGGCCGGGTGAACCACGAAGAAATTTCTAACTACGAATAACAAGTGAATTAGAAACCCAGGTTTGCTGGTCTAATAACTTAGCATTGTACTGCCAGTGCTATCATATCACGTAATGGTCTAATAACATAACACTATACTACGAGGGCTATCATTGCACGTAATGGTCTAATAACGTAATATTATACGACCAGGGCTATCATAGCACGTAATGGTCTAATAACTTAATATTATACGACCAGGGCTATCATAGCATGTAATGGTCTAATAACGTAACATTATACGACCAGGGCTATCATAGCACGTAACTCCGTAGCTTAAAACTGTAATACCACAGTTTCTCGGCCAAAATGAAGTTGTAAGGAAGACCTGGAATCAAACATTCAACATCTTAAGCACCAAAAACTGACCGTGCCAGAGAGAAAATTCTCACTAGATAAACAATTGCTAGATGAAAGTTTGATCAAACATAATGTGGTGTTGTGTCTATCTATCTATCTATCTTTCTATCTATACGCTGTGGCTCTTGTTTGCCTTGCAGCGTAAGGGGCGGAAGAGTTCTCTGGAGATGGCCTTCCTGTGTTCAGTTTGTAAGCTTGTTCCTGTGGCTTCTTTGATTTCTGTGATCCATCTTGTACATGGTCTTCCTCTGGCTTTATAACCGTTATGTCTATGTGTCATGACCATTTGCGGCATGCTATCTGTCGGTAGCCCGGAAGCGTGTGAAAAACACTTGATCTGTTGTCTTTTGATGTGTTCCAATACTGCTATTGTTTTGGCCATCCGTCCGATGTTATCGCTTCTAATTCTATCTCTCAATGACACTCCGAGTATTTTTCGTAGACATGTAATTTCTGCTGTCACCACTCTTCTTTTGTCATGTGCTGTCACCGTACAGGCCTGACACTGGTAGCATAGTGATGAAACAGCAATAGTCCTGTACAATGCAACTCTAGTGTCTATGTTTACATGTTTGCTCTCGAAAACGTCTCCGTGTTGTGTATAGCTACTAAATAAGTCAGTGGTCTAGGTTAGTTAGTTAGTTAGTCGTCGGATCATCATCACTGCAAACTGGACACATCCATAGTTGCTCCGATCTCTCCTTGAGTGTTTCCGCCATCACACTTCTGCTGACAGTACCGGTCCTATGCTGGTTGACCATTATTCTTCTGCGCCCTCCAAAATTTTCACCTCTAGCAACACCGCATCTCAATCCCTGATCTTTAATCCTAGCCATTGAAAAGGAATCATCATCCACATTAGTCTCACTCTCGCGTGTTATATCTCTTAAGGAGTTCAAAACGTCAGCGCGATCCATTGCCCCATCGCCCTTTGCCACAATCGCACACGATGCCAGTTGATCCGCTCTTTCATTGCCTCGAACGCCCACATGTCTCGGCACGAAAATAAATGTAACCGCTTTCAAGCTCGCATTTCTCAAGGCCTCAATCCACTGTTCGCGAAGGAGACCCACTTGTACCTTCTTAATCATACTCATAGAGTCACTCAAGATGCAGACCTGCGTTACTTTCTGTGTGCGTAGCCACTCAAATGCCTTGGTCACCGCCATAGTCTCCATGGTCATACTACTCGTAGTGAGCGCAAAGGCACCACTTTCCTCCTTGATCGTTTTACCTGCGCACTGAGCTGTAAAGGCCCAAGCACTGCGAACATGCCTAATTACAGATCCATCAGTGTATATAATCACATCTATAGTGGTCTAGGTAAGCTTGGGAAGTCCTCCTTGTGCAAAGTACAGTCAAATTCCATATAACAACTTGGTCCGGACCGATTAAATATGTATGTAATAGCAGAAATGTGCTATATCCAGTATAAACAATAAAGAATACATATAACTGGGGATTTTATAAAGTCTTATTAAATATGGAAATGTGTTCATGTTATAAAGTTATAGCGTATATAACGCAAGCGTTATAGAGGGGTTCCACTGTTGTTTGTACAGATTATTGCTGTAGCTTTTGTGTGTAGTTATAGCAAATATTCATGATTATTCAATTAAAAAATATTTTGTCGGATAAGATCAGATATACTGCCACCTGCACATAAAAGGTTGGTTCACAGGTTTTTAAATACCCCCTGGCTCCTGCCATTAGAGCTGTCATCATAACTTGTTTGTTATGTTCATTTTGTAAAATCTATGTAAAATTATAACAATTTGATTCTCTTATTATCATGGGTGCATATCCTACTCAGAACATAACGATCAATCATTCATATTTTGGCTGTAGCGATAGCGATTTTCCAGAGAAAGAAGTGCCGGTGATAGTAAACATGATGCCAGCGACATGACCGACTTTGTTATGAAGGAAATTTGTTGAGCACATTCATCACAGAAAGAAAGGTTGGCTGTAGTGGATGCAATGTTAGTAATAGAAAACGTGATGTCGGCCACAAGATCGACTTTGTTATCAAAGAAATTGCTTGGATCAGATATTATTCATGGAAATAAAGGATGAAGACCACGAGGCCAATAAGGCGTCGATGAACACATAATATCACAAACCTTTTGAATATAACACTAGAAGAAGAGAACATCTTGCACAGAACCGAGAGTCTTACCGAGTGGCATTGGTGAGGACATTGTCCTGCAAAGACCACGTCACAAAGAGAATGAAGTGTTTTGTTAAGCAATGATTACATTTATTGGTACATTGGTCTTCTAAGCGGGTCATAACTGCCTTGTAAAGCACAGATTTGAATCTTACAATTAATTTGTGTTACTTTCACAAGAACTACGTCTTTTTGTGCACCGAGTTTTATCTGTTGTAAGAAAGTAAGTGTAGATAGGGTGTCTATAGAGTCAATGTGCACTAACGTCACACAGATCCGTACTAAATACCCATAACTTATATGACGTAGTGCTCCTACAAATGTATTGAGTGCACAGTGATTTTGTATACACCATGTACAATAGAATTTACGGTTCTTGTTTGGAACCCGATTCTCCCTATTTGATTATTTCTTTTTGCTATGTTTATGAATTTATGTTTATGAATTTATGAATTTATGAATTTAAATATACATTTATTTATGGTTAGGTTTAAGGTTAGTTTTGTAAAACATAACTAACCCTAACCCTAAAAAATGAATAATTAAATTAATTATTGATTAATTATTGATATACTATTTAGTTTAATTAATCCTAAAATAAGCAGGGAGACACAGGATTCAAACCAGAACCGATATTACTGACTTTGATTTTGGAATCTACGACTTATCCGTATGAATATTTCTAATATATTGTATTGAAAATTAAAACACAGCTAGCTATCTTCACTTTAGTCACCATCACATAAAATATCACAATAGATTTAGTGCTAGTGCACAAACATCTAACTATCCAGCGAGAGATAAACTACCGTATCATAAACAGAGATAAATGGATTTTTTAAAGAATTTTCTTTATGCCCATTACAATTGTTAACTATATTCTAATATAAATATTTGTCATTGATCGCAATAGCTTTAAAACATGTGCCCGAAAACGGATGTACATGGAAGTCCGCATTACGCAAAGGTGCAGAAACGTTTGAGACATTTGAGAGAAAACTAAAATACAAACGATAATGTAATTTAGTACTGCCTGATTTATTCTACAACAAGCTCTACCTTAACACGGCAGCCAGTTAAATAAACTGTCTGAATAAATAAAGATGTCATGCATATTTATATACAATACATGCGTAAGATTGCTAACTTTATATATGTATATATATATATAAATATATACTTATAGTAGTGTATGTTTATAAAGGAATAGAACAATAAACTAACTGTTGTCTGATGTAAGAACATTAATTTTTGATTTGCGTGCATCTAGAACGTCCACATTGACTTATACAAAATCTTCACTGTTACGCACTTACGTTATTGCAGTTACGAAATATTAAATATTTCTTCGATATAGGCCAATATCTAAGGAGAAAGCCGTTTGGGTGTGATTTTATAGCTGGCTTACTTGAGTAAATTTTTGGGGGGTCAAATCAACTTTCATCCTTAGACAGAGAAATGAATAAATATTCTAACTTAGAATCACTTAATGTCACCCGATGTTATAATTACTATGTTAGAGATTGATAGCAGAACCTTCTGGAAAGTATATCGTATAGTCTGTAACGAAGCCGCTTGATATTATTACTACATTGACTTATAAATTGTCAATTATATGACAATAACCAGGTCCTTACCAATGATATCTGTGACTTCTAGGCAACTTAGGAACAATCCGGCTAGCTTCTGGAAACTTCTACTTAAAGTAAGCAATTTATGAAGAGGTCTAAATTTATGAACGGTCGAAATATGTAGGGATTTTAAACTGTTAACGGGGTTGTGGTTTTTTTTCCGCGTCAAAATTCGAAAGATAAATTGCAAGTGATTTTGTCGAAAAATTCCCCTGATCGTGAGCATTTGGACGCAAGCAACGCGCGTGCGAGAAAATGCGAGACTAGGCTGGCAGGATTGAAAAGGAAGCATGAATATTTATTAGCCAGCACCATTCTTATAGAGGATTAACAGTAGCTTGTCACAACCTTTGTTAAATATGAGGTCGTCTGGACAATGAAGTTTGGCTTGTGTTATTTATCTTTTCAGAATTTGTAGCCTGGGGTAATACACATATTTAATAAGCTAACAGCAACAATGTATAGATAATTAATCGGATTTTTATGTTTCAAAAGTGTTCATTTAGACTAAGAACAATTATTGCGGTCCCATACATTTGAGTACACGTACAGAAAAACATCATTAACTAACAAATATTCAACTGAAAATAATCAACTAAAGTTCGCGTGGTGCAATAATGTTAGCTCATGAGAAAATAACACTTAGTGTGCTCCAATAATTTGTAGTTAATACAGAAAAGACAGGTTAAATTAAATAATTTCCAACTCACATAGAACAAGACACATTTAATTAATGTGCTCCAGGAATCTCAAATAGAGAAAGCCACATTTAGTAAATGTTCTCCAAGAATTCTCATCTCAAATAGAAAACATACAAATTACACGACACAAATCATATTCAGCGTTTCAACCAAAAGGTCTTTATCAAGATATACACAACACATCAAAAGACGACGAATGGAAAAATTATCACAACGAACGTATCCAAAGAAAATATGGAAATGAGATGCCGGAAGGTCAGGAAGTACATAAAAACGTAAATATATGTTGAAATGAAACGAACAAAAAGATGAGTAGATGACGGAACAAAAAGAATATAGACAAAAACCACACCAACCCAGTACTAGACATAAGAATGGTCAGAATTGGGTCAAAAAGGCTTGAGTGTACCCAATTCAAAAATGAGACGATTTTATAGAGCGTACCTAGATCTATCATCGTGATGCAAGATCTTATGGCGGTGACCTGAATATCAAAAGCACCATGATGTCCATCACCGTTGAAGTGTTTGGCCACAGGAGTGGGTGTTCTGTGCTCAATAAAAAGTTAAGCTGAAGTCTTTCTCTTGCTTAAACGACCTTATCATTCAAAAATCATTTTTTTAAATATATTTAAAGGTCGACCTATTGGACGCCATAGTAAAAGGTGGATTTGTCATGTGATGTATTTCTTCCAGAACGTTGTCTTCCCAATGAACTCTCTGAACCTCTCTCTGTCTTGGGCGATGTGGCTTGCATTTTCTAGCGATGTATTCATGTTATCTTTAATGTCTTCAGTCCATCGTCTTCTTGGTCTGCCCGTTCTCCTCTTCCCGGGTACTCTTCCCTCCATTATTTGTCTTTCTAAACAGTTGTGTCTCTTTATATGACCAAACAGGCGTAGTTTTTTTTAGTTATTGTGTTTAGTAACCAACACTCTGGAATTTTCAATGTGTTTATAATATCTGAGTTTCTGATTTTATCCTTCCATGATATTCTACGTATCTTCGTGTAGCATTTCAGCTCGAAGGCGTTGATCTTCTTTGCCGCTGTTTTACTTAGGGTCCATGTTTCACAGCCGTCTGTTGCAACCGGAAAAATAAAAGTTCGTAACATTAGCACTTTCCGTGGAGGTGGATAGACAGTGTATTAGAGACACTCGGAAATATAACAGAGGAAGAGGCAAATAGAAGGACAAAGGACCGTACACTCACTGTCCCTTAACATCGAAAGGTACATGAGAACAGAAAGAAGAAGAAGAAGAAGAAGAACGTGTGTGTGAGAGAGAGAGAGAGAGAGAGAGACAGACAGCGTAGCCTGAACTCCGACCACCGTTGTTTGTTATGGTCATACAATATGATACAACTCAATTAAACTCACGGTCGGAGTTGAACGTTCCTCACCAAAAGAGATACGCGTTTCATCTTAAACTGTTGAATGAAACAAAGAAGAGAACATAACGGTTGGCATGAGACTAAATGAAATCTATTTTTGCAGCATGCATACTGTGGAAGTGCTACAGTTGTAATTACTATATATCGGTTATAAATCGAAATCATTGCAGTGATTGTACCAATGACAGACCCATTGGTACCCATATATGAACTATTAGTACCCACCTATAACACATTGTAAATAGAGGTGTTCATATGTATATTTGTTATATCGTAGGTGATTCGTCTTCCAGGCAGGTAAGGAAGGTTATACTTACTGAACAGGTACCAAGGCTCGCTGGTTGACCACGTGTCTCATTCTTCCAAGCAGGTTTCCAGATCTTCTGTGTCATGTGACGTATTCTTTCCAGAACGTTGTCTTCCCAATGAACTCTCTGAACCTCTCTCTGTCTTCAGCGATGCGGCTTGCATTTTCTAGCGATGTATTCATGTTATCTTTAATGTCGTCAGTCCATCGTCTTCCTGGTCTGCCCTTTCTCCGTCACACAGGTACTTTTCCTTCCATTATTTGTTTTTCTAAATAGTTGTGTCTCTTTATATGACCAAACAGTTGTAGCTTTCTTTTTGTTATTGTGTTTAGTAACCAACACTCTGGAATCTTCAATGTGTTATAATATCTGAGTTGCTCTTATTATCCTTTCATGATATTCTAAGTATCTTCCTGTAGCATTGCATCTCGAAGGCGTTGATCTCCTGTGCTGCTGTTTTACATAGGATCTATGTTTCACACTCGTATGTTGCAACCGGAAAAACAAAAATTCGTAACATTGGAGATTTCGTTTATATTTTGTTGTTTTTCCATGTTTTTCCACCGTTATTTTACAATATGCCATTGCCAATCTCTTCCTTATTTCTGCCATGAAGTCTCCTGCACCGTTGATGTTTGCTCCTAAGTATTCAAATTATTCACACATTCTATCTCGGTATTGTCTATTCTGATTTTTGGTTGTTATATCTGTTGAAAAGCAGAAAACATTAATTGCCCAAAAATATTGTTTTTAAATATTGTTTTTTAATGTTGTTTTAATACCTGGTTTAAATACACTTAATTTTAATTGTTTTCAAATGTTTTAAATAATATTGTTTTTACATGTCATCAGCTGTTTAAAAATCACACGTAGTCGCGGAGCAATGTGGGGGTATTATTTCATCTACTTCATTCTTAGAGTGAACAGAGTATATTTGCAGCAGGTCAACTAGCCCAGAATCGCGGATGTATTCAGAGAATCCATAAGGAAGAATACGTTCTTGAAAGAATATGTCACATGATGATGATGATATATATATATATATATATATATATATATATATATATATATATATATATATATATATATATATATATATACGCACTAACACCCACACTCACGCACGCAGGCACACACATATTACATTATTGACAAAATTTAAGTAATTTAAGTCTTTCTTATGTAGTGCTACCCTATATTGTCGTTGATTGTAATGAATTGATCTCACGGTCACGTTAATGTTTATTGTCTTTGTTCTGTGTTATACATTAAAAAAAAAATTCCTGTTAACATCTGGGTGAATGGACAGAAACTAGAAGTTGATACTTACGATCTTACATAAGCAGGATGGAAGTACTACCAAAGAAATAAAGGCTAGACTTGACATGGCTTCGGCTGCAATGTCGAGGTTATATACCATATGGAAGTGCAGAATATGTACAGCAGTCAACCTAAACCTATATAAATATCTAACAATGCCTATTCTTTTGTATAGATATGGAAGTGTAACATTCATTCATTCATTCATTTTCTTTTTGCGCTGAGGTTAGCGCATAGGCAGAGGTCAGATCTCTCCAATTTTGTCTGTTGAAAGCTATTCTGTGCAGTTCTTGAATAGTATGAATATTGGTTGTTTTACTTTCTCTAAGTATTGTTCTTTTGATTAGTTTGAATGAAAAAAAAAATTGGAATGAACTGCCTTCTGTTACACAAATCGATCTGGACTTCACGATGTTTGTTGATTAATCCAACGATCGACGAAATGACCCAGACTTGATTAGAGAAACACCCTCCATCAACGGACGTCACTACCGGAAGTTTAACAATTATAGCATAAATGGATAGATTATCAATAATATCAATAAAACCCATAACCCTTCAGGATCGTAGGGGTACCACATTGGAAGCTTCAGCACACAGAGTCCTCCAGCGAATTATATCCTCAGCGATGCGGATGAGTGTGGAAATATCTAGCCCTGTCCATTCCTTGATGTTGTCTGTCCATATCTTTATTTGTCCTCCTCTGCTTCTTCCACCCTCGACAGTTCCCTGCAGTATTGTTTTTGACAAGGAATCGTGCCTGCATACATGTCCGAACCATGCTAGTTTTCGTCGTTTCACTATTGAAAGCAATGGTTCCTGATCTCCTGCACACATCTCTACTTTATTTCTTACGTACACATTGGTCTTATGTTCCCTATCGGAAATTCGTAGAATTCTTCGGTAGCATTTATACTCGAAAGCCTGTAATCTTCTCTCCATGTCCGCAGTGAGTGTCCAACTCTCACAACCATACAACACAACGGAAAGCACCAGCGACCTATACAGTTTGATTTTCACTCCAACACTGGTGTTGCTTTTCCAAATCACAGTTAGCCTTGACAAGGATTAACTGTGATTAGATAAATGGATAGATTACAGGATTTTAAAATCAAATGTTTCAGACGAATATTGCGAATACAGAACATAAAACCAACATATTCGCGAGAAGCAAAGTAAATAAACTTGTAGGATAACAAGAACATCTCATGGATCCTTTTCCAAAAATATCTTGCAGAGAACAGTTCAGGGTAGAAGAAAAAAAGAAGGTTAAGGGGGAAGTGTGAATTGATAATTTTAAAGTCTAGGCAGGATTAATTCTCCTCACTTAAACAAGGAACCGAGAAACGAGAGGCGTGGCGAAATGAGTGTGCTGATTTTACCAGAGTGGCACCACTACGATCCTGAAGGGTTATGGGTTTGATAGTGATGTTGCTATAATTATAACCAATATCTTATTGTTAGTAGTATCCCATGTTGTTCTAACATATCCATGTATGGTTATACTATTTTTCGTATTTGTGTCCTATCTTGTCTTCCTCTATGGTTGTCAGGTAATGTTACGGTGCACATGAGTTTTCAATATAACCGATATAGACTAACTTACTTGAATGAAAAGAGCATTGTTCGCCAAAGGAAAGATGATTTATCGTCCGCAATTTCGTTAAAGAATGTTCCATATATCATTGTGTGACATATTCTTTCCACAACATGGTCTTTCTTATGGAATCTCTGAACATTTCGTGATACTTTCGCGAGTAGACCTGCCGCAGCTAAAGACATCAATCTAGAACAGAAATCTGATATATCAATGGACATTGTCGTCTTTGGCGCCCTCTTCTCCTGTAGCCGTTAACTCTGCCTTCAGCTATTAATCTTTCCATGCTGTTATGTGTCTATATAACAAAAACAAAAACCAACACAGATTTCTTTTTAAGATGTTGTTATGGAACAAGCATCGTGTTGGCGTATGGTTAGAACGCCGGCCTCAGAAGCCCGAGGACCCGGGGTTATTTCATGGTTGGGAAAAGAATTTTGGTGGTGAAATAACAAATTCTTCCTGTACACATCGCGGAGACAGCTATGGCAACCCGGTCTTTATTTCCACAGCTTAAAAGCCTCCTTGCACTTCTTAACAGGACAACACGCAGTAATGATATTTAAAAAAAAAAAAAGGAGCCAGCCATATTTGACTTATTGATCGTAACACTTCTTGTCCTTTTAATATATAATATATGAATGCATTTGTCTATCTAGTTGTGTGACTCGTATAAACTCTTAGAGCCGTTTACCAGTCTGGACGCAATTTTGACACATTCACTACGTAATAAGCCTGTATTGTAATGTCTTATCTGCTGTCAATGATTTCATCATGATAATATCACTGATTACTAGTCTTCCAATTGGAAATAAACTTTGCAAGCACACAGCATGAATTGTGCAGTTAATATGTCGAGATTCGATCTATCGATGATTGCTCCAAATTCAAGTGTATCCGCCATTACACTTCTGCTGACAGTACCAGTCCTATGCGGGTTGACCATCATTCTTCTGCGCCTTCCAAAATGTTCACTACTAGTAACACCGCATTTCAATCCCTGATGAGAAAATACTTAATCATTTGTTTCCTGATGAAATTCATGATTGTTATTGTGTTTGTTAGTCTTCTAGTGTTTCCATATCTGATTCTGTCTCTTATTGTTACTCTGAGAATTGAACGTACACAAGTCATTTCTGTTGCAACAAATGTTATTTTGTCTCTTGTTGTTAGTGTCCACGTTTGGCATTGATATCATAATGAGGATTGTTTTATATAGTGTAGCTTTGGTGTTCATGATGACATATTTTGGTGTTCATAATGACATGTTTTGGTATTCATGATGACATGTTTTGGTGTTCATGATGACATGTTTTGGTGTTCATGATGACATGTTTTGGTGTTCATGATGACATGCTATGGTGTTCATGATGACATGTTTTGGTGTTCATGATGACATGTTTTGGTGTTCATGATGACATGTTTTGGTGTTCTTGATGACATCTTTTGGTGTTCATGATGACATGTTTTGGTGTTCATGATGACATGTTTTGGTGTTCATGATGACATGTTTTGGTGTTCATGATGACATGATTTGGTGTTCATGATGACATGTTTTGGTGTTCATGATGACATGTTTTGGTATTCATGATGACATGTTTTGGTATTCATGATGACATGTTTTGGTATTCATGATGACATGTTTTGGTATTCATGATGACATGATTTCGTGTTCATGATGACATGTTTTAGTATTCATGATGACATGTTTTGGTGTTCATTATGACATGTTTTGGTGTTCATGATGATTTGTTTTGGTGTTCATGATGCATGTTTTGGTATTCATGATGACATGTTTGATTTGGAAAATAGGATAGATCTGCTTTAAGATCTCGTATGCCATGATAGTCTATGTTAGATTTGTTTGGTGTTTTCCCTATTTGAGCCTCTTCATGTTTCCTTCGAGCAATTTAGTCTAAACTTTCGGTTTGCTAGACCAGTAGCAATGTCGTTTCAGAGACCCCGAATGGTAACGACGTTTTATAAACTATAACATTCAGAAGTGAAATCGCATAGTCCAATTAGATATCGCTGAAACAGTGAATTTTACTTCCGTTTCGGCACGCAGGGATAACAAACCGTCAACTCGCGCCATAACAAGAACTCAAGCCCTGTTAGATATTGTACAAGGTAGTGAAGACAAAAGTCTCAGTCTCAACAAGAAGACAATAGAAGTAATGGTTGTTTCAAAGAAATACACGCCATTAAGATGTAGCATTAATGTCAATTGTACAAAATTAAATCAAGTCGATAAAGTCAAGTACTTTCGCACCATTTTAACATCAGATGTTCGGAACACCAACGAGATGAAAAGCATGATAGAACAGACCAAATCAGTATTTGAAAAGATGAGAAACATTCTATGCAATGGAGAAGTATCAATGCATACGCGAGTTAAAGTGCTAGAATATTATATTGATCCAATTCTTCTTTATGGAAGAGAAACATGGACGTAAAGAAAATAGCTCAAGATAAGTTGGAGGCAACTGAGATTTAATTTTTGAGAAGAATGATGAAAATTCCATATACAACCAAGAAACTAATGTAGAAGTTCTCAGAAATGCTGAATTAAAACGACACATTATAGCGAAAATTAGAAACAGACAATAGAGTTTTAGGGCATGAGATGAGAAAAGCCAAACTTTAACATTTAGTAACCACCGGAAAGAACAAGTGGAGATGAGACAGAGGAAAATAAAGAGAGAAATCTCTGGTTTGAGTTACACTGTGGCACAGAAGAATTATATCTATGGAACTTATTAACAACACAAGAGGCATAGTGTTGTGGAGAAACATGGTCGTCTACGCCACTCATCATGATACGTGGCTTATTGATTGATTGAATGATGTTCCAGGCAATGTGAATGCGTTCATTAAGTTACCATTGCTTTTTGAACATTCAGGACACACAAATTGCCTATGGTAGGATTTGAACATGTTATCTCGACCGTCTGAGACGCACTCAGTACGGCAACGCCACAGACTTTTAACCACTTACACACGCCAATTAATTTCACATTCAAAATATGTTGTTTATTCTGTTTATATACGCATATGAAACTTTCATTAATGCACACATTAATTGCAACAACAGTTAACAGGAGGCGACTAAGGCAATTTGGGGGAAATAAAGCTGACAAACTGTCACCTGTGAAAAAAATCATGATTGTCACTATATGACTTGTCTGAATTTCAATAATCTGTTTTCTGCCAAACAAATGGTCCCCTTGTTGAGAAAAAGACGCAGACTCGCAAACATCAAGTGGCAAGAGAAAAGGGGGAAGACCAAAAACAACAATGAAAAGAACTTTCGAAAAAGAAAATCATTACAGCTGGTATGTGAATGAACGATCTCGAACAACCAGCTGCTGATCGACACGCATGGAGAGCTATGACATCTGCCCTATGCGCCAAGCTTGGCGACACGCATGGAGAGCTATGACATCTGCCCTATGAGCCAAGCTTGGCGACAAGCATGGAGAGCTATGACATCTGCCCTATGTGCCAAGCTTGGCGACAAGCATGGAGAGCTATGACATCTGCTGTATGTGCCAAGCTTGGCACACGAGGAAAATGATGAGGATGATGCTAGAATAAGGTTTGCTAAGTGATGTATTATGTTTATGTATAGAACAAGGCTTGCTAAGTGATGTATTATGTTTATGTATAGAACAAGGGGCTTGCTAAGTAATAGGCCACATACTTAATATGACCTAACATGATCAATATTTATATCACTACCTAAGTAGCCCAGGGCTGTCGACTGTACAGAAAATAGAACAAAAAGTCTAATGAGCCATCTAACTAAAATACTCCTCAAGATAATACATGTATATCTAAAATAACAACAAAAACCATGATAATCAGCAAAGACACAGAAGAACAGGAGCTAAACATAAACATACATGAAGATGAACTCCTTAAGAGATATAGCACGTGAGAGTGAGACTAATGTGGATCATGATTCCTTCTCAATGGCTAGGATTAAATATCAGGGATTGAAACGGTGTTGCTAGAAGTGAAGATTTTGGAGAGCGCAGAAGAAGGATCGCCAACCAGCATAAAACCGGTACTGTCAGCAAAAGTGTAATGGTGAATACACTTAAAGAGAGATAGGAGAAAGTATGGACGTGTCCAGTTCGCAGTGATGATGATCCGACGAATAACTAACTAACTAACTAACTAACTATACATGGAGAGAAACTACAAAAAGTAAAACATCATCAATATCTTGGACACAGTCACAAATGATGGCAGATGTGAAACAGAAGTTAAAAGGAGAATAGGAATGGCTAAACGTACATTTCATGAAATGAGGAAAATAGTAACATCTAAATAAATTACAAACAAGTTAAAATGAGAATTATAAATTGTTACATCTATTTTATATTAATGTATGGCTCAGAAACATGGACACTAAATGAAGAATTAGAAGACAGAATTGATGCCTTTAAGGGGTGGTTATTTAGAAGAATAGGGAGAACATCATGGAAAGAGAAAAAAACAAATAAAGAGGTTCTAAAAACACTTAATATGAAGAAAGAATTACTAAGAGAAAAAAGAATCAGACAAATAAAAATATTTTGGACACATCAAAAGACATGACACCTTATTGAATATCCTAATAGAGGGTAAGATCAAAGAGAAGCGAGAAAGAGGTAGGCAAAGATACATGTGGGAGAGTAACATCACAAGATAGACAGGTTACAGTTTAGAAGAGTGCACCACCAAAACAAGAGACAGGAATATTGGAGATATGTTACAGCCAACCATTGTTGCGGAGACGGCACTTGATGATGAGTGATGTATATGTGCATATATAGAACAAGGTTTGCTTAGAGATGTATATGTGTTTGTATAGAACGAGGCTTGCTGAGGGATGTATATGTGTTTGTATAGAACGAGGCATGCTGGGCGATGTATATGTGTTTGTATAGAACGAGGCATGCTGGGCGATGTATATGTGTTTGTATAGAACGAGGCATGCTGGGCGATGTATATGTGTTTGTATAGAACCAGGCATGCTGAGGGATGTATATGTGTTTGTATAGAACGAGGCATGCTGGGCGATGTATATGTGTTTGTATAGAACGAGACATGATGGGCGATATATATTTGGCGGTGTAAACTTTTCAGGACGTTGCTATTAACCCATTATATTTTGAAATTGGTGGTCTTCAAGACATTATAAATACTTTCAGTAACTTGCCATTGCTTTCTTAATAGTACGGATGCAAACTTGTATATATCGGGATTCAAACACGGTACCTTGTCCGTCAGATACGCTCTCTACACCGCGACGGATGTATACAACTTACACTGATAACATAATTTATTTATATTCACTTTTCGCGATATTTTCAGTTTTTATTCTCCTGGAAATATTAACTCTATAAAAAATGTATTCATAAAAATTCTTCGAAAAAGAAATTCACGAACGTCTTGCAGCGTGGCATTAGTGAAACCGCGCCCAGAAGCTAAATAGAACTGATGTAGACAATCAACACACACAAATTAAAAGGAAAATATATTGATAAGGGATAAGGGACACGATCGAAATAAATAGACAACTTAGATTTCGTGATTAACCCCCTTTTCTAAAAAAAAAAAGCATGTTTTCCGGGTAGAGTAATTAAGTAATCATTTTAATACGATTGCTTACCTTTTATGATAATCAATCAGTCAATAAACCCATAACCCTTCAGCGTCGTAGGGATACCACATTGGATGCCTCAGCACACAGTCATCCAGCGAATTCTATCCTCAGCGATGCGGATGAGTGCGGAAATATCTTGCCCTGTCCATTCCTTGATGTTGTCTGTCCATGTCTTTATTTGCCCTCCTCTGATTCTTCCACCCTCGACAGTTCCTTGCAGTATTGTTTTTGACATGCCTGCATACATGTCCGAACCATGCTAGTTTTTGTCGTTTCACTATTGAAAGCAATGGCTGCTGAACACCGGCATACATCTCTAAGTAGTTTCTTACGTACAGATTGGTCTTATGTTCCCTATAGGAAATTCGTAGAATTCGTTCGTAGCATTTCTACTCGAAACTCTGTATTCTGATATGATAATGGCAAGTGTTGAAGTTGAAATAATCACTTTTGCTGTGAGCAAGTATCTCTTAGACAAATCATAGACTTTCCGACAAAAGCGCATGTCATTAGTAGTGGAGTAGCCGATATGACAACTGAACTTATATAATGTATGTTGTTTCACAGACACGGCTGTGTTAGAAGGGGGTTTATGAATACATATTTTGTCACCCAACAAGGCGTTTATGAATACATGTTTTGCTACATAAAACGGAAGTTTACCAATACATGTTTTATCACCCAAAATGGGTTTATTAATACATGTTTTGCTACCTAAAAATGGGGTTTATGAATACATGTTTTGCTACCTAATAAGGGGGTTTATGAATAAACATTTTGTTACCTAAAGAGGAGGTTTATGAATACGTGATCTGCTACCTAAAAAGGGGTTTATGAATACATGTTTCACTACCTAAAAAGGGGTTTATGAATACATGTTTCACTACCTAAAAAGACGGTTTATTAATACATGATTTGTTACTTAAACAGTGGATTTATGAACACATGATTTGCTACCAAAAAGGGGGTTTATGAATACATATTTTGCCACCCAAACGAACGTGTGCCAGCATAACAGTAACACATCATCATCACGTCATGCCAGGAGCGTAACATATACCTCTGCGTCAATTAGTTTATAATTCTTCAGCCATCTGCAGTATCTACACTTCAATCATGTATGTTGCCCTATCTGCGGTATCTACACCTTCAATCATGTATGTTCCCCCATCTTCAGTATCTAAACCTTCAATCATGTATGTTCCCTTATCTGCGGTATCTACACCTTCAATCATGTATGTTGCGCTATCTGCGGTATCTACACCTTCAGTCATGTAAGTTTCCCCATCTGAAGTATATACACCTTCAGTCGTGTATGTTGCCCCATCTGAAGTATATACACCTTCAGTCATGTATGTTGCCCAATCTGAAGTATATACACCTTCAGTCATGTATGTTGCCCAATCTGAAGTATATACACCTTCAGTCATGTATGTTGCCCAATCTGAAGTATATACACCTTCAGTCATGTGTGTTGCCCAATCTGAAGTATATACACCTTCAGTCATGTGTGTTGCCCAATCTGAAGTATATACACCTTCAGTCATGTATGTTGCCCAATCTGAAGTATATACACCTTCAGTCATATATGTTGCCCAATCTGAAGTATATACACCTTCAGTCATGTATGTTGCCCAATCTGAAGTATATAAACCTTCAATCATGTGTGTTGCCCCATCTGAAGTATATACACCTTCAGTCATGTATGTTGCTCTATCTGCGGTATCTACACCTTCAGTCATGTATGTTGCCCTATCTGCAGTATCTATACCTTCAGTCAGATATATTGCCCCATCTGCAGTATCTACACAATCATTCATGTATGTTGCCCTATCTGCGGTATCTACACCTTCAGTCATGTATGTTGCACATCTGCATTATATACACCTTCAGTCATTTATGTTGCCCCTCCTGCAGTATATAAACATTCAGTCATGTATGTTGCCCCATCTGCAGTATATACACCTTCAGTCATGTATGTTGCCCCATCTGAAGTATATACACCTTCAGTCATGTATGTTGCCCTATCTGCGGTATCTACACCTTCAGTCATGTATGTTGCCCCATCTACAGTATATACACCTTCAGTCATGTATGTTGCCCCATCTGAAGTATATACACCTTCAGTCATGAATGTTGCCCTATCTTCGGTATCTAAACCTTCAGTCATGTATGTTGCCCCATCTGAAGTATATACACCTTCAGTCATGTATGTTGACCCATCTGCAGTATCTACACCATCAGTCATGTATGTTTCCCTATCTGCAGTATATACACCTGCAGTCATGTATGTTGCCCCATCTGCGGTATCTACACCTTCAGTCATGTATGTTGCCCCATTTGCGGTATCTACACCTTCAGTCATGTATGTTGCCCCATCTGCGGTATCTACACCTTCAGTCATGTATGTTGCCCCATTTGCGGTATCTACACCTTCAGTCATGTATGTTGCCCCATCTACAGTATATACACCTTCAGTCATGTATGTTGCCCCATCTGCAGTGTATACACTTTCAGTCATGTATGTTACCCAATCTGCAGTATATACACCGTCAGTCACGTATGGTGCCCATCTGCAGTATATAAACCTTCAGTCACGTATGGTGCCCATCTGCAGTATATACACCGTCAGTCATGTATGTTGCCCAATCTGCAGTATATACACCGTCAGTCATGTATGTTGCCCTATCTGCAGTATCTAAACCTTCAGTCACGTATGGTGCCCATCTGCAGTATCTACACCTAATATTCCCCTTCAGCAAAGACTCTACCACACAATGATAAATTATAGTTTCCGTTGACCTTTATTTTTGTCATCTGTTGGACCACGTTCAAGATGGACATAAGTTAGAAAGTAACACACGACAAGATGTGACAATGATGTTGTTTTCACAGATGACAGGTTGTCAGTTTATTCCCCCAACTTTCCTTAATCGGCTCTCACGACATGCCTGACAATACGACAATGGCCCTATTCTGTGTACCTTGAAATATAGGTCCGACAAGGAAGCTTCAACTATACTTCTGTTTGTTACCGGGTCCAAAGAAGAGAGCTAGGAACAGTCGCGACCTTCATACAAATTGTTAGTACTCTTTCGCTTGTCATACGTGAGAGGCTGCTCACGATTTTAGGTGTGGTGCTCACTACGTTTACCCATGATTTTCTCAGTGATTAAGTCTTTTTAGGACACATGCTGGAATGCTGGACACATGCATGGACTGCTGGACACATGTCTGGACTGCTGGACACATGTCGGGACTGCTGGACACATGTCTGGACTGCTGGACACATGTCTGGACTGCTGGACACATGTCTGGACTGCTGGGAGGGAATCAGCCCATTTATTTGTAGCACACCTCAAGATTGCATGAAGTAACTGTCCGGCTCGAGGTGCTGCGAACTACAGCCACATTCAGTAAGTCACCCGTGACTTTCACAAGATCTGAAAAGGCATCACAATCAACATGAATGCTTGAGAAGCTTCACAATCAACAGAGATGTTAGTAATACATCACAATCAACAGAGATGTTAGTAATACATCACAATCAACAGAGATGTTAGTAAAACATCAGAAAGAGATGTTAGTAAAACATCACAAAGAGATGTAAGTAAAACATCACAATCAACAGAGATGTTAGTAAAACATCACAATCAACAGAGATGTTAGTAAAACATCACAATCAACAGAGATGTTAGTACAACATCACAAAGAGATGTTAGTAAAACATCACAAAGAGATGTTAGTAAAACATCACATTCAACAGAGATGTTAGTAAAACATCACATTCAACAGAGATGTTAGTAAAACATCACATTCAACAGAGATGTTAGTAAAACATCAGAAATAGATGTTAGTAAAACATCACAAAGAGATGTTAGTAAAACATCACAAAGAGATGTTAGTAAAACATCACAATCAACAGGAATACTAGAAAAGCATCAGTCGGGAAAAAAAAGTAATCTACCATCGTCTGACATATGGAACACACGTGACAAACTCGAGTCGCGTCAGTATTCTTTCTTCATTATTGTGTAGTCGCTGGTCGCTTCTTTCTTCATTATTGTGTATTTACTGGTCGCTGCTTTCCTATCACTGTGTGGTAGTTGAAGTGCAGTTATGAGTACAAAATCCCTCAAGCAATTACTGACGAATATGAAGAGTCTACGGATGTTTGATGTGATCTACCATTACATATTATTACACATTACACGATACCATTACATTACATATTATTACACATTACACGATACCATTACATTACATATTATTACACATTACACGATACCATTACATTACATATTATTACACATTACACGATACCATTACATTACATATCGTGTGGATGATTAGGCATTATGTATGTTGATTATCATCTTCGCACACCGGACACGTCCATAAGTGCTCCGATCTCCGCTTCAGGAAATCTCTCAGGGTATAACGGCTGATGGTTCCGGTTCTATGTTGGTTCACTACTCTTTTTGAAATCTTTGTTAAGGGTTCTCTTCGGACCACGCCCATCCTCACTCCCAATTCTTGCATTCTTGATATTGACTCATGCTTATTCATCTCAAAATCCTCTGATCGTGAGGGCTCACGAAGAGCAGTGAGTATGTCTGTACGGTCCATAGGCTGACCGTCTGTTGTGGTGGCGAGACTAGCTAATATGTCGGCCCGTTCATTTCCCTCCTCGTCCACATGTCCGGGGACAAAAATAAGCGTGAGTTTTCGTAGTGATGCCCGCATTTTAGCTCTCTCCAATGACTCCGTCCATTACCTACGTACATCACCTGTTTTGACTTTCTGAATCATATTAAGTGAATCGCTTAGTATGCTAGCATGGGAATAGGTTTGCGACTCCAGCCAGTAAAGTGCCTGCGTTACGGCAAATATTTCCATAGTTAGACTGCTCGTTCATGCGGTAAAGGCACCACTAGCTTCGTGTACAGTTTTCCCTTTTTATCTGACAGTAAAGGACCACGCGCATCGCTGGTGACGGATGACTGACCAGTCCGTGTAAATCACAACATCTGATTCATTGGAATTCTCGCATATTAGTGCCTTGACCTCAGCATCCACGCTTACGTGGCTGTTTCTTGCACTCTCTGTTGAGTGTAATGACGGTCTTGACTGCCTCTTGAAAGAACGTAAGAATAGGTATCAATTCCTCACCAGAAGCTATGTCTTGTGGGGCGCAGATATGTTTACCGGTATTCTCGACCCGACCCATCCACGATTTACCTCTCTTGAGCCTGCTCCCCTTCACAAGAGGGAGCTTTTGTGAGATGATATGACTATATAATGCAGCTTTCCTTGTCGTGAAAATCTTTTCACCATTCATCTTTAGTTATTTGCTTAATGATATATGTTCTATAGTCAAGCACTCATGAGTTATATATTTCATGTTACATGTTCTGTTGTCCACCACTCCTCATGAGTCATATTTTTCCCTGTTGTATGTTCTGTTGTCCACCACTCCTCATGAGTCATATTTTTCCCTGTTGTATGTTCTGTTGTCCACCACTCCTCATGAGTCATATTTTTCCCTGTTGTATGTTCTGTTGTCCACCACTCCTCATGAGTCATATTTTTCCCTGTTGTATGTTCTGTTGTCCACCACTCCTCATGAGTCATATTTTTCCCTGTTGTATGTTCTGTTGTCCACCACTCCTCATGAGTCATATTTTCCCTGTTGTATGTTCTGTTGTCCACCACTCCTCATGAGTCATATTTTTCCCTGTTGTATGTTCTGTTGTCCACCACTCATGAGTTATATATTTCATGTTACATGTTCTGTTGTCCACCACTCCTCATGAGTCATATGTTTCCCTGTTGTATATTCTGTTGTCCACTTCTCATGGAAAAAATGCAGAACAGTGAACATAAATCAGACTCTGATGTGGCGGGAAGTACTAGATTTACATTCACTATAGATGGGTCTTCAAATCCGACGCAAGAATGAAGATATATTTGGACAGACGTATATGATACTCTTCTGGTACATCGTTCCGATCTTGTGATACTTAAGTACTGGAATATCATTCATATATGTACTTTATGTACTGGAATATCATTCACATATATAGGGGCCTAAATGATATTTCATAAAATGGTTTTGTTGCAGTAGCTACCTGTTCTGTGGTGTGCCTAGCTCATGTGCATTTTTAAAATAGTTTTCATACCAGCAACATATTTGTAATTAGTTCATATGTTTATAGTGCAATTCAATATTAGGCAGGCGGTATATAACTAGGGATCATTAAGCACTGTATGATATTCTGGTATTCCTCATACCCCCGCCCCAACTGTGTTGCCGGTCGGAAGTGACAGTAAAAATTACCGATACATTTATTCACTATGCATGTCGTAAAATGCGACTAAGGAGTTATTGGAGAATAGTGCTTGCTGTCCCATCCAATAGAGAGACAAAGTGACCCGATGCCGTGCGAAAATACGCTGTACCAGAACGAAAGTCGCAGATATGGCAGTCAAGCTGTAAACCATGATACAAAGTTCAGCTAACCATGACACAACAGTACAGCTAACCATGACACAACAGTTCAGTTAACCTACAGAGTGTTACACAGGAAACAAGAAGGTCCCCTCTCGCATGTAATCTGACTCTCTGAATAGAGGAACACACTAATACATATAGCAACACACATAGCAGCACACTAACACACATAGACGCACATTAACACACATAGACGCACACTAACACACTGAGAAATACACTACCAGGAGTAAACAATAAACGAACAAATAATGCAAAGTTGACCACAGTGTATGTGTCACTCACTCGACAACAAACCAACCAATAGAAATAAAGTCTTTATGCTCACACTGTAACCAACCAATAGAAATAAAGTCTTTATGCTCACACTGTAACCAACCAATAGAAATAAAGTCTGTATGCTCACACTGTAACCAACCAATCTGTAATTAAGTTAATCAGCTTATGTTGTCATTTCATGAAACCATAAATAAACATTTATATGTGTTTCTCTGTGATAGACAAACATATGCAAAGAAACCAAAATATAAATATGTATGTGTGTATCTCTGTGAAATAGAAACATATACGAAGGAACCACATATAGACATTTATATGTGTTTCTCTGTGATAGACAAACATATACGAAGAAAAGTGTATATAATCAAAGGACTGGATTATTCTGTGCGCTCAAGGCTGTGTAATATTCTCGATAATCCAGTTTCTGAAGTATGACACTCTTGTATATACATCTGGAACGAAGTACTTCTTGCAGAACTGCTGAGTGGTGCTGACTACACCAGCAACGTAATAAATACCGTCAATTAAACAGCTGAGGGGTCCTCCAGAATCACCCAAGCAGACTCCACTGTCCGGATTCTCTTCATTAATTTCAGTGCATATATGACCAGGTGAAACCATGAACCTAACAGGTATCAATCTCATTATACATTCCAGCTGGTTCATGATCGTGGCCCTCGTCTCTTGAAGTAAGAGTGGCACTGTACTATGTTCAAAGTCCGTTAAACCCCACCCAGTCACGTGGCATTTGGTAGACATGAAGTCTTCACCATCTTTAGGTATACACGCAGGTCTGATATAATCGTTGAAGACCACTGGTTGAGTCATTTTGATGAGAGCAATATCGTTGTGACCAAACATGTAGTCTTTATGTATGATCTCTTTCTCGGGTATCCGGAACACACCATTAGTAACACCTTTTGTAAGATTCGTAGTTCCAAGAATAATATATCGCGTGTCTCTGATACAGTGAGCGGCTGTTAGAACCCACTGCGAAGATATAAGAACTCCTCCACAATACGAACTTTTGCCTCTGATATGAACCTGCCAAGGATATAGTTTATCACGGGCAACATTGCCCTGAATAATACTATCATACGTGTTAGCTGCCACAGTACCACACCCAATACAACTTGAAACAGATTCGTTAAGACCTTGTTTTATATTTGTTCCTATTGCTTGAGGCTGGACCCACTTTGTTTTACTTTCTTCATAGGTTTTCCTGTATGATTCAATAGGAAATCGTTGATCAACTGTAATTCCGTGCTTTAGACATATCTTTTGTATACGTATGCACGCCATCACTGGTTTGGTACACGGCACCACCTGTAGATTCATATTTATAAATCCTGTTAGATTTACACACACACGAAATATAGATTAAAAAAATAGTAGCATGTTATATTCAGGATGTAGCCATGACTTAGCATTTCTGACTAATGTTTTTTTTGGGGGGAAGTGTTTATTGTCATTAGTTTGACATTTTTTACTGAACGGATCGAATACACACTTGCTAGCTGCGAGATTTGAACTCTGTATCATTGCCGTTAAAGATTCTTTGTGCATGTCGCGGCTACAAAGCCGTAATAGAGTACGCTGATACAGTTCTGTCTTCTACTTTCTGTCCTCATGTACCTTTCGGTGTTGAGGGGAGAGTGAGTGTACGGCCTTTTGCCCTTCTATTTGCCTCTTCCGCTGTTATATTTCCGAGTGTCTCTAATACACTATCTATCCACCTTTTACGAGGGCGTACAATAGGTCGACTGTTTTCGTATCGTTTGTTAAGTGTTTTTTGGATAATACTTTGCTCTTTCTGTCTGGTTATATGGCCGTACAATTTAACTTGTTGTTTCTGGATGTATTCTATTGTTGACTTGATCCCTAATTTTTCCTTAGTGCTTCATTCCTGATTTTGTCTCTCAAGCTAACTCCAATCATACGTCTCACACATTTCATGTGATCCAAATCACAGTTTCTGTGATTTGGTTTATTAGAAGAATGATGGAAAGTTAATAGACAGCTAATGTAACAAGTGTAGATGTTATCCGATATGCTGGAGTCTATCCATCTATTCGCTAAACCCTTTGTTGCCTTTCAGCGTCAGGGGTAGAAGAGTTTTCTGGAGATGACCCTTGTGTGAGTTGAGTATATTGTGGAATATGTCAATTCTATTTTATTTCAGTGGTCCATCGTTTTTGTTGTCGGCCTCTAGGTCTGCCTTCACGGTATCTGTGTAGAATAGCTTGCTGTTGTATGCTGTCTGATGGTAGTCTACTGATGTGAGCAAACGATTTGATCTGTTGTCTCTTAACATATTCCAAGATTGGTGTGGTGCCAGTTTTTTTGTCGAATGTCCTCATTCCTCACCCCGTCTATTGGCGATATTCCTTGTATTCTGCGTAAGCATGCAATTTCAGCTGCCAGAAGTTTACGTTTGTCTTGTGCTGTCGTTGTCCATGTTTGGCCTTGATACCACAGCGTTGACATAGTAATTGTCTTGATTAGTGTTATTGTGGTGTTTAAATCTACATTTTGTTTCTGAAGATTTGTTTCACTTGCTTGGCTTGGTATGTTTTACTACAGCTATTGTGTATTTCTTTAATTTATATTCATATCATCGGTTTCTCTTCTTTGTCTGAATCCACACTGACTTTCAGGAAGGAAATCTATTTCGATGTGTGATTGCAGTCTTTTTAACTATTTAACACAACTCTACATAGGATCTTACTTGTGATAGAAAGAAATGATATGCCTCTATTTTACGTTACAAACTTGTAGAGTTTCCACTCCGTAAATTCATATATGCATACATATACACACATACATGATGGGGTTGAATGTAATAACGGTCTTGACTGCCTCTTGAAAGACCGTAGGAATATGTATCCATTCCTCTCCAGGAGTTATTTCTTCTGGGGCGCATATATGTTTAACGGTATCCTCGTCCCGACTCAACCACGATTTGCCTCTTTGAGCCTGCTTCCCTTCACATGAGGGGCATCAAAATTCCACTCAAAAAAGTGAAAACTTTGGCAGACACAATCAGGCTAGTGTTTAAGCGCATCAAAAAGTCCTATAACTTAACTACTATAACCATTGAATAAATCAGATAGTGGAAAAGTGTAATAAGTGGTGTGTACAAGTGCATTCTGGATAATAGAAAAAAAAACTCCTTAACTGTGAGCTAATGTTAAAGAATTTTAAAGTGAATAGAATTTAACGAAAATGACCAAATGCCTTTGGAATTACTTACCTTCATTCAGAAACATTGAAAAATTTTCAATCAGAAAAGTGAATTTATAATTTTGACTTTAAATTTTAAAGTTTATTTCTGCCTTTGTTTAAAGTGGATAAAATCGATGATAATAATAAACTTGTAAAATTTTACTTGGATTTTTTTGTTTTTTAAATCAATTTCGGGGGGGGGGGGGGCGGGAATAAAAATCTTCATCGCACCGGGCAGCGCTTACCCTAGGTACGCCACTGCTCAGAAAATCAATGTACATCACTGCTCACACAAAGATGTATTGATATATATTGATAGAAATTACTGAAAATAATTGAAGTGTGGTTTCTAAATACCATCATAAGAAGTAAGCTACAGTATTTTGAACACTTAAAGCGACAATATGGTATCAAAAGGCTGATTCAGACGAAGAGCAGAGTGCCCTGCGAGAGATTAAGAGGAGGATCTAGAAGATGATGTACCAGTGACATCGAAGAATGTATGCACATGTCTTTGGTCAATGCAGGCCTGCTTGCCCGGGACAGAGAGGCCATCACAGTATCCATAATGAAAATAACGATTTGGAAAGAATATGTCACTATATATATATGTGTGTGTGTGTGTATGTGTGTGTGTGTATATACAAGGATATTTACGTGTTTATATCGATAGTTTGGTATAGTTATACATATATACCTGCTTCCCTTCACATGAGGGGCATCAAAATTCCACTCAAAAAAGTGAAAACTTTGGCAGACACAATCAGGCTAGTGTTTAAGCGCATCAAAAAGTCCTATAACTTAACTACTATAACCATTGAATAAATCAGATAGTGGAAAAGTGTAATAAGTGGTGTGTACAAGTGCATTCTGGATAATAGAAAAAAAAACTCCTTAACTGTGAGCTAATGTTAAAGAATTTTAAAGTGAATAGAATTTAACGAAAATGACAGATAGATGGATAGATAGATATGTAGGTAGGTAGGTAGATGGGTAGGTGGGTGGGTAGGTGGGTTTGGGTAGGTAGACAGGTAGACAGATAGATAGATAGATAGATAGCTAGGTAGCAGCTAGATAGATAGATAGATAGATAAATAGATAGATAGATAGATAGATAGATAGATAGATAGATAGATAGATAGATAGATAGATAGATAGATAGATAGATAGATAGATAGATAGATAGATAGATAGATAGGTTAGGTTAGGTTAGGTTAGGTTAGGTTAGGTTAGGTTAGGTTAGGTTAGGTTAGGTTCGGTTCGCCTAGCTTAGCTTAGCTTAGCTTAGATTAGATTAGATTAGATTAGATTAGATTAGATTAGATTAGATTAGATTAGATTAGATTAGATTAGATTAGATTAGATTAGATTAGATTAGATTAGATAGATAGATAGATAGATAGATAGATAGATAGATAGATAGATAGATAGATAGATAGATAGATAGATAGATAGATAGATAGATAGATAGATAGATAGATAGATAGATAGATAGATAGATAGATAGATAGATAGATAGATAGATAGATAGATAGATAGATAGATAGATAGATAGATAGATAGATAGATAGATAGATAGATAGATAGATAGATAGATAGATAGATAGATAGATAGATAGATAGATAGATAGATAGATAGATAGATAGATAGATAGATAGATAGATAGATAGATAGATAGATAGATAGATAGATAGATAGATAGATAGATAGATAGATAGATAGATAGATAGATAGATAGATAGATAGATAGATAGATAGATAGATAGATAGATAGATAGATAGATAGATAGATAGATAGATAGATAGATAGATAGATAGATAGATAGATAGATAGATAGATAGATAGATAGATAGATAGATAGATAGATAGATAGATAGATAGATAGATAGATAGATAGATAGATAGATAGATAGATAGATAGATAGATAGATATCACGTATGAAACTTACCAAGTTTAACAACACACACAGAGCAAACATGTCAGCAAAACCTAACAATGCCATTCCTGTGCGAAGTTTAACAATGCACTATGAACAACCACCTGGACAGTGATTGAACATCTATCACTTACGTAGCGCATTAATCATATTCACAACTTGTGTTTACATAACATGAGAGTAAATGTCAAAAGCCACAGGCTCGCATAATCTATATTATTCTTTCTGCGGATCTTTTTTAATTACTTTCTGAATAATTCCTTACCGCTTATACAGGTCGGTAGAAACGACTTTGCTAAAAGGCGATAGGGGGAGGGGGGGGCCTTTTTAGTTTTGTTGAAGTTTGGTTGAAGTACAATCTACCTCTTTTGGTGAGGAAAGCTGCTGTGAATCGTGGACATTAGTCCAAATAGTTATCTCAGTGCTTTTGATAATAATAAAAATATGGAGGTTGTGGTTCCTGAAATTCTGTCACGATGACTTCTGACGTAATAGTATGTCATAAAATATTAATATGTGGAATATTTTGTCTGCTCAAAATGTGTTTCATGCCTGAGTGGTTTTTAACACCGCCCCCCCCCCACACGGATGATTAAAAAGAGAACTGTTCTTGTTTTCGTGGAATTCTGTACGATTATTTTCTGGGAATACCATCATATAATTGGGACTGGGGGAGGGGAGAGAATATACCTGAATATTTGGTTTGCTATTTAATACTAAATGTCATATTCTGACTTCATTTAGAATAGTGGCGGAGGGGGGGGGGGGGAGGAGGTGTTAAAACGCACGCAGCCACGAAACATACAGTTTGGGAGAGTGATGGATTGGGGGGGGGGTGTTAGGTATAGTTTTTAAATGTAAGACATTTTAAAATTGTAAAATAACTGTAAGATCTTTTAGCCATTACTATTCTCCTTTTAACGTCTGTTTCACATCTGCCATCATTTGTGATTATGTGTCCAAGATATGGTGATGTTTTACTTGTAGTTTTTCTCCATGTATATTTATGTTTGGCACCTGTTCTTCTGTGACTCTACTGTTGATCATGGTCTTTATTCTTTTGGATTTTTGTACGTTGTCCATTTACTTTACTTGATTTATCGATCTGATCTATTAGTCTTTGTAGTTCCTGTTTACTTTCTGCTAAATGAAGAGTGTTATCTGCATATCTCATGTTGTTTATTATTTTCCGACTGATCTTGAGTTCTGGCATTATTCTATATGTTTAAAACTATTACATGTGTATGTATTAAATAAGCGTGGTGATAAAATACATCCTTGTCTTACCTCTTGTTATTTATATGTATGGTGAGTAGCAGGTGTGGTGATACTTGTAGTATTACTGACTATTGACGTTTTACTGATAAGTGTAGTTTTACTGATAAGTGTAGTTTTACTGATAAGTGTAGTTTTACTGATAAGTGTAGTTTTACTGATAAGTGTAGTTTTACTGAAAAGTGTAGTTTTACTGATAATTGTGCTAACAGTTTCAGAAATGAGTACCAACTAAAGGGTGAAAAAGAACGATTACTGCGTGTGAAATGAGATTTCTAAGAAAAGGAACATTCAAAACAAAAAGAGATTATGTGATAAATGAAGCGATTCTGTGATAAATGAAGAGATTCTGTGATAAATGAGGAGATTATGTGATAAATTAAGAGATTCTGTTTCACCACTGTCACACGTACTTAATGTCCACTTGCTTCACCACTGTTACACGTACTTAATGTCCACTTGTTTCACCACTGTCACACGTACTTAATGTCCACTTGTTTCACCACTGTCACACGCACTTAATGTCCACATTTGTATCACCACTGTCACACGTACTTAATGTCCACTTGTTTCACCACTGTCACACGTACTTAATGTCCACTTGTTTCACCACTGTCACACGTACTTAATGTCCACTTGTTTCACCACTGTCACACGTACTTAATGTCCACTTGTTTCACCACTGTCACACGCACTTAATGTCCACATTTGTATCACCACTGTCACACGTACTTAATGTCCACTTGTTTCACCACTGTCACACGTACTTAATGTCCACTTGTTTCACCACTGTCACACGTACTTAATGTCCACTTGTTTCACCACTGTCACACGTACTTAATGTCCACTTGTTTCACCACTGTCACACGCACTTAATGTCCACATTTGTATCACCACTGTCACACGTACTTAATGTCCACTTGTTTCACGACTGTCACACGTACTTAATGTCCACTTGTTTCACGACTGTCACACGTACTTAATGTCCACATGCTAGCTGTGCTATTCTGTCTTAGTTCAAATGCCTGGATGCTTCGTTCTGTACGTTCAATGAGTGTCCAGCTGTCACATTGTCTGACAGCAGAGAGTGTGCAGCACTCATTTTGTCTGTCTGCAGTGAGTGTCCAGCTCTCAAAGTGACTGCCTCCAGTGAGAGTCGAGCTATAACTGTGTATGCCTGCAATGAATGTTCAGCTATGTTAGTGCCTGCATGTAGTGAGTTTCCAGCTCTCACAGTGTCGTCCCGCAGTCAGTGTCCAGCTCTCACAGTGTCGTCCCGCAGTCAGTGTCCAGCTCTCACAGTGTCGTCCCGCAGTGAGTGTCCAGCTCTCACAGTGTCGTCCCGCAGTGAGTGTCCAGCTCTCACAGTGACTGCTTGCAATAAGTGTCCAGCTATTTCAATGTCTGATTCTAGTATCTATTTTGTTTTTCTCCCTCCAGACCCCCTCCCCTCTCCCCGCCAGGAATTACGAGCCATAGATCACTTGAATAATTCTGTGCCATGGGATTTTTCTGAAGAACTCTATTTCATATCAATAAATTATTACTAACATTCATTGGTTTGCAATGAACAGTTTTTTTTTTATAGATATTCATTTTATACCAAGAAGGCTCCAATTATCGGTGGTTTGCATTACTTTGTGAAGAAATACCTACTGAGACGGAGATAGAGGTAACATTTAAGGGTTTGTGGCTCTTGTATCTCCCCACAACATGCGTGTGAATCCAAGAGTTTCAGCTCTCTACCCACACATTCCGCCTTGTCACAAGTGTCCATAGCACCATAGCTATGTGACATAGTCACTGCGATGGACGGGATAACCAAATATACATTTCCAACCACCAAAGGGACTCTACAATGATGGAAAGTTAACGTGTTTGTTTGATTCTAGACTCTAACATCCATGTAAAAATAAATAGTCTATTGTATATTGTCTTTTCCTATGTGGTTTATTATCCACTCTTGCCGTTAAACGTATGGGTGATTGGAGCTCAAGCTTGTGTTCTAAAGCCGGATGTGTGACCTCTGTTGTGCTATGACTGTGTCTGCTCTGGATGTCCCTGACGGTTTCTATCCATCTTTTCCGTGGTTTCCTTCTGGCTTTATACCCTGATATTTTTGTCTATATGCCTGTACAAGTACTAAAAGAAATAGTACTAGTGATTTATATAGCTGGACTAGTGTACTCATGATACGATTCCATAACTGATTATAACAGTGGATGACCGTGCGAATGTCGCATAACAGTACATATTTATGACCTACAGAGTGATATTAATAATTTTTGTATCCGATAATTCTAATGAATTGTTGTCATATCCTGCACATGTGCGGTTGTTTTTCTTTCTTTGTGTGTGTGTGTGTATTATATGTAAGCATCCATGTGTGAAAATTGATATCCGGTATATACGCAGATTATATATTTTTTCAACCACGTCTTCCTTTATTATTTTTAAAATATTTATTATCTTTATTATTTTTTTTCTATCATGTTAAACCGTTATGTATGGTCAAAAAACTTCAACTTTTCTTGTATAATGTTCTTGAGGAACCCAACCCTCTTCCACGATTCATGTACTTATCACTTCTTGATTTCTCGGTAGTGATGTCGTAATTTCTTCAAATCATTTAGTAGCATTTCATTTTGAAGGCAGCAATTCTCTTTGTCATTGATGTATTATATGTCCATGTTTCACAGCCGTAAATTGCTACTGGAAATATGCTTGCTCTATTCTGTTATATTTTTGTCTTTACAACCTCTGTCTTGTCAAATATTTTTCATTAGCGTTAGTTATGAAATTCTATTTCAATTCTATCTTCAACTCTGCTGAACAATTCGCTTAGTCACAGATTGCAGATGCCTACTGTAATCAATCCAGAGCAACAGAAATGAAAGCCTTCTGCACAACATCAAACATGAGCTAAGACATATCAAAAAATCATCAACTATTGCACTTCAATAGATACCATCACATTATGGAATCATAGGATGCTCTGTGAAGAGCAGGAATCGAAATGGAAGAACATAGACACCCACTGTCCTACAGAGAAGCAAAATAATAATCCAGAACACGTACACAGCAAAGTGGAAGACACAAATGGAAGTGGAATACAAACATGATGCAATACATCACCTCCAAAGATATCAACAGACTACAATATTTCACATTAGAACCCGCCACTGCAGACTGTTGGGTCACCTTTACCGATTGAGGATCTCATATACTGATAAATGTCCATGTGGATCCGGAACCCAGACTCCTTAGCACATACTTCAGGATTTCCCAACATAATTTCCTGGGGTACATCTGGTTATACATTGATCTCGCGAAGAGCTATAGTAAACAGAAGCCAATATCCTAAAAGTACATTGTTGTGTACATGGAAACATTTCTTTGAACCTCTTGCCAAGCAATATGGCTAACTATTTATGGCTCTTATCTAGATAATGCAGATCGAATCTTCATTGTGATGAAGTATGGGGCTAGAGGGCAGTCCTATATGCAAGTACAAGGAAACAAAAACAAAACTCATAACCAGAATAGTGTTCATATTTACGAACAAGCTTATAGTTGTCTATCAAGGTCATGCCTCGTGGTAAACCAAAAGATGTGTGTTTGTTTGAGAACCCCAGGAATTACGAGCGATTAGCTCTTACTTCCTATGTGCAGTGGGGAGGTATATGAGCTTTCTTTCATACCAAGGAGGCTTCACCTTTCTGCTTGGTGCAATGCTTCTTGGAGAAGCCTTCTACTCAAGGGGGGGGGGTACATGCGACGGGACGAGACTTGGCGAGCTGATACTTTGCTTGGGGTATCCATTACTTGTTTATCCTCTGACGAGGCGCTTCGCAGCCAGCGAACTGTTCCTCGTGTAGGAAGACCATTCCATTATCACCCTTTGTGTCCCTAGGTCCCAGACCTAATTTCTTCCACATGAGCCGTATTGGGTAACGGCGACGGTCGAATTAGACTAGGGTTGATACATCTTCCTAGACGAGGCACTGCTTTGCCAAACACGCCGGGGGTCTGGAGTTTGACCTGTGGATTTCCCACACACTCGCCTCGTCTGCTTGAGGTGGCCTTCCCATCCATCGTCAAGCGATTTCTGTGTGTTTTGACTTTTCGACACTGTGTATGTTACCCAGAGACAGATAGAATACGAGTCTTGGGCGGGGGCTTTTTGGTGGACCCTTGGGTACTGAACCCAATTCTCTCTGTATGAGTCGTGGTGGTAACGGCCTACAGTCGAGTTGGGCTAGGTTTTCAATGTCGTTAGAGACTTGCGCCCCCCACTACGTTTCCCCCGGTAGAGCGGTGTCCAGATTTCGAGTCTCAACACTGCTTCGGTCAGACATTTGAACAATGCGCTCCCCGACATTTGTTCAGTGCTTGTCCTATGTGCAATGGGGAACTTTATCCAAAGCTTTCTTCCATACCCAGGAGTGCACGTTGAAGTTGGCGTATCCAATTCTTGAGTCATGACTACTACTCTGAATGGGGTCAATCGTGATGGGATATGTCGGCTTCTGTGTGTTCTCGAACATGAACAGCACTTCCGCCAGTCTGTCACATGCTATGTCGTTGTGCAACTGAATTCGATTCACGTACACTGCGCTGCCCTCTAGCGTGTGTTAACTTTTACTTGTGGTGTACTCATCACTGTATTTTATGGACATTGACATTGGCCGCCCCTCCAATGTTTCTGCTTTTTAAGCCCACCAGGTCGGAAAGCACAGATGGCTTCAATATGTTTGATGTGATGGTGTAGATATTTCTGAGATATTTCCTGTCTCGCTGCAGGCAATTCTCATTCCATCCAGAGCATCCTCATCCACGGATACGAGCCTAAAAGTATTAGCCAGGAATACAACAAGAGCCGCTGTATTTCTGTTTCCAGGGTGCACCACGCGGAGGAACTTTTTAGGCTCTTGGTTATCTGATAACCCTGGGTCTGCACATGAGCAATGCGAGACCCTTTGCACCCCAAACCAAAATATAGAATCCACATAGTCGCAAGACCACTGAGATTGTGTGTAATGTTTCATGATGATGAAAGTCTTTCATGGCCTGAAAACTACTATCCAGGAACATGTTTTGGTCTGCAGAGTCCAAGAGCGTAGTGGGGACTAAGTCGTCTCGACATAGAGCTGATACATCTTAGTCACAGATAGGAACATGGTCATTGACTAATAAAGCTTACCCTAATCTTAGTCACAGATAGGAACATGGTCATTGACTAATAAAGCTTACCCTAATCTTAGTCACAGATAGGAACATGGTCATTGACTAATAAAGCTTACCCTAATCTTAGTCACAGATAGGAACATGGTCATTGACTAATAAAACTTACCCTAATCTTAGTCACAGATAGGAACATCGTCATTGACTAATAAAGCTTACCCTAATCTTAGTCACAGATAGGAACATGGTCATTGACTAATAAAGCTTACCCTAATCTCTAGTCACAGATAGGAACATGGTCATTGACTAATAAAACTTACCCTAATCTTAGTCACAGATAGGAACATGGTCATTGACTAATAAAACTTACCCTAATCTTAGTCACAGATAGGAACATGGTCATTGACTAATAAAGCTTACCCTAATCTTAGTCACAGATAGGAACATGGTCATTGACTAATAAAGCTTACCCTAATCTTAGTCACAGATAGGAACATGGTCATTGACTAATAAAACTTACCCTAATCTTAGTCACAGATAGGAACATGGTCATTGACTAATAAAACTTACCCTAATCTTAGTCACAGATAGGAACATGGTCATTGACTAATAAAACTTACCCTAATCTTAGTCACAGATAGGAACATGGTCATTGACTAATAAAGCTTACCCTAATCTTAGTCACAGATAGGAACATGGTCATTGACTAATAAAACATACCCTAATCTTAGTCACAGATAGGAACATGGTCATTGACTAATAAAACATACCCTAATCTTAGTCACAGATAGGAACATGGTCATTGACTAATAAAGCTTACCCTAATCTTAGTCACAGATAGGAACATGGTCATTGACTAATAAAACATACCCTAATCTTAGTCACAGATAGGAACATGGTCATTGACTAATAAAACTTACCCTAATCTTAGTCACAGATAGGAACATGGTCATTGACTAATAAAACTTACCCTAATCTTAGTCACAGATAGGAACATGGTCATTGACTAATAAAGCTTACCCTAATCTTAGTCACAGATAGGAACATGGTCATTGACTAATAAAACTTACCCTAATCTTAGTCACAGATAGGAACATGGTCATTGACTAATAAAACTTACCCTAATCTTAGTCACAGATAGGAACATGGTCATTGACTAATAAAACTTACCCTAATCTTAGTCACAGATAGGAACATGGTCATTGACTAATAAAGCTTACCCTAATCTCTAGTCACAGATAGAAACATGGTCGTTGACTAATAAAGCTTACCCTAATCTTAGTCACAGATAGGAACATGGTCATTCACTAATAAAGCTTACCCTAATCTTAGTCACAGATAGGAACATGGTCATTGACTAATAAAACTTACCCTAATCTTAGTCACAGATAGGAACATGGTCATTGACTAATAAAGCTTACCCTAATCTTAGTCACAGATAGGAGCATGGTCATTGACTAAAAAAAGCTTACCCTAATTAAAAACATGCCGACATTGATGTACTAGGCCTGCATGGCGAATATCGAACAGTAGAACAATTCACCTTGTGGTCCATGGTAGACACATCACCAAGAGTTATATTGGCTGAACTACCGCAGCAAAGAATACGTTTCTATAGATTTCCCTGGCTCATTGGTTAAATTATTTGCCATGTGTTCAAAAGATCGCAGGTTCAATACCGGAAAATAACGATTTATATATATATATATATATATATTAAATTGGTAGCATATCCTATCCAGGACGTAGCTATCAACCCAGCATTTGTTGGCTGTGGTGATTTTCTAGGCAATATAAATACGTTCAGTAGGTTGCCATTGCTTTCTGAACTGTCCGGATGCACAATTGCCTGTGGTGAGGAACGAACTCGGTACCTTTGCCGTCACAGACGCGCTCTGTACCACTTCGCCACAGAGCCAGACATATATATATATATATATATATATATATATATATATATATATATATATATAAATATATATATATATACATAATTATGAACATGCATCCACATAAACACATTCTCACATAAATAAAAACAATAACATGAACATTCGCACACATAGAAACATATATTAATGTAAATATAAACGTTCGTTCACATAAAGATAATGCTATAACAACTACATATGTATACATACAAATGTGTGGCCCAAAGTAATTGTGTTGATACATAGAACCATGTAAAACAAAATGCATATACAAATAACTATACATGTGTGGGCACCCATCGAAGAGACAACTGCAATAACAACGAGGAAATCAAAATCTAAATATGTAAATGATTTAACAATAACAAAATGGCATTCTAATGTACAATTGATGGACTAGAGTACAAAATAATCACATATTTACATACACAAACGAAAGAAGACATAACGGAAATATATAGAAGTACGGCAAACACAAAAATAATTACTCACGAAAGTGTACAAAGACAAATAATTACAAGAATCAGTGCAATACGGGAGTAGAGGGTATAAAGAAAAGGTGGGTAACTCAAACAAAACGGTGATTAATGTTCATTCCGTGTGGTTGTAATACTCCCATATGACAAATGAGACGATATTCCAAGGACTGACGTTGCCAGTCACCGGTATAAAAACGTAACAAACCGGTTACAAAGACATCAGAGCTACCATGATGTGACGGGCTGTTAAAATGATTAGCCACTGGGGAGTCACGATGTATCGTGATATTTCTCAAATGTTCGGCGAATCTATCTGCTAAGCGTCTACCAGTCTCACCAATATACTTCATATCACAACGCTTACATATGATAGAGTATATTAAATTACGGGACAAACATAAAAAAGAATCCTGAATATCAAAGTGTGATTTAGGAAATTGTAATATGGGAGTGAGAATAAAAAAAGGGCAAGTCAAACAATTTCGATGACAAGGGACAGTTCCTAGTTGACCTGCAGAAGTGCGCAGACGAGAATGAACTAAGAGATCACGAATGTTTCTGTCCCTCCGAAAAGTGACTAGTGGAAGAGAGGGAAATGCAGGACTGGAGATGGGATCTAACTGGAGGATAGAGAAATGTCGTAATAGGATACGTAGTGTCGGCATATTATGAGGATGAAAAGTGATAGCCAGTATTGGGCGATCAGAGGTATGTTTAATAGATGGTACGAGGGACACTGCGCGGGAAATAGTAAGAACAAGATGATGTTTGATGAAATCTAGTCATCTATTTTATTTTTTATTGTGTTGTTTTCTGTTGTTTGTCTCTTGAAAAAGGTTCAATTTGAGCCGATACGTGGAGAATTATCCTGTTTAGTTTTATTGTATGTTTTTTTATATATACTTTTTATTAATAGGCAAGGTAAGTGTTTTAGTAACCTGTTTAATTCATTTTGCTTGACTATTAATTCAAACACATATCGCTAACTTAAATTTAAAAGGTGGATACAACAAATGGGAAGCAACAACTCTGTGTGCTGATGTATTCAAAGTGGTGCCTCTACGTCCCTGACTCTGTGTGCTGATGTATTCAAAGTGGTGCCTCTACGTCCGTGACTCTGTGTGCTGATGTATTCAAAGTGGTGCCTCTACGTCCCTGACTCTGTGTGCTGATGTATTCAAAGTGGTGCCTCTACGTCCCTGACTCTGTGTGCTGATGTATTGAAAGTGGGGCCTCTACGTCCCTGACTCTGTGTGCTGATGTATTCAAAGTGGTGCCTCTACGTCCCTGACTCTGTGTGCTGATGTATTCAGCGTGGTGCCTCTACGTCACTGACTCTGTGTGCTGATTTATTCAACGTGGTGCCTCTACGTCCCTGACTCTGTGTGCCGATGTATTCAACGTGGTGCCTATACGTCCCTGACTCTGTGTGCTGATGTATTCAACGTGGTGCCTCTACGTCCCTGACTCTGTGTGCTGATGTATTCAACGTGGTGCCTCTAAGTCCCTGACTCTGTGTGCTGATGTATTCAACGTGGTGCCTCTACGTCCCTGACTCTGTGTGCTGATGTATTCAACGTGGTGCCTCTACGTCCCTGACTCTGTGTGCTGATGTATTTAACGTGGTACCTCTACGTCCCTGACTCTGTGTGCTGATGTATTCAACGTGGTGCCTCTACGTCCCTGACTCTGTGTGCTGATGTATTCAACGTGGTGCCTCTACGTCCCTGACTCTGTGTGCTGATGTATTCAACGTGGTGCCTCTAAGTCCCTGACTCTGTGTGCTGATGTATTCAACGTGGTGCCTCTACGTCCCTGACTCTGTGTGCTGATGTATTCAACGTGGTGCCTCTACGTCCCTGACTCTGTGTGCTGATGTATTCAACGTGGTGCCTATACGTCCCTGACTCTGTGTGCTGATGCATTCAACGTGGTGCCTCTACGTCCCTGACTCTGTGCTGATGTATTTAACGTGGTGCCTCCACGTACCTGACTCTGTGTGCTTATGTATTCAACGTGGTGCCACTACGTCTCTGACTCTGTGTGCTGATGTATTCAACGTGGTACATCTACGTCTCTGACTCTGTGTGCTGATGTATTCAACGTCGGTACCTCTACGTCACTGACTCTGTGTGTTAATGCATCTATAACAATACTCATATATCTTGTGTGTACATGCATTCTTGATTATTGATTAGAACCTAGAATCACAGCACGTGGGTCACACCTATAAGTGCTCCGCTCTCCGTTCCAGCAGCCACCCCAGTGTATGTAGACTCAAGAGTCCCGATGAGGTCTTGATTGTGTGGTCTTCGGGACTTTCCAAAAACAAAACAAACAAAAATCTTTTCCTTCCTTCCCCTCTAGATACTTCAATTTCTGACATTCACTGTATGTGTACGTTCTAACCCTCATTGCCATCATCTTCATTTTGAAATTAATGTACATACTGCCTTGATGAAGTCTACTTTATCTCTTCTCAGCAATGTGCCGTCTATCGACGCATTGCTGACAATAAGTTGGCTCTCTCATTCCATCTGACCCCGGCATGACCAGGACAGTATATGCATGTAATGCTCTGGACAACTGAGTTATTCAATAAATTACACTATTCCTTTCTCAGCATGCACTTTTCTATCTTGCGCAGCATGCTTTGAGAGTTTCTGAGTGTTACCGAGTGTGTTGCCAATTAAGTGCTGCTGTAACTCCCTCCTCATAATCAATGTGGCAGTGGAATATATGCAGAAGAGTTCTCAACCAATTTAACACAGTTTCTATAGGCAACAAAGCCCCATCCGCTTTTATTTGTTAAATGAGCCATTTGTGTATATAATTATGTCTTTTGGTTTCGAGTGTAGGTGGGTGAATTCACGCACTGTAAATTGGGCCCTGACACCCGTCCATTTCCGTCGCGATTTATCTAGTTGTATTATTACTTTAGTCGGTGATTTTTGTGTTCCCAATTTTAACTTTGCCCGTTTATTGTTAGAGGGATTTGAATGTATCCTTGAACTTGCTACGGTGTTACATGATTTTTATAATATTTTGCATACATTTAAATTTGTAAAAGCATTTTTTATCCCCAAAAATTGTTAATAAATATTTCTAAGCATTTTTACAAGGTATATTGTTCTTACCCGGCAGACGCACAAAATGTCATATCTCAGGTAAACACATTGACAAAGGAAATGTCCAGACAAAAAGAAAAGTAGAACGATTGAAAACCCGGATGGGGCTGATACAGGTCTTGTCAAACCGATAATATCAGTTATTCTGACATTTCTAAAAGCAGAATCAAACACACCCATACCTGACGTAGCCACCAGCAAACAGGAGGATTCCAACACATACGACTAACTACGGACTTCACACAAGTGGAGATTAAACGAAAACGTAGAAGAAACAAGAGAAGCTTTTCTCCGCAAGAATCCAAAAGAAAACGAAGCACGACAATCAACATACGATTTTTCACCAACAGTAAGAAACAAAAACATATAGACAACTCACAATAAACACATAACTACAACGAAACGGTAAACGATTCAAACATAAATATACAAGCACATTTCTACGATACCAGACAAACACGGAAAGATAATCAATAAAACAACAGATATAGTAAAAAGATGGACATAGTTTTGCAAGGAACTGTATAACTGCAAATGTAATCCTGACTACACGATATTAGAGAATTCTGAACTAAACAACAGAGAAATAGGAAATGCAAAATTCTAGTAGATGAAATAAAAGAGGTCATACGAACATTGAAACGAGGGAAGTCACCTAGTGTAGACAACATTTCAGCAGAATTGTTGAAATACGGGGGCAATAATGTGGTAAATATTATGACGAAAATTTGGCAGACTATATAGAGAACAAAGCAATGACCCGCTGATTGGATACAATCGCTAATAATACCAATTCCCAAGAAAGGAAATTTGAAAGTGTTCACGAATTACACAACCATTAGCTTTATAACACAACCCGGTAAAGTGATGCTCAAAATATTATTGAACAGAGTCAAGCACAAGTCGGAAGAAATAATTGCAGAAGAACAAGCAGGCTTCAGAGCAAACAGAAGCACTGTTGAACAAATATTTAACATCCGAACATTGATTGAAAAACATATTCAGCACCAACGTGATCTATACCACAATTTCATTGACTTTACAAAGGCCTTTGACCGTGTTTGGCATGATGGTCTGTGGCATATACTAAGATAATTTAATTTTGACATCACAATTATAGACATTATTGAAGCGATGTGCAAAAATGCAAATAGTGCTGTCTTGTCAAACAATACAATTGGAGAATTCTTCAAAATAAATGTGGGAGTTCGACAAGGATGTATAATGTCTCTAGTACTTTTCAACATATACTTAGAGCACATCATACAGGAGACACTACATGATTACAACACGTCTATATCGATAGGAGGTCGTCCTATTTGCAACTTGCGTTTCGCTGTTGATATTGATCTTATAGCTGGGTCAGAACAATCATTGCAAGAATTAACTGTAAAGTTGGAAAAAAGTTACCAGCATGTACGGAATGGAAATCAATACAGAAAAGAGCAAAATCTTGGTCAACAGCAGAGACACAGAAAATCAGACTAACATCATGATGAATGGACATAAGCTTAAGGAGGTGAATTCCTTCAAATACTTCGGATCCAGTATATGCAGCGAAGGAAAATGCAAAGCAGAACTAAAAAAAGGCTGAAGATGGCTATATCGTCCTTGTCAAGGCTAAATGTGATTTGGAAAAGCAACATCAGTGTTGGAGTGAAAGTCAAGCTGTATAAGTTGCCGTTGTTTTCTGTTGTGCTGTATGATTGTGAGAGTTGGACACTCACTGCGGACATGGAGAGAAGATTACAGGCTTTCGAGTACAAATGCTACAGATGAATTCTACGAATTTTCTATAGGGAACACAAGACTAATGTGTACGTAAGAAACTAAGTAGTGATGTATTCAGGTGTACAAGAACCATTGCTTTCAATAGTGAAACGTCGACATGTATGTAGACATGATTTCTTGTCAAAAACAATACTACAGGGAACTGTCGAAGGATGAAGAAGCAGAGGAGGGCAAATAAAGGCATGGGTAGACAACATCAAAGAATGGACAGGACAGAATGATTTGAAATCTTTACAATTAGTATTTGCGATTTTTCTGAGGCATCTTTTCCCGAAGACAACTAACTTCTTATCCATTATTGCGGTAGATTTTCAATTTTCACATCCATATGTGAATAATGGAATCACACTTACATTGAATAGTCGCAGTTTGATGTGTTTACTTGCGATCTTCGATCTCTAGATGTTTGAAAGTTTGTTAAAGGCGTTGCAGGCGAGAGTTATTCGAGACTTGATTTCTGAGGTGGTATCACCGTCTGCTGTTATCTTGCTTCCCAAATATACAAAATTTTGAAACGTTGTCTAGTATATTATCATCTAGTTTAATTGATTCTGTCAGGCCGGTAAAGTTACTGATTTTTGTTTTATGTGTGTTTATTTTAAGACCTATCTGTTGCGCAAAAAATGTGAGACTTATTGTTTTTTCTTGGAGATCTTGGTGTGTTGAACGCAGGAGAGCAATATCATCTGCGAAGATAAGATCTTCCAGGGTCCTGTTGTTACCCATTTGATTCCTAGTTGTTTTTGGTCTGAGCATTTCTTCATCACCCAGTCAATCGCGATGCAAAACAGTATTGTAGACAAAACACATCCTTGTTTTACTCCCGTTTTCACTGGGAACCAGCTGGAAAAACCACTTTATGTTCTTACACAGCAAGCCGTATCGAAGTAAAAAGTTTTCATGATATTGATGTATTTCGTCGGAATGCCGTAAAGCGTAGGAATTTTCCATAGAGATGGTCTATGAAGACTATCGAAAGCCTTCTGCAAATCTACAAAATTGATCATGCGTTTTGATTTTCTTTCTGTGGATTCTTCTATTATTGTCCTTAAAGTGTAGATGCTATATATTGTTCAGCGATTAGGTCTGAAGCCCGCTTGATCTTCTTTGAGAGCCTCATCGATGGAATTTCTTAGTCTCTGTAGTAATATATTGAGAAAGACTTTACCAGGGATGGATAGTCGTGTGATACCTCGCCAATTGTTGCAGTCAGACAGATATCCTTTCTTTGGTAATTTAACAATTATTCCATTTTTACATTGTTGTGGTAGTGATTCATTCTACCATATTTGGCTGAATAAATATAGTAGATGGTTTAGGCAAGTGTCTTCAGCTGCTTTTAGCATTTCTTCTGAAATGTCATTATCCCAGTGGCTTTATGGTTTTTCTGTCAATAGCATCACATCAACAGTATAACATCAACTGACGGGAAACTGGTCTAAGTCCACTCGCATGACTAAACATTTTGTAAGACAGACATTGAATCCGCAAAAAACCTCACTTTCTGGCATTGGGTTGTTGTGTTTTTAATTATTTCTGGAGCAAGCGCACAAAAATGTATAGTTATTTACTATAAACATTACAGAAAGATAATCGTTGGTTTACCTTTTTGTTAAAGTTATCAGTTCTTGACGCCAAACAAATTTTGTGTACGTTCAGAGCGTCATTGTGCTTTCAGACGTTGGCGTTAGATTAATTATATGCTTATAAATAATTCATTATATCTCAGAAGGTATCAGGGATAACTCAACAAACACGTTTTGTTCGGAAAATGAATTTCGCTATCTGTACTGAACATATTTGCAGAAAAGAAGAACATACGCTTGGAACTGCGTTACACGATTATATAAGGTATGTTTTCTAAAACTGGTTAATATTTTATATAGGGTCGTAAATACGTATTTCTGGAGGGAAAAACATAGGAGGGGAAGCTAGTGTTGCCTATCCCCAGGTGGATGATGGTCAAAATATCCACACTTGTCGTTCAGCGTAGAGGCGGTGACAGGGAGCTTTGGTTGTCTATCCGAGGCCAGATGTATAGCATTGGCTGTGTTAAATCCGTATATGTTCAGGGTTGTCTTCATGTTATCTATTCATCTTGTTCCAGGTGTTCCTCTTACCCTGCATCCGGATCGTCTTATGTTATATTTTCTTGTTGGTAGTTGGTTATGGTTCGTTCTCATAAGATGTAATTTTATTAGTTGTATCTCGATGTATTCTGAGCATTGTCTTATACCGATTCTTCTCATGATTCCATCATTTCTCATTTTGTCTAGTTTAGTCACTCTTGCGGCTTTTCTCGGACATTTCATCTCACAAGTTATAAGTTTTCTTTGTTGGATTACTGTCTGGCATTAATAGCACAGTGTTGGTAAATAAAAATATGATGTTCATCATATATCTCTTGATTTCTATCTTGATCTTTGTGTTGCCCAGCAATGATGAGATCTGATATGTCACTATGTTTGCTTCCTGGCATCTTGTGGAGTGCTATTTACCTACTAATAAAATTGTCACTCGGCGTTCCTACTCTAAAAATGCACGCTAAACCACTGCTAATTTGTATTTGTAATGAAACCATATTGTATATGGATAAATTCTTAACAAGCATAAACAAAACGCACCAAACATGTTTTGCAAGAGAGTAAAAAACATGAGAAATAAAAAAATACACTTACGAACCGACATAAATAATCAACAATAAACACGGTAACATACAAATAGACCCAAAGAAATCATGGAAAGATGGAAGCATTACTTCAATCAACTGTTAAACATAACGGAAAGAAGTGATTACAATAATAAATACAATAGAATAAGACCTAGAACCATACATCCTGAAATCCGAAAAGGAGACGCAATTAAACATGCACCAAACAACAAAACACTAGGAATATACGGCTTACCTATATAACTAATACAAATGCTAACAGTGACAGGTATAAAGTGGCTACACAGACTGTTCAATCTGATATGGAAGTTACAAAAGACACTACAGGAGTGGAATTCAGCGGTGATTGTTCCCATCTGGAAGAGAACCAGTAAAAGGGGTTACACTAAGTATAGAGACATATTACTCTTAAGCTACATAGGGAAAATCCGTAACAAGATACTAGAGAGAAGGATGTGTGCATATATAGAACCACAGCTCAACAACACACTATTGGGCTTTCAGAAAAATACAAACTGTGCAAATGCAATCTTCTTTCTCAAACAAATTTCAGAAAGAGCGACATAACATAAATAAAGCTTCTATTTGGCTTTCGTAGACCATGAGAAAGCTTTTGACAAAGTTGATAGAGCACAACTATAGAAAACACTACAGACATATGTAGTTCCCGAACTCTTGATAAGCCTATGTCAGAAAATATACGCCAATAGTCAATGCGCAGTAAGAACGAGCACAGGCACATCCAATAATTTCCAAATTCACTCGAGAGTGAGACAGGTATATGTATTATCCCCCTATTGTTCACAACATACATATATCACATTTTCAAAGTAGCAAAGACAATGGAAGAACACAATTTGAAGGATAACTTAAACAAATTGCTATTTGCAGACGACCAAGTACTAGTAGCATCATTAGAAGTACAACTACAGAGACAAATTACCTTAGCCATTCCAAACCTTTAACATGAAGATAAATATAGAAAAGCCCGAAGTAATGAAGATAGCTAGAATAGAAAGAAACACCAATATATATATATAGGTGGGTGACAGAGTGAGAAATGAGGACATTAGACAACGAACTGGCATCGCCCCAATACTGGAGTATATTAAGAGCCAACAGATCAAATGGTGTGCACACATCAGCAGTTTACCACCAGAAAGCATACCACAGCAAGCTGTGTTACACTGATAGGCAGACCTAGAGGCGAACCTCGAAAACGATGGACCACCGAAATAAAAGAGGCGACAAATTCCACAATATACTCAGCACACGCGAATGTCATCTCAAGAGAACCCTTCTACCCCTGACGCTGAAAGGCTATAAAGGCTTTAGCTTATATATATATACATATATATATGTATATATATATATACACAATATATGTAGTTTTGCATACCAAGCCCTAGGGCAAATGAAATTCATCTTCATAAACAAAAATATAGATTTAAACACTAAAATAACGCTATTCAAAACGATTATTAAGCCAACGCTGTGCTACCAAAGCCAAACATGGACAACAACAGCACAAGCCAAACATAAACCTGTGACAACTGAAATGGCGTGCTTACGCAGAATCCTAGTAATATCGGTAAGAGACAGAGTGAGGAACGAGGACATTAGACAAAGAACCGGGACCACTCTAATCTTGGAAGATATTAAGAGATAACAGATCAAGTCGTTTGCACACATCAGCAGACTGTTATCAGACATCATAGCACAGCAAGCTATGCTGCACAGATACAGTGAAGGCAGACCTAGAGACCGACCACGAAAATAAAAGAGGACCGCCAAAATAAAAGGTGACAAATTCCACAATATATTCCGCACACACTAGCGCAATCTCCATAAAACTATTCTACCCCTGACGGTGAAAGGCAACAAATATTTCAGCGAATAGAATGAAAACCTATTGTAGTTATTCCAAGAAATGTTTCTCAAGTTTACTTTCAGATTTCTTTCCCGAAATCACAAATAACATTGTATAGTACTTTTCATTCTGGTTAGTCAACCGTTTTGACGTTAACAAAAAACATCCTGTTATCAGACTGGTATAAGAATACAAAATAAATAATTATATAATAACTGTTTCACTCAGTGAGGGTTTTCCGGTAATGCATAATGTATTCTTCTTCTGCGTTTGTTCTCACACTCCTTCAAATTATCAGGAAGTAGTCCAGATAACGAAATGTGCTGTATCAATGTTTACAGCTTTGCGGCAGTATGTGCGTCTTTCGATTATACACATCCGACTTCAGAATTAATTCTGGTTTGCTTTTAACCTATATGAGACTGGGCAGCCAACTCCACCACATAACTAACTTCCTTATTGGCCTCTTACGATATGCATGGAAGGTAAACAGCGCTGCTATCATTTACTCCCCTTTCAGACCGAGGAAATATAACAGCAGCATAATAGATTGATAAGACAATTTTTAAATGGACGTTTTATCAGTTGGGTAGTTTAATTAGTTGTTTTATCAGTTGGGTAGTTTAATTAGTTGTTTTATGAGTTGGGTAGTTTAATTAGTTGTTTTATGAGTTGGGTAATTAAATTAGTTGTTTTATGAGTTGGGTAGTTTAATTAGTTGTTTTATCAGTTGGGTAGTTTAATTAGTTGTTTTATGAGTTGGGTAATTAAATTAGTTGTTTTATCAGTTGGGTAGTTTAATTAGTTGTTTTATGAGTTGGGTAGTTTAATTAGTTGTTTTATCAGTTGGTTAGTTTAAGTAGTTATTTTATCAATGGTGTACTTTACGTAGTTGTTTTATCAGTGGGGTAGTTTAAGTAGTTGTTTTATAAGTTGGGTAGTTTAATTAGTTGTTTTATGAGTTGGGTAGTTTAATTAGTTGTTTTATGAGTTGGGTAATTAAATTAGTTGTTTTATGAGTTGGGTAGTTTAATTAGTTGTTTTATCAGTTGGGTAGTTTAATTAGTTGTTTTATGAGTTGGGTAATTAAATTAGTTGTTTTATCAGTTGGGTAGTTTAATTAGATGTTTTATCAGTTGGGTAGTTTAATTAGTTGTTTTATCAGTTGGTTAGTTTAAGTAGTTATTTTATCAATGGTGTACTTTACGTAGTTGTTTTATCAGTGGGGTAGTTTAAGTAGTTGTTTTATAAGTTGGGTAGTTTAAGTAGCTGTTTTATCAATGGGGTAGTTTAATTAGTTGTTTTATCAATGGGGTAGTTTAATTAGTTTTTTTATCAGTTGGGTAGTTTAATTAGATGTTTTATCAGTTGGGTAGTTTAATTAGTTGTTTTATGAGTTGGGTAGTTTAATTAGTTGTTTTATCAGTTGGGTAGTTTAATTAGTTGTTTTATGAGTTGGGTAATTAAATTAGTTGTTTTATCAGTTGGGTAGTTTAATTAGATGTTTTATCAGTTGGGTAGTTTAATTAGTTGTTTTATCAGTTGGTTAGTTTAAGTAGTTATTTTATCAATGGTGTACTTTACGTAGTTGTTTTATCAGTGGGGTAGTTTAAGTAGTTGTTTTATAAGTTGGGTAGTTTAAGTAGCTGTTTTATCAATGGGGTAGTTTAATTAGTTGTTTTATCAATGGGGTAGTTTAATTAGTTTTTTTATCAGTTGGGTAGTTTAAGTAGTTGTTTTATCAATGGGGTATTTTAATTAGATGTTTTATCAGTGGGGTAGTTTAATTAGTTGTTTTATCAGTTGGGTAGTTTAAGTAGTTGTTTTATCAGTGGGGTAGTTTAATTAGTTGTTTTATCAGTTGTGTAGTTAATTAGTGGTTTTATCAGTTGGGTAGTTTAATTAGTTGTTTTATCAGTTGGGTAGTTTAATTAGTTGTTTCATCAGTTGGGTAGTTTAATTAGTTGGTTTATCAGTGGGGTAGTTTAATTAGTTGTTTTATCAGTTGGGTATTTTAAATAGTTATTTTATCAGTTGGTTAGTTTAATTAGTTGTTTTATCAGTTGGGTAGTTTAATTAGTTGTTTTATCAGTTGGGTAGTTTAAGTAGTTGTTTTATCAGTTGGCTAGTTAAGTAGTTGTTTTGTCAGTTGGGATGTTTAAGTAGTTGTTTTGTCAGTGGGGTAGTTTAAGTAGTTGTTTTATCAGTGGTGTAGTTTAAGTAGTTGTTTTATCAGTTGGGTAGTTTAATTAGTTGTTTTATCAGTGGAGTAGTTTAAGTAGTTGTTTTATCAGTTGGTTAGTTTAAGTAGTTATTTTATCAATGGTGTACTTTACGTAGTTGTTTTATCAGTGGGGTAGTTTAAGTAGTTGTTTTATAAGTTGGGTAGTTTAATTAGTTGTTTTATGAGTTGGGTAGTTTAATTAGTTGTTTTATGAGTTGGGTAATTAAATTAGTTGTTTTATGAGTTGGGTAGTTTAATTAGTTGTTTTATCAGTTGGGTAGTTTAATTAGTTGTTTTATGAGTTGGGTAATTAAATTAGTTGTTTTATCAGTTGGGTAATTTAATTAGATGTTTTATCAATGGGGTATTTTAATTAGATGTTTTATCAGTGGGGTAGTTTAATTAGTTGTTTTATCAGTTGGGTAGTTTAAGTAGTTGTTTTATCAGTGGGGTAGTTTAATTAGTTGTTTTATCAGTTGTGTAGTTAATTAGTGGTTTTATCAGTTGGGTAGTTTAATTAGTTGTTTTATCAGTTGGGTAGTTTAATTAGTTGTTTCATCAGTTGGGTAGTTTAATTAGTTGGTTTATCAGTGGGGTAGTTTAATTAGTTGTTTTATCAGTTGGGTATTTTAAATAGTTATTTTATCAGTTGGTTAGTTTAATTAGTTGTTTTATCAGTTGGGTAGTTTAATTAGTTGTTTTATCAGTTGGGTAGTTTAAGTAGTTGTTTTATCAGTTGGCTAGTTAAGTAGTTGTTTTGTCAGTTGGGATGTTTAAGTAGTTGTTTTGTCAGTGGGGTAGTTTAAGTAGTTGTTTTATCAGTGGTGTAGTTTAAGTAGTTGTTTTATCAGTTGGGTAGTTTAATTAGTTGTTTTATCAGTGGAGTAGTTTAAGTAGTTGTTTTATCAGTTGGTTAGTTTAAGTAGTTATTTTATCAATGGTGTACTTTACGTAGTTGTTTTATCAGTGGGGTAGTTTAAGTAGTTGTTTTATAAGTTGGGTAGTTTAATTAGTTGTTTTATGAGTTGGGTAGTTTAATTAGTTGTTTTATGAGTTGGGTAATTAAATTAGTTGTTTTATGAGTTGGGTAGTTTAATTAGTTGTTTTATCAGTTGGGTAGTTTAATTAGTTGTTTTATGAGTTGGGTAATTAAATTAGTTGTTTTATCAGTTGGGTAGTTTAATTAGATGTTTTATCAGTTGGGTAGTTTAATTAGTTGTTTTATCAGTTGGTTAGTTTAAGTAGTTATTTTATCAATGGTGTACTTTACGTAGTTGTTTTATCAGTGGGGTAGTTTAAGTAGTTGTTTTATAAGTTGGGTAGTTTAAGTAGCTGTTTTATCAATGGGGTAGTTTAATTAGTTGTTTTATCAATGGGGTAGTTTAATTAGTTTTTTTATCAGTTGGGTAGTTTAATTAGATGTTTTATCAGTTGGGTAGTTTAATTAGTTGTTTTATGAGTTGGGTAGTTTAATTAGTTGTTTTATCAGTTGGGTAGTTTAATTAGTTGTTTTATGAGTTGGGTAATTAAATTAGTTGTTTTATCAGTTGGGTAGTTTAATTAGATGTTTTATCAGTTGGGTAGTTTAATTAGTTGTTTTATCAGTTGGTTAGTTTAAGTAGTTATTTTATCAATGGTGTACTTTACGTAGTTGTTTTATCAGTGGGGTAGTTTAAGTAGTTGTTTTATAAGTTGGGTAGTTTAAGTAGCTGTTTTATCAATGGGGTAGTTTAATTAGTTGTTTTATCAATGGGGTAGTTTAATTAGTTTTTTTATCAGTTGGGTAGTTTAAGTAGTTGTTTTATCAATGGGGTATTTTAATTAGATGTTTTATCAGTGGGGTAGTTTAATTAGTTGTTTTATCAGTTGGGTAGTTTAAGTAGTTGTTTTATCAGTGGGGTAGTTTAATTAGTTGTTTTATCAGTTGTGTAGTTAATTAGTGGTTTTATCAGTTGGGTAGTTTAATTAGTTGTTTTATCAGTTGGGTAGTTTAATTAGTTGTTTCATCAGTTGGGTAGTTTAATTAGTTGGTTTATCAGTGGGGTAGTTTAATTAGTTGTTTTATCAGTTGGGTATTTTAAATAGTTATTTTATCAGTTGGTTAGTTTAATTAGTTGTTTTATCAGTTGGGTAGTTTAATTAGTTGTTTTATCAGTTGGGTAGTTTAAGTAGTTGTTTTATCAGTTGGGTTGTTTAATTAGTTGTTTTATCAGTTGGGTAGTTTAATTAGTTATTTTATCAATGGGGTAGTTAATTAGATGTTTTATCAGTGGGGTAGTTTAATTATTTGTTTTATCAGTTGGGTAGTTTAAGTAGTTGATTTATCAGTGAGGTAGTTTAATTAGTTGTTTTATCAGTGGAGTAGTTTAATTAGTTGTTTTATCAGTTGGCTAGTTTAAGTAGCTGTTTTATCATCTTACATTATATGAGTCCAGGCGTCACCTTAGTTACAGAACTTGAAAGAAACTGTGGTATTGTCAGGATGCGCTGCAAATATCTACCTGATCACATCTAAATTGATTATTTCATCATCACTAGTCTGGACATCACAATTATCAGATATACGTTCATGAAACTAGATGACATCATTCATATTCTCATGGAATGAAAACTTAAATTAGCCATAACAGTCTCTGTGAGCAGCCAATAAACTTAATTACTTTGTCTACGTTCAGTTTTCCTGCTATGCCGAACACGATAGTAAATTCATATTAAAATGCAGATTTGAGCTGTTTATAGGCATAGTGGATCTCCAAAATGTAGATATTAACGGCTCGGTGGATATAAAGTTAATGAGGACTGTTGTAGACATTTCAACTGTCTGATATTTGTAGTATGTCGAAAAACGCAACAGTAAAACCTCATTCTACTTTTATTTTTACAGTGATACGTCTCTGTAGTTTTTTGGAAACTGTCTAAGAGTGACCGTCATCATTTCTAGATCAACCAAATCTGAAACCACAATGTGACTCTTGACGTATGAGCTCTGGGCCAGATGTCTCGCTTACAGAAAAGGGATTTTTTTCGTGAATCCACAGCCTCTCACAACCTAAGTTACAGCTGATTACAATTGTAGTTACAATCCGGCCTGGTAGTAAGCTTCTGCCATATAGGCAGCTCGTGCACAACCGAGCCAATAGCAACAATTTACGTGGCCCCATCGTTAAAACAAAGTTTCATATGAAAGCGACCGAGTACCTGATGGTATAACCAAGTACCTCATTCTTTCTCTTATCTTGTCTACCACTCGTTAATGTTTGTTTTTTAATAAAATGACTCCAGAATTATTTTTAAAATGGCCCAAAAGACATGTCTGTTACGAGTTAATTTCGATGACCACTCTAACAATCCTGAGTAGTAATAAGGAATATAATTACATCGGACACGCACTACGAATGGATACTGAAAGACTCCACTATCAAGCTTTGATGTAGTCACCAAAAGGTAAGAGAAAACGAGGAAGACCAAAAGAAACTTTACGTAGAACTACTACAAGGGAACGTTTCACCGTCGGTATCAGAAACAATGAAGATCTAAAGCACATTGCAATGAGACATGGAAATCTATGACATCCGCCCTATGGATGTCTTTGGCCCTAGAGGAATAACTAACTAACTAACTAATAAGGAATATTAAATACCTTGAGTGGACCCGCACCCTTCCTAATGTCCCTGCTACAGCAAAAGTGTCTAGTTAAACTAACATGTCCAAATCTTGAGATTTTGGAATAAAATCAGAATAAAGAAGCAGAATAAAGAAAACATATGAGTCATTATAAATTTCGATGCTGGGGAGAATCACGAAAACATTGGATGTAGGACGTGACACGGCCACAGAAAATTTTCAGCCTCATAATGAAGGATCAAGTCTTGCTTTTCGAGTATTTATGACCAGAGTGTTGCAGCTTTTTGATCCTCACCTCAATCCCCAAAATCAAAGTTTTTCTCATGGATGCTTCATGAGGGTAATTATCCACGCGACCAGTTTCAGATAGAGGAAGACATGTGTATGCGAGTCTGCTAGATGAAGATGCCTGCAGAAAACAACGAAGCTTACAATGCCCTTTAAACAAAATTGACGATATGGGTTCCGACGTCGCCTCGGTTACCGATGCCCGCACAAGAGAGTTCCAACCTAAACCTATTACAGGCATTGGAAATTCAACAAACACTCCTACACAGGGCACACAATTCGACCAACCGACCCGATTCTAATCGTTTGTTTTAGCTGACATAGCAGAAAACAGCACTATCAAAGTCTTAGACGATTTATGGAATGATCTGCGGTTCATCTTAATATTTATTTCCCCACTACAGATGACACAAATCGTTGGAAATCCATCTTGGAATAGTACGAAAGTCAACTGGATCAGGTGCAGGTTGGTAACGGTTTCTAGGCACAATGAAAATCAGCAAAAAATGAAAATTAAAGTAACATACACACAAATTTGCATCACAAGGTACATAAATGTGAAGATTATTAGATGTCTGATCTGGGTGAAGCAGTTAAAGAAAGACCAGAAAGAAGGTTGAAAAATACCATATGACCTTAAATAAAACAAAATACAACAGATGGACAGCAAAAGTAAGATATGTCACAAAGAAAAACAAACGGAAGAAACGGCGAAAAAAAAGAAGTAAACCAAATCTAAAAAGAGAAGGGAGTTAAGATTGGAGACTCTTGCATAATCTCGATGCAAAATATTCTGAAAGCAATCCACAACCCATAGTAGATGATTGTGACAAAGAAATAACAACACCCAATAAGAAAGCAGACACATTCAACAATTGCTATCATATGTTAAGGCACAAGAAATGAAGAAGTTATACAAAATACATTTAAAACATGCAACATAAAAAAAAGACCATAGAATATTTCTACATATAACGAACTATTCAGTATACAAGAACTGAACATGGCAATACGGAAACTTGCTAGAAACAAAGCTAAAGTGCCAGATCAAATTAAAATTGAAATGATATGTAAGCTGGGAACAAAGGCAAAAGAATCCACTGTATGGTTTATTAGTAGAACATGGAATGAGGGACAGTTGTCACCAGCATGAACCATATCAAACTTCAGATCACACTTATCGTCTGTTCTTACTTGATGTTTGCTCTCTGTTTACTTATATACCCCACGGTGATGGTCTAAGGGCTTTGCAGTGTTTTTCTTAAGTGCCCATCCCTCTCCACTCCCACTCGTATCTGCCTTGCTGAGTTGGTGCTTACACTCAATTCTTTTGAATTCAATGGATACATTTTCGATCAGATCAGTGGCTTTGCTATGGATTCTAAGATGGGACCCAGATTTTCATATCTTTTCAAGGGACATCTTAACATCGGATTTGGGAGACATGATCACACTTTCCCATTTCTTTATATATATATACAAATTGATGATGACACAGGTATTAGTTACATGCCCCTGGCAGAGTTATCTTGCTTTATCATCAACTTTAATCCAGCTATCCAATTCACATGTAACATTCTTACTGCTTGTGTTAACTTTTTTGACATTATTGCCACTATTTACCCTACTCAACTTAGTGCACCTGTTTACTACAAACCTACTGAAGGACATGGTTTTATACATAAAGCACCTATGGGAAATGCCCATTTGCTGTGAGGATAGTTTCTAATCTAGAATCAAGGCATTCGATATAGTAGGTGGTGGGTGCTGAGTCAAAAAGATTGGCTGCCCACACAACGCTCATAAGTATAACTGAGTTATTTTACGCTAGAATGAAAGCTACTCTCAACTTTGATAGTGTTTCTTCAGAGGGGTTAGCAATCAACGGTGCCGTAAAACAAGGCTGTACTCCTATTGGAACAGTTTTGGAAATATAATTACCACTTGAACCATCCTTCTCGCGACCAGGAAGGTGGTATATTCATGAAATCTCGTACAGATGGTGACATCTAAAATGATCAAAGGTTGAAAGTCAAAACAAGTATAATGAAGGCCATCATAAGTGAGTTACTCTTTGCAGATGACGCCGCAAATACGAAACATTCAGAAGAGGAACTGTATAAGTTAATAGCTGCCTTTTCTTACGCCTGCTTCTGGTTTACCAGGCTTGACTCATAGGTACCCTCTTTACAGCAGTGACACATTGGAAACCTATATGCGCTATGAGACTACTCAACAGCGTTCACATGCAGTGCCTACGTATAATTGTTTGAGTTAAATGGCAGACGATAGCCACTAACAAGGATGTATTGAAAAGAACAGACACTATCACATAATTTCCTATGCTTATTCTGTGAACAATCCGCTTACTGGACACACTAGTAGGATAAAGATGGCAGAATACCGAAAGATCTACTTTGTAAGAGAATTACAATCTGGGTAAAGATCTCAGGATCGACCTCTACTTCGGTACAAAGACGTATAAAATATGATATGCACGATACAATCACTCATACACGGAAACATGGGAACATAAATGATATGGATCGTGGTATGTAGAGGGAACAGATCAGAAATGGTATAAAGACAAAAAAGAAAATAATGGCAGTCAACAAGGGCTGCATGTCTAAGAAGACACACAAAAGCACATGATGGTACAATCGGACATGTGATTCCTTATACACATTGTAGTCTGTGTGACTCAGATTGGCCGTGTTAGTCACATTCAGCGTCGCCGTGAATCGTATATTATATTTCTTATAGCACAACAATACTACTATCATCTGGAGAGACGAAATGCCTACTGGTCATGTGACGTATTCCTTCCAGAACATCGTCTTCCCAATGAACACTCTGAACCTCTCTCTGTCTTGGGCGGTGCGGCTTGCATTTTCTAGTCATGTATTCATGTTATCTTTAATGTCGTCAGTCCATCGTCTTCTTGGTCTGCCCTTTCTCCTCTTCCCAGGTACGCTTCTCTCCATTATTTATCTTTCTAAACAGTTGTTTCTCTTTATATGACCAAACCGGTGTAGTTTACTTTTTGTTATTGTGTTTAGTAACCAAAACTCTGAAATCTTCAATGTGTTTATAATATCTGAGTTTCTGATTTTTTCCTTCCATGATATTCTAAGTATCTTTCTGTAGCATTTCAGCTCGAATGCGTTGATCTTCTTTGCCGCTGTTTTGCAAGATTAATCCATTGGAAATTTCTAGGCACAATATTCCCGAAGTTGCCATTACTTAAAACCTACTACTATACGAAATATAAAACAAAAGCAGAAGTAGTAGTTGCAGGTTACAATCTGAATAATCTGAGATATGTGAATGATATAGTACTGATTGCAAGTCATATTGGATATGATTGTACAATAATATAAAAACTAAGGCATATATATAGATCTAGATCTTTGTAAAGATGAAGAAACAGAAGGAATGATTGTTTAAAATACACACAACCACTATACAGAATAACTATCCATGACGCAAAATCAATTCACGTAAAGTCACGTATTCATTCATTCATTCATTCTCATTTTCCTTTTGCGTTGAAGTTAGCGCATAGGGCAGAGGTCAGATCGCTACAAATCTGTCTGTTCAAAACTATTCTGTGCAGTTCTTGAATAGTATGAATATTGGTTGTTAAAGTCTAGTATTTTGACACCATTTTAACATACGATAGCCGGTTTTTCATTGAGATTTCTAACAAAATAGTTGTAAAAATATATCAATAAATCAATTAAGTGTCACGATGAATGGCGCAGACTATCACGTGTCTACGGCTCTCTGTTTTTGTGTTGTCAATAGCTCAGTTGATGAACTTAAATATATATACATATATATATATATATATATATATATATATATATATATATATATATATATATATATATATATATATATATATATATATATATATATATATATATATATATATATATATATATGGTTATAATTTAATTTTAACGCAGTGTGTTGCCGGGGCCCGAAAGGGTAGCAAAGAATAGCAATACTGTTTACCTTCCACGCATGTCGTAAAAGGCGACTAAGGAGATTATGGGATGGAGTTGGCTGTCCCATCCCACATAGGGTCAGTGACCCAAAACCATGCTGAAGTCGGATGCGTCAGGTCGAAAGGCGCAGATATTGCAGTAATGCTGTAAACTATGACACAACACATTCCGTTCTCCAGACTACATCCTGCTAAGCAGGAGTTTGAGAACGAACGCAGAAGAAGAAGAAGAAGATATAATTATAAAATAGACAACAAAATAACAAAATTGAGCACATTAGTATATGTACAATCTGCATTTGAAAATATGATGAACATTATAGGCCATAGAGTACCTTCTCTCTCTCTCTCTCTCTCTCTCTCTCCTCTCTCTCTCTCTCTCTATATATATATATATATATATATATATATATATATATATATATATATATATATATAGTCAACAATTTTACATATTTAGGCACCAATCTAGCATTGGATGGAGAAATTTTACACCGTATTGCCCTTGCAGCGGATGCTTTCAATAAACTACGCAACATATGGACGTCAAACACACTAAGAAACACCACAAAACTCAAGTTGTTTAACTCCAACATCATCCCTATTCTATCATATGGGTGCGAAAGTTGGAAAGCCACAAAAGCCACAGATAAAAGACTCGACTCCTTTGAAAACAAATGCCTACGTACCATTCTGAACGTTAAGTGGAGTGACTTTTAATCTAACACTACTATAAGAGAGGAAAGCAAACAAACCTATATATCTTCCTTCATTAGACAAAGGCGTTGGACTTACATCGACCATGTTCTCAGAATGAACAGCCTAAGAATTCTCCAGCAATCACTATATTGGGTGCCACCTTGAGTAAGAAGAAGAGGGAGACCTAGAACCTAGAGAAACTCTACGAAGAACCATTAATAGAGAAGGCATGTCAATGAACCTAAACAACACGCAACAATTGAAAGACCTGGCAACACAAAGACTGAAATGGAAAGCTATGGTTTCTGCCCTATGCGCCTCCTATGGCCCTGGAGGAACATAACATAACATAACATAACATAACATAACATATATATATATATAAAGTGGCATATTCGTATCAGAACGTTGTCTTCTTCGTGGATACTCTGAACGCCTCTCTGTCACGGACAAGCTGGTCTGCATTGGCCAGAGACGTGCATATATTATTCGTTGTCGTTGGTCCATCGTTTTCTTGGTCTTCTTCTTCTCTCACCTGGTACTGATCTCTAGAATCAGTCTTTCGATACCTATCGAATGCGAATACGAGGTTTAACACGATATATCAATCGATTCTTCTGTATGGATGTGAATCATAGACAGTGAAACAAAAATCTCAATATAAATTTAAATCTTCGGAGATGTGTTTTAAAAGAAGAATGAAATGTTCATGGATGGACCAGAAAATGAATATAGAAAATACTCAGAGATGGTGGAATAAAAAAGAACATTACAGCACAAATTAGAAGCAGACGATCAAATATTTTAAGACAGTGATTAGAACATCAAAACTTGAATATTTAGTAACCGCCGGAAAGATCAAGGGGAGAAGAGACATAGGAAGACCAAGTGTGACGCAGCTGGATGGATTGTCCCCGATGTATGAGAGAATGTAAGCATGCGCATGCGGTTGCATCTGTGGGTCTCACCAATGGCTCATTAAACAAACCAACCATACAACAGAAAACCTTAGTAAATGGCATGCCTATATATTGAGGTTATCTTCTTATAGAAGCTTCATGGCACGTCATCTATACAATCCCGTAATCGTAACCTTCGATAACAGTTACCATGATGTTCCGACAGACCGACGTTGTGCTTGAACTGGTTACGGGAACAGCGTGGGTGCGCGGAACAACAAAGAAACCTGTCGCAAGGGCCAGAGTTGTGCCCTGATGTCTACGTCTGTTTCGGCAGCATTAGACTCGAAACACCATCGAGTGGGTGCTGGAACAGAAGGCGGAGCACTTATGGTAATGCCGTACGTGCTGTGAGGCCAGTTTTTAATCAAGAATCAAGAATGTAATCAACTGAAATTAATAAGAGGACAAGAGGCGGACAATTAAAAAGAACACTTCTCAGCATGGAACTTGATTGCTTTATAGATCTAAGTATGCAGATTCAACCTTTCTGGCACAGACGTTCTATTTACTAGCTTGAAAAATGTCATGAACAACTCTCAGCGCTTTTAATGTGATTGTTCCGCCTATGTAAATCTGTCTCATTTCAATTATATGCCCCCCCCCCAACTATTTACGAACTACAATCGACAGGATATGGCATCATTGAGAATTAGCAAAGGCCAATGCTATATAAAGTAAATATTTTCTATCTATTAAAACAGACTGTTAGAAGCAATTAGTGCAGCGCAGCGTATATGTGTTCGAACATCGTGGTGCACATTCACTTGTTAAAAAGTAAGTATATTTGGTGTGTAATTTTTTTCTCAAAGTATGACCGATACTATTATAATTATAGGAGATTCATCACCGATTACCATAGATTGATGGTGTTCCTCCTTTGCAAGCGCAGATGAGGATAGGTGATTGTTTGCGTGTAAGTTCTCAGATGAAGGTGCAGTCCAATCCGGGCATCAAAATCGTAGAATCTAAGCAGAAATAGAAACAGTTTTGTGAGGAGAGAAAACAGTTTGACGTGAGGAGGAAAAACTGTCTGTCTTGAATGTGAGAAAACAGTATGTCTTTAGAGGAGGAAAAATTGTCTGTCTAGAGATGTGAGAAAACAGTCTGTCTTTAGAGGAGGAAAAACTGTCTGTCTTGAGATGTGAGAAAACAGTCTGTCTTTAGAGGAGGAAACACTGTCTGTCTTGAGATGTGAGAAAACAGTATGTCTTCAGAGGAGGAAATACTGTCTGTCTTGAGATGTCAGAAAACAGTCCGTCGGGAGAGAAAACAAAACAGTATGTCTTTAGAGGAGGGAAAACAGTCTGTCGGGAGAGACAACAAAATAGTCTGTCTTTAGAGGAGGGAATACAGTCCGTCGGGAGAGAAAACAAAACAGTCTGTCTTTAGAGGAGGGAAAACAGTCTGACGTGAAATATGGGAAAACAATCTCTTTTCTTTTTGTTTCGCTGTCAAATTTTTAGCGGCGATCTTTTCTATTCAATACTTGTAATACCCGCATTGATTTCACTATGCCAGACTGTGCACTGATCTTACAATGCTAGACTGTGCACATATCTTACAGTACCAGACTGTGTACAGATCTTAGAGTGGCAGACTTGGAACAGATCTTACAGTGCTAGACTGTGCACTGATCTTAGAGTGCTAGACTGTGCACAAAACTTACAGTGTCATATGGTTCCTTGCATTTTTGTTTTTGACAAGGAATCGTGTTTGCATACATGTACAAACCATGCTTGTTTTCATCGTTCCACTATTGAAGGCAATATTTTCTGGGGACCTGCATATAACTCAAAGCGTTGACCCTTTGAAATAGTACAATGAATCATACCATGTGTGACTCTGAAGACTCTTCTCGACTGTCTACGCATAGCTCACATGATTGACATGTAACGTGCCCATGTATAACTTAGTAACGTGCCTATGTATAACTTAGTAACGTACCCATGTATAACTTAGTAAAGTGCCCATGTATAACTTAGTAAAGTGCCCATGTATAACTTAGTAACGTGCCCATGTATAACTTAGTAACGTGCCCATGTATAACTTAGTAACGTACCCATGTATAACTTAGTAAAGTGCCCATGTATAACTTAGTAAAGTGCCCATGTATAACTTAGTAACGTACCCATGTATAACTTAGTAACGTACCCATGTATAACTTAGTAACGTACCCATGTATAACTTAGTAAAGTACCCATGTATAACTTAGTAACGTACCCATGTATAACTTAGTAAAGTACCCATGTATAACTTAGTAAAGTGCCCATGTATAACTTAGTAAAGTGCCCATGTATAACTTAGTAAAGTGCCCATGTATAACTTAGTAAAGTGCCCATGTATAACTTAGTAAAGTGCCCATGTATAACTTAGTAAAGTGCCCATGTATAACTTAGTAAAGTGCCCATGTATAACTTAGTAAAGTGCCCATGTATAACTTAGTAACGTGCCCATGTATAACTTAGTAACGTGCCCATGTATAACTTAGTAACGTGCCCATGTATAACTTAGTAAAGTGCCCATGTATAACTTAGTAAAGTGCCCATGTATAACTTAGTAACGTACCCATGTATAACTTAGTAACGTACCCATGTATAACTTAGTAACGTACCCATGTATAACTTAGTAACGTACCCATGTATAACTTAGTAACGTACCCATGTATAACTTAGTAAAGTACCCATGTATAACTTAGTAACGTACCCATGTATAACTTAGTAACGTACCCATGTATAACTTAGTAACGTACCCATGTATAACTTAGTAAAGTACCCATGTATAACTTAGTAACGTACCCATGTATAACTTAGTAACGTGCCCATGTATAACTTAGTAACGTACCCATGTATAACTTAGTAACGTACCCATGTATAACTTAGTAACGTGCCCATGTATAACTTAGTAACGTGCCAATGTATAACTTAGTAACGTGCCCATGTATAACTTAGTAACGTGCCCATGTATAACTTAGTAACGTGCCCATGTATAACTTAGTAACGTGCCCATGTATAACTTAGTAACGTGCCCATGTATAACTTAGTAACGTACCCATGTATAACTTAGTAACGTACCCATGTATAACTTAGTAACGTGCCCATGTATAACTTAGTAACGTACCCATGTATAACTTAGTAACGTACCCATGTATAACTTAGTAACGTGCCCATGTATAACTTAGTAACGTGCCCATGTATAACTTAGTAAAGTGCCCATGTATAACTTAGTAAAGTGCCCATGTATAACTTAGTAAAGTGCCCATGTATAACTTAGTAAAGTGCCTATGTATAACTTAGTAACGTACCCATGTATAACTTAGTAAAGTACCCATGTATAACTTAGTAACGTACCCATGTATAACTTAGTAAAGTGCCCATGTATAACTTAGTAACGTACCCATGTATAACTTAGTAAAGTGCCCATGTATAACTTAGTAAAGTGCCCATGTATAACTTAGTAAAGTGCCCATGTATAACTTAGTAACGTGCCCATGTATAACTTAGTAAAGTGCCCATGTATAACTTAGTAAAGTGCCCATGTATAACTTAGTAAAGTGCCCATGTATAACTTAGTAACGTGCCCATGTATAACTTAGTAAAGTGCCCATGTATAACTTAGTAAAGTGCCCATGTATAACTTAGTAAAGTGCCCATGTATAACTTAGTAACGTGCCCATGTATAACTTAGTAACGTACCCATGTATAACTTAGTAACGTGCCCATGTATAACTTAGTAACGTGCCAATGTATAACTTAGTAACGTGCCCATGTATAACTTAGTAACGTGCCCATGTATAACTTAGTAACGTGCCCATGTATAACTTAGTAACGTACCCATGTATAACTTAGTAACGTGCCCATGTATAACTTAGTAACGTACCCATGTATAACTTAGTAACGTACCCATGTATAACTTAGTAACGTGCCCATGTATAACTTAGTAACGTGCCAATGTATAACTTAGTAACGTGCCCATGTATAACTTAGTAACGTGCCCATGTATAACTTAGTAACGTGCCCATGTATAACTTAGTAACGTGCCCATGTATAACTTAGTAACGTGCCCATGTATAACTTAGTAACGTGCCCATGTATAACTTAGTAACGTGCCCATGTATAACTTAGTAACGTGCCCATGTATAACTTAGTAACGTGCCCATGTATAACTTAGTAACGTGCCCATGTATAACTTAGTAACGTGCCCATGTATAACTTAGTAACGTGCCCATGTATAACTTAGTAACGTACCCATGTATAACTTAGTAACGTGCCCATGTATAACTTAGTAACGTACCCATGTATAACTTAGTAACGTGCCCATGTATAACTTAGTAACGTACTCATGTATAACTTAGAAGTAGTCCCGACACAATGTACCATATATATATATAAACATCTCACTCATGACACGGGCAGTAACACGATGAAAATTTATGCGGTGCGAGATTTAAAAAAAAAGTGCAATAAAAGATAATAATTCGAACTTATTCTTCTTCTTCTGCGTTCGTTCTCAAACTCCTGCAGATTAGCAGAATGTAGTCCTTAGAACGGAATGCGTTATGTCATGGCTTACAGCATTGCTGCGATATCTGCTCATTTTGGTCCGATAATCCGACTTCAGCATGGCTTTGGGTCACTGACCTATATGGGATTTGGACAGCCAACTCCATCCAATAACCTCCTTAGTCGCATTTTACGACATGCGTGGAAGGTAAACAGTGCTGTTATTCTTTGCTCCCCTTTCGGGCCCCGGCAACACACATAATCCGAACATGGATAACTGTTTCCACTGTCTTTCAAGAACACTTCAGAATCAGCATTACTCTTAGAACATAATGCACAGAGAGTAGTAGTAGTATAGGGAATTTAGACACTGAAGGCAATGAATTCATCTGGAACCGCTGTGATGACACATATATTATGACTTACACAGATGGGTTAGTCATGTGATTCAGTCATGGGTTAGTCATGTGATTCAGTCATGGGTTAGTCATGTGATTCAGTCATGGGTTAGTCATGTGATTCAGTCATGGGTTAGTCATGTGATTCAGTCATGGGTTAGTCATGTGATTCAGTCATGGGTTAGTCATGTGATTCAGTCATGGGTTAGTCATGTGATTCAGTCATGGATTAGTCATGTGATTCAGTCATGGGTTAGTCATGTTATTCAGTCATGGGTTAGTCATGTGATTCAGTCATGGGTTAGTCATGTGATTCAGTCATGGGTTAGTCATGTGATTCAGTCATGGGTTAGTCATGTGATTCAGTCATGGGTTAGTCATGTGATTCAGTCATGGGTTAGTCATGTGATTCAGTCATGGGTTAGTCATGTGATTCAGTCATGGGTTAGTCATGTGATTCAGTCATGGGTTAGTCATGTGATTCAGTCATGGGTTAGTCACCAATCGATATTGGTGTGAGTCAGAAAGTCATTGTCGTTCCTAATAAAATTACTTTTATAATTGTCCTGGTATATGACGATGTGGAGGGAAACGGGGAAAAAATAACAAGTTGGTTTTCTGTAAAACCATAACAGAATGATGATGTTCGTCCGTCGTGATCGACGATGACCAAAAACTCAACCATAATAATAATAACAATAAATAATAAAATAATAAAGTTAATAGTGCGTTTTTAAATGACTAGCAAGTCCAATGCGCGCACAAAATGTACTAGGATTGATTCACACTTTGTTCGCTTCATACTTAATTAGTAAAGATAAGTAAATAAATGGGTTGAGAAATGACTAGCGCTGAAGTTGGTTTATAGTGTGGAAGAGTTGCGCTAATCGTCAACCACACTCTCTCTCTCTCCTGAGTTTTATCTTGGTCCACTGGCAAGACAAAGTCGAGACAACTGGGAGAAAATCAGGTGCAGTGGATGGCCAGAGCATACTATGTAAGAATATCAATATATGGACAGAGCAGACATACTCAATGGTATATGTACAGATTTAACCCTGAGTCAGTATCGAGAATAGGCAAATTGGGATTGAGGTTCAGCGTGACATTGTGAGATAAACTAACACAATTTAAAAAAAAGAATACTTAATCATAACAGAACAGGAATCATCAGACGTTATATCCCTGAGAAATGTACACAGTTATAGATCTAAGAAACTATGTCCATTCTATGTCCATTTGCGAAGTCAAAATAATGAGCTTTTTTTAAACCTTAGTCGTTGAGCTCTCGCCTAGACCAAAAGTATGTTTAGAAGTTGGTAGCATATTCTACTCAGAATGTAGCCAACAACTAATAATTTTTTGCTGTACTGATTTTCTAAACAATGTGGATACATTCAATTGTTTGGCATTGTTTTCTCAACAGTCCAGGTAAACAAGTGCCTCCGATGGAGTTGGAACCTGGTACCTTGACCGTTTAAGACGACTGTGTCATACAGCCGAACTGTGAAGATCACACATACAATCAGTAAAGACAGGTCAAAGAATGTTAATCAAGTAACAAAACAACATTAATAACGAACGATGGACACACATAACACACGCATTGCATATACGAAGAAATAGTAATTGGGTTTACAAAGAGAGTTCTGCAGTACTATATAACTCCTATACCAACATATGGATGCGAGTCTTGCAAAATAAACAAACTGGAAAGTGGGAAATTAGAGGCAGTAGAGATGTGATTCTATAGAAGAATGCTGAGAATACAATGGACTGCCAGAAAAAAATAATGTGGAAGTGTTGAAAGAGTCAAATGCAAAACGGACCTCAATCAATAATATATGAAAAAGACAATCTTCATTTTTTGGCCACTTCATGAGACAGGCAGGTTTAGAGAACATAGTCACAACAGGCAAGATTGAAGGCAGCAGAGACAGAGTGCGACAACGTGAGAAAATATTAGACAGTTTGACAGTTTGGCACGGCAGGGAAGCAGCAACGATCTTGATACATAATACTGTGGGCATAGAGCTGTGGAGAGCGATGACCGCCTACACCAGTCGGCATGGCACCTGGTGACGATGAGACAGGGGGCTTGTATTGTTCTGCTATCGATAAATTAGTAAGATTACATACTTATCACATTTCTGTATTAGGAGACGCTGCTGCTGAATAGATATTGCACTGGTTGTGGATTCACTGAAACTGTGTTCCAGGTGCAAGTTTTCAGTTTTCTGGAATAGTATTTAGACTAACACAATATCACATTTAGATCTAACCTATTTGCGATCATACTCTATCGACTAACACTGTGCTATGGGACCATAACGATGGTGTATAATTTTGAGATGAAATAGTTACTAAAAATATACTTGCATTCTGATGTTCGGCTAATTACGCGAAGGAGGTACGATAATTTATCAGTCTAAAAGGAATGAAGACGATTTCAACAACGCAGTGTGAATCGTTTAGTGCATGGTGACGCATGTAGAAAAATATTGTCAAACACTGTAACGAATTTCATTTCCAGTATTCTCATGACGTGTTCCAACTTGTTTCAAATGAAATCCAACGCCGAGTCGGATGTATCATGCAACAGGCACAAATAAAACGTCAACACAAATCATATTGATTCTCTAGATTACATCCTGCTAGCAAAGTAGTAGAGTGTAATCCATAAAATATGAAACTGCTAGAAGTGAGATCATGTGAGAGCTTGAAAGTGAATTATGTAAAACAATATGTTAGATAAGAGAGCAAGGTCAACGCTTTGCATAACATTTCCTTACTTAAATCCAAATTTTCAGTGCAAATCCTTTTCACTTTCACGGAAACAGTCACCTTGCGACTTTCCACTGAAAATATTTATATGGAATGTGTTTACACTTCTCGATAATGACGCTAATACAAGAGTACCGTTTATATTCCTAATGTCACCTTTATGTTCCACAATATAAATATTTATGGAACCAGTATAACAGCGCTTATGTACATACCAATATCGGAAATCTTATACACTCTTGATTTATGATCTGGTTTTAAAGATTTCCGTGTTCTTATCAGTATAGCGTTGTGGTCGTGCTTGTAGTTTCTTCATCAGTATAGCGTTGTGGTCGTGCTTGTAGTTTCTTCATCAGTATAGCGTTGTGGTCGTGCTTGTAGTTTCTTCATCAGTATAGCGTTGCTGTAGTGGCAGATAATTCTTCGGTTTATCCGTTTACTCAAGTTGCAAGAACGGACTGGTTCAAGTCCTGTTAGTCTCAAGAATTTTTAATTTATCCTCATGCTTCCTACTTGAAACTATCTGAATTTACAAATTTGCTAACTAATTAATCTTAAGGATTTGAAGTCATTGTCCTTCTAAATTGTCATATTGATTGTCTTTCATTTCATTCATACGGAAATATGGGAACATAACGATATGGATCGTGGTACATAGATGGAATAGATCACCAATGGTATAAAGACAAAGAAGAAAGAGATAGCAGTCAACAAGAGATGTATTTCTAAGAAGACACACAACATCACATGATGGTACAATCGGACATGTGATTTCTTATCAATCAATCAATAAACCAGTAATCAGTCAGGGTCGTAGGGGTACCACATTCGATGCTTCAGCACACAGAGCCGTCAAGCAATTTATATGGTCAACGATGCAGAGGAGTGAGGAAAAATCTTGTTCTGTTCATTACTTGATGTTATCTGTCTATGTCTTTATTTGACCTCATCTGCATCTTCCCGCTTCGACGATTCCCTGCAGTATTGTTTTTGACAAAGAATCATATCTGCATCCATTGTATACTGTATCCATTGATCCATCGGATCCAGTATATGCAGCGATGGTAAATGCAAAGCAGAACTAAAAGTAAGGCTGAAGATTGCTTTAGCGTCCTTGTCAGGCTAACTGTGATTTGGAAAAGCAACATCAGTGTTGGAGTGAAAATAAACTGTATAAGTCGCTGGTACTTTCTGTTGTGTTGTATGGTTGTGAAAGTTGGACACTCACTGCGGACATGGAGAGAAGATTACAGGCTTTCGAGTACACATGCTACAGATGAATTCTACGAATTTCCTATAGGGAACATAAGACCCGTGTGTACGTAAAAAATAAAATAGAGATGTGTGCAGATGCTCAGGAAATATTTCTTTCAATAGTGAAACGACGAAAATTAGCATGGTTCGGACATGTATGCATGCACAATTCCTTGTCAAAAACAATACTGCAGGAAACTGTCGAGGGGGGGGGGAAGAAGCAGAGGAGGGAAAATAAAGACATGGACAGACAACATCAAGGAATGGACAGGGCAAGATATTTCCACACTCATCCGCATCGCTGAGGATAGAATTCGCTGGACGACTCTGTGTGCTGAGGCATCCAATGTGGTACCCCTACGACCCTGAAGAGTTACGGGTTTATTGATTGATTGATTTGCATACATGTCCAAAGCAAGCTAGTTTTCATCGTTTCATCATTGAAAGCAATGTTTCTTGTACACCTGCATACGGCTCTATTTTATTTCGTACATACAAATTTGTCTTTGTATTAAAACTACAAAATTGAAATTAATAGGAACACAAGAGGCGAATAGTTAAGGAGAGCGCTTCTTAGCATCAATTTCAAGGAAAACAAAACTTGAACATTTAGAAACCACAAGAAAGATCAATTAGAGAAGAGACAGAGGAATCCAAAAGAGAGCAGTTGGATGTGTTGTTCTCGAGGCATGAGAGAATATAAGGAACTGCAATTAATACGAACACAAGAGGCGGATAGTTAAGCAGAACACTTCTCAGCATGGAACTTGATTGTTTTATAGATCTAGATATGCAGATTCAACCTTCTGGCACACAGTCGTTCTTTTTACTAGCTTTAAAAATGTCATGATCAATTCTCAGCGCTTTTAATGTGATTGTTCCGCCTATGTAAATCTGTCTCATTTCAAGTGTATTTTTTCCCCTACTATTTACGAACTACAACCGACATGATATGACATTATTGACAGTTGTCAAAGTAACATATTAATCAACAAAGGCCAATGTTATATATGGTTAATGTTTTCTATCTATTATAACCGATTGTTAGAAGCAAGTAATGCAGCGCAGCGCATATGTGTTAGAACATCGTGGTGCACATTCACTGTTTAAAAAAAAGTAAGTATATTTGTTGTGTACTATTTTTTGAAAGTATGACTGATATTATTGGAAGATTCATCGCCAATTACTGAGGACTAATGGTGTCCTTCATTCGCAAGCGCAGATGAGAACATGTGTTTGATTGCTTGTAGGCACTCAGATGATGGAGCGGTGAAATCCGGACATCAAAATCTGTTGCAGACTAAGCATGAATAGAAACGGCTTTGTGAGGAGAGATCATTTTTTGACCATTCTCACTTTGAAAAACTTTATATTGTTTACATGTCAATAGTGTATCTAGTGTCTCTGTGGTGGTAACATTGTTTTTGCTGTTTTCATTGTTTTTCACTCTTTGTTTAATATAGTCTTTAGAAAGACCTAAAGGTTCGAAACGTTGAAGATGTCTTGTGTATTGTCTTGTGTATGTTTTCGTGTTTACACCTCATAACCACGTCACGATAGTCCGTCGTGGTCAAGTAAATCTTTCAGAAACCATGTACTACGTAAGTGCTATTGTGAGGAGATAAAACAGCCTGACTGGAGTAAAAATAAAACTGTGACGAATGGAGGAAAGAACAGTATGTCTTGAGAGAAGAGAAAACAGTGTGATTGAAGAGAACAGAAAACGGTCTTTCTTTGAGAGAAAAGAAAGCAATATGACTTGAACGGAGGATAAACAGTCTATCTTGAAATAAGAGAAAACAGTCTAATTTGAGAGGAGAGGACAACAGTCTGACCTGTGAGGTGGTAAAACAATCTGACTTTTCATTTAATGACTTTCGAATCGTCAGCTGCCTTCTTTCTGTTAAAAACTTGTAATACCCGCACTGATTTTACTATGCCAGACTGTGCAGTTATCAATCAATAAACCCGTAACCCTTCAGGGTCGTAGGGGTACCACATTGGATGCTTCAGCACACAGAGTCCTCCAGCGAATTCTATCCTCAGCGATGCGGATGAGTGTGGAAATATCTAGCCCTGTCCATTCCTTGATGTTGTCTGTCCATGTCTTTATTTTCCCTCCTCTGCTTCTTCCACCCTCGACAGTTCCACTGTGTGTGATTATCCATTGTAGTATTTCAGTGGGCAAAATGTTTAGCTAGTGGTGCCCATCTCCTCTCCAGCTGTCCTTCTGATGTGGTTATATGGATGTGTCTTCACTCTCCATCTCCATTGCACTTTTCTGATGTTGACACTACATCACATTTGAACTGAGCGCTGAGCGCATCGGTACCAATTCACTAGGTCTCAACCTTACTTCGTACGCATCCACATTAAGACTTGTGCAGTTATATTATCATGCCAAACTGTGCATTGATCGTAACGTGACAGACTGTGCATTGATCGTAACGTGACAGACTGTGCATTGATCTTACTATGCCAGGCTGTGCACTGCTCTGACGTGCAAGACTGTGTAGTCAAGAGCTGTGATTTCCTAAGAGAAGAAATATTTTCCAAGCATCCTGAAAGAGATCATGTAAGAGAAATATGTGTAAGCGATAATTTCTCCGGAAATGTACAAAACACTGGACTTATCAAACGACGTTGAAATGTACTTGTCAATAGGCAGGTAGATAGAGGTGATGATGATAATGTTCCTCCTTCGCAAGCGAAAATGAGCATGACATGAAAAACAATAAATGTGATGAGCAAGTAGAAAAACAACAAAACATTTGTGATTGTCTAATTTGGTTTGTGAGTTTTTAGATGTCTGATGAGTCCGATTCCGGCCAGGAAAGTTCTATTGCAGTGCATGCAGGAGTGTAGGGGGTTTAGGTAAGAGAGTTTTCGGATTTGTCCTTCCGCTTCCATCGCTTGTAAATGGCCCGCAGTGTTCGTTCTTTTTCAAATGTAGTGATGTCATGAGTGATCTGGGTGTGCCAGACTGAGCGATCAAGGGCTGTAGTCTTCCAGGAACTAGGATCTATGCTGCAGTGCTTGAGAATTTTAGGTGATAAGTGAAGCGCATTTTCTGCCCTCCGCTTGAACGTTTATCATTGCACAGTTTCCCATAGAATAATCTCTTTGGAAGGCGCTTGTCTGTCATACGGATGATGTGGCCAGTCCAGCGGAGTTGAGACCTATTCAGCAGGGCATGGATGCTTTGTATACGGGACTTTTGAAGGATTTTCGTGTTTGGTACTCGATCTTGCCAACGTATACCCAGGAGGTTTCTTAGGCACCTAACGTGAAAAGAATTAAGCTGTCGAGCGTGTCTCACATAGACAGTTCAGGTTGACGAAGCATAAAGCAGTATAAGGCAAAGATGATCACTTAGAGGCGTGTGTGCCGATAGCAGTGTAAGGCAAAGGTGAGCACTTAGAGGCGTGTGTGCCGATAGCAGTATAAGGCAAAGGTGAGCACTTAGATGCGTGTGTGCCGATAGCAGTGTAAGGCAAAGGTGAGCACTTAGAGGCGTGTGTGCCGATAGCAGTGTAAGAAAGCAGAAAACAAATGTAAAGCATGAGTGACCCATGTAAACTTTGAGATTTGTACTTAGAGTGTAGTTATGAGAACCATATATCACGTATGGCAAGCTTTCTATACTAGCGATATGTTTACATACATCTACCGTTCAGTGTACGTTGTGGATACACCGAGCGTATTAGTTCATCATCATCAAATGCCGTCTCCGCAAAGAAAGGTTGGCTGCAACATACCTCCAACATCCCCTTCTTTTGGTTTGATGGTGCAATCTGCTGACTGTAACCTGTCCATCTTGTGATGTTACTCTCCGACTTGTATCTCTGCCTACTTCTTGCTCGCTTCCCTTTGAATTTACTCTCAAGCAAGGTCTTCAATACTGTGTCATGTCTTTCAATATGTCTAAAATATTTTATTTGTCTAATCTTTATTTCTCCTAATAATTCTTTCTTCATATGAATTGTTGTTAGAACCTCTTTGTTTATTTTCTACTCTTTCCATGATGTTCTCCTTATTCTTCTATATACCCACATCTCAAAGGCATCAAATATGTCTTCTAATCGTTTGTTTAGTGTCCATGTTTCTAAGCCATACATTAAGCGTATTAGTTATCACTGCCGAATTCGGATATGTTGGACAAGTGACGCAAAAAAACAGGCAACACAGCGCGTTTCCGCTATCTGAATAAGATCACGCTGAAATTCTAGTAGGATCATTGTCCTGCTATAATACAAATCCGGTTGGAGTTTGAACACGAACGAAAACAATCAACATGTAAGCAGGCACGAAATATTTTGACATAAGAGCATGCTGAATGCAGAAGTAAAGAAATATGTAATTATGTACAGATAAAATAAGTTGCAGGTTACTGATGTCACAGTCCAGACCACTCTTAAAATGATATAAAAATACTGCTCCCACTCCGTAGCGGTATAATATAAAAGGGGCTCAACTACTGATATGCGAGCTATAAAAACGATGTGCATGTGTGTTCAAAGAAATAGGCATCCAGAGTGATAGGATAAGGTAAGTATGGCTTACAGGAATCCTGTTTAGTGTTACAACAGAAACCCAAATAGGACAATACTCTGATAGGAACATACTGGGATCGGAAAATACTGGGATCGGACTATAATGAAGCGGACACTATATTCTGGTCAGTCAATACAGATTCATTAAGATGCAACAACTGTGTGTCTGTCGATTATCTCGTTGGTTTGCTCCTACTGCTCCGTGTTGATACATTCCTTCTCAGAAGATATTTCACTGCTTCACTTTGCTGGAAACGTATTTAGACTAACACAATATCATAGGTAGACCTAACCTATAACAATCAGACTCTATCGATTAATACTATGATATGGCGTAATAACGATGATGACGTAATTTTGAGGTTTTATTGTTACTAAAAAATATGTGTGCAGGTTAATTTTATTTCGGCTAATTACGCGAATGAGGCACGATAATTTATCAGCCTAAATGGAATGAAGACGGTTTCAAGCAAAGGAGTGTGAATAGTTTAGTGCATGGTGAGGCATGTAGAAAAATATAGTCATACACTGTACCGGATTTTATTTTCAGAAGTCTCAAGTTGTCTTGTCACTTGTTTCAAGTGAAATCGAATGCACGAGTTGGATGTATCATGACACTAGCACAAATAAAACGACGACACAAATAATATCGTTTCTCTAATTTACATGTTACTGGCAAAGCAGTAGGGTGTAGTCCAGAAAAAATACAACACTGCTAGAAGTGACATAGTGTGGGAGTTTGAGAACGAATGAAAAACATTTATATCAGACTTGAGAGGAAGGTTAAAGCTTTGCACAACATTTCTTCATTTAAATTCAAATTTGTAGTGCAAGTTTTTTTTCACTTTCACAAAAAATCACAATAATCACTGACATTAGTTGTATGTAATGTGTTTACTCTTCTCGATAATGACGCTAATACAAGTATACAAATTAGTTGAACGATCCTGACTATGGGTGATTTAAAAAAGGTGCACTACTGACATCTGAGTGTATCGTTCCTAGCTAGTGCCGACCTAAACTGCGATAGAGGTGCAGGTTAAATATACCTTTGATCCGGAACGGCAATATAATAAATAGGTAAAGCAGGAGTTGACTTCACCATTATAGCATCACTCGTTCATAAATTAGAAGGCCTAACAAAAAAAATAAATGATGATCTCATGGTGGTAAAAGTCATCCTACTTTTTGATACAAAATATGCAACGATGAGCAGTATATGTTAACCACAGCTGACAAATCTAGAAAACATTAAAGATAAATTATATTATAAACTGCTTGCAAATATCACTGCAGTTCCAAAGGCTGATAAGCTCATGTTACTCAACGATGTAATTGCAATGGTCTGTGTGTGTGCAAGATTTTATTGCAATTGTGTGGATGCAAGATTCCATTGCATTGGTGTGGGTGCAATATTTCACTGCAATTGTGTGGGTGCAGACAAAATCCGATGAGATTGTGTAATAAGGAAACATAGAGTGGGTAAATGCAACAGAAATGGATTTAATCTTCTACAAAACATGATCTCCTCAACTGACACCATTTTCAACTTCCAACCCGAAGATGGACCCTGGATTCACCCACGTTCAAGACACCAACATCTTACAGATTATGTAATTCTTAAAAGAAAAGGCTGACAAGATGTTCGACTGACAAAATCACTGTGCGGTGTAGGCTATTGAACTGACGGCCGGCTTATTGTGTCAAACTCAAAATGTTTGTCACTCAACCTGCCGCCCACTTGGAAGTAACGAACTGCAAAGAAACGAACTGATGTCAGTAAACTATAAAATGTAAACATAAAAGGCTCTAGTTTCAAGATGAATGTCTGCAATCTTCATAACTAAACAAGAAATTCTTGAGTATAACGAGAATTAAACCAGTCCTGTTAGGCTCTGGAATTGTTAATTTGTTCCCTGGCTTCCTTCTTGAATTTACTTGTATATCTAAACTAGCAAGATCTGGAAAACAATAGACATATTTGAAAACGAGCATTAGTGGCACTGTTACGGAGGAAATGGGACATTCTATCAAGAAATAAAATTACTGGTTAATGAAAATAATAATCAAATAACATACATACTTACTGGCAAGTACCACCTTCACAAAGCACACCTAAATTATCCAAAATCAACATATAAATAAAGGACGCATCAACGAAAAATAATTCAAAATAAGCTACATAGAATAAGGGATTCACGAGTAACAAATCAGACAGTCGAGCTACAATTTACAGACATCAACGATCTGAGAAACTTCTCTGATTACCATAAATGTTATATGACCTAATCTTGTCAGAATAACTTCTCTATCTTAATGCAAATAGAACATAATTAATCACAGAGAACGTTCACATTCTAGAATGTTGCTTAGATTATAGAGGGAATATTTTGAACTATTCACTATCAATAAATGTAAAATAATACTCACGTGTAAAACAGGTAATGAAGTCCTACTGAATGATGACTAAAACACTACACACTATCACTAACGGATGTAAATATGGTACATATAACAAAACAAAACACAGAATATAATCTACAGATGACAATACACAGGACAAAGTCGACGTTTCGGACCAATAGGCCTTTTTCAAGTTACGGACATAACATACAAACATAAAAAAACCACAAGTAAAAATGAATGCGTATCCGAGTGAAATGTGGTACTGGTCATCATTCAGTAGGACTTCATTACCTGTTTTACACGTGAGTATTATTTTCCATTATGTTCTACTAGCAGTACCACCTTCTATTGATTATCAATAAATGTGGAGCTTATCGACACCAACTGCAGATTTATCTCAGTTAAGTTTTACTTGATATGCCTAACTTGGAGGAAAGCATAAAGCCAATTCACCAGTGGAAAAGAACATGGCTTAGATTAAATACCAGTCGTATTATATAAGTTAGTCCTACATCGGCATATCCTACGCGCAGACATCAACAGAATACAACACCAATCTCTTGAATGGATACGTACAGGCAAAAGAGCTAACGGTAGACCAAAAGAAACACTAAGAAGAACAATACTTAGAGAAAGTAAATCAATATACATACTATTCAAGAACTGCACAGAATAGCTTTGAACAGACAGAATTGGAGAGATCTGACCTCTGCCCTATGCGCTAACTTCAGCGCAAAAGGAAAATGAAATGAAATGAATATATAAGTATGATGGTACAAGCTTAGCTGGAAGACATCACATGATTTTCCTACCGTCAAAGAAGAGCTAAACTTTTCCACAATATTGTAGTGATGTATAAATTATACTCCTGTATAATCGCAAATGGTTTTCGCCAATCCAATAATAACTATTGAGACATTATTATTACCCGTGTGTTGCCGGGGCCCGAAAGGGGAGCAAAGAATAGCAACACTGCTTACCTTCCATGCATGTCGTAAGAGGCGACTAAGGAGGTTATGGGATGGAGTTGATTGTCCCATCCCATATAGGGTCAGTGACCCAAAGCCATGCTGAAGTAGGATGTGTCAGGCCGGGAGGCGCAGATATCGCAGCAGTGCTGTAAACCATGACACAACGCATTCCATTATCTGGACTACATCCTGATACTCTGCAGGAGTTTGAGAACGAACGCAGAAGAAGAAGAAGTAGAAGAGACATTATTATAATGTACATCGCGAGAAGATATTTGCCTGAATTAGTGTAATTCGTGCGATATCTAATATTAATAAAGGGCTATTTTTAAAAAAAAGGAATGTAGATTCAAAAAATATTGTGGTGCAAGAATATGGTCTGTGCTAAAAAAACCACAACCAAAAAAAAACTGGCCGTCCAGCGAAAAAATGTTGAAATGTTCTGGCGACATTATTAATTTTGTGACATAGAATGTGTGATTCTCGTTGATGTTATGCATAGAGAAAGGTCAATCAATTCACAAGCTTAGAATAAAATATTTGCACAACTGAACAAACCCCAATCAATGTTTCAACAGAATTTGGCCACATCCAAATCCAGCAGACCTGCTTCTCCTGAATGACAATGAACCCTCACACAAGTCTGGTAGCCCAGATATCAATCACCAGATCTGGTTAGACAGTTCTACTCCATCTACTCTATAGTCCCGATTTGGAACTCTCGTATTTTCATGTTAGGTTCACTTACAGATGTACTCTATGGGAGAAGCTTTCCAGATGATGAAACAGTGATTCACGAAGCAAAGAAATGGCAACACAATGAAGACACAATTTGGTACAACCAAAGCATACATACATGTGGTTCTCGGCATGTTTAATAATGCCGTGACAGTTGATGGGGGAGTTATGTTGAATAATACAGCTGCAAACTCATCTCTATGAAACTTTCGACCACCAATATTCTGAATGCCCAGCGCAGGATGACGTCCCAAAAATGCATGTCACTCCGAGGATAGATTAATGGAACATCTTATATGGAACAAAACCGCTGGATCAGCAACAAACCAGGATGACGTCCCAAAAATGCATGTCACTCCGAGGATAGATTAATGGAACATCTTATATGGAACAAAACCGCTGGATCAGCAACAAACCAACAAATATTACAGATGTTTAGGCCTATATAACATATAAATGTGTATCGTGTATTAACTTGAAATATATATAAGTGTATAAGCTGTTGTAATAATCGTGTTGCAGTTGTTATAGTAACCTATACAAACAATATGGGGCATTATTTTACTTAACGAATGCACCTCATGTATGTAATATTAATTGTATTAACTCTTACTTTGTCTGCAACATTATGACTATTAATTTCTCACTAGAACGTAACACTGTGCATATGAGACGAAACCAAGACAATGTCATACACGGAGCTTCTTCTTTGGTTGATGTTTTTTCTGCTGTGGAGAACTGCACCATCAATTTCTCAAGAATCCCCAAGTAGGACAATATATTTGTATTCTATTAATGATAAAAATAACTTTATATTTTTCCTCTTTTATCTATATGGGATGGGACGGCCAACTTCATCACATAAACTAATTAGTCGTCTATTACGACATTCATGGAAGGTAAATAGTTTTGCTATTCTTTGATCCCTCTCGGGACCAGGCAACAAACAGATGTCTCTGTGAGTTGCGCGCACACGAAGGGGAGTCAGTTTATAATGTGCACATTTCTGCCTCTGATAACATTCCTCTCGACAGTAACATACTTAACTACATCTTTAGCAAACTTACGATTACATTAGCCATTTTGTATTCAGGACTTAGTCGTAGTTATTCACATAGCACAATTTCGCATCTGCGCAGAGTTGTATATACAAAGTTAGATGGTAGACACATTAAAGGGAGAGTCACATGAATGTATGCATTTTAACTATCTATGTGTCTGGTAATTTATGTTATCCTATGATTATCACAGAGTAATACAAACAATTATTAAATAGTATCATCAATCATCATCATGTAGCATATTCTGAAACGGGATGTAGCACAGCCTTTCGAAACTTTCGTCGATCTTGAGCCAGTCTTCCTGCTTCTGGCAGTGTCATATTCATGCATTATTCGATGCCTTGTGTCCATCTTCTTCTTGGCATCCTGTTATTTGTCTACCTGGATTTGTCAAATACATTATGGGCTTCTCTATGCTGTGACAATCATGAATAGGAAGTCCAACGTTTAATTAGTTTATGTAAGATCAATATCTTTTAATCACGTTGCCTGTGTAAGTGAGAAATGCGTTTCCTCTGCAAAGTGAATTCTAGTAACCAGCTGGCACGAATTAAAATTGTGATGCTTTCTTTCTAAGCCACAAGTCAATGAAACAATAAAACACAAGTCAGTGAAGCAATAAAACACAAGTCAGTGAAGCAATAAAACACAAGTCAGTGAAGCAATAAAACACAAGTCAGTGAAACAATAAAACACACGTCAGTGAAGCAATAAAACACAAGTCAGTGAAGCAATAAAATACAAGTCAGTGAAACAATAAAACACAAGTCAGTGAAGCAATAAAACACAAGTCAGTGAAGCAATAAAACACAAGTCAATGAAGCAATAAAACACAAGTCAGTGAAGCAATAAAACACAAGTCAGTGAAACAATAAAACACAAGTAAGTGAAGCAATAAAACACAAGTCAATGAAACAACAAAACACAAGTCAATGAAACAATAAAACACAAGTCAATGAAACAATAAAACACAAGTCAGTGAAGCAATAAAACACAAGTCAGTGAAGCAATAAAACACAAGTCAGTGAAGCAATAAAACACAAGTCAGTGAAGCAATAAAACACAAGTCAGTGAAGCAATAAAACGCAAGTCAGTGATGCAATAAAACACACGCCACTGAAGCAATAAAAGCCTGTCAGAAAATATATTAAATATTTATACTGTCGTTTGAAGAGCATGTGTATAAAAATATAAGAGTCGAGAACATCGCAGAAATCATTAGTCACAGTCGCAAGCATGGAGACATCATTAGGCACAGTCGGAAATACCGCAGACATCATTAGTTACATTTGGAAACACCGCAGACATCATTAGTCACAGTCGGGAACACCGCAGAAATCAATAATCACAGTGACAAACACCGCAGACATCATTAGGCACATTCAGGAACGCCGCAGACATCATTAGTCACAGTCGAAAACAACGCAGACATCATTAGCCACAGTCAGGAACATTGCAGACATCATTAGTCACAGTCGGAAACACTGCAGACATCATTAGTCACAGTCGGAAACACAGCAAACATCATTAGGCACAGTCGGGAACACCGCAGACATCATTAGTCACAGTCGGGAACACCGCAGACATCAGTAGTCACAGTCGGGAACACCGCATAAATCAATAATCACAGTGACAAACACCGCAGACATCATTAGGCACATTCAGGAACGCCGCAGACATCATTAGTCACAGTCGAGAACACCGCAGACATCATTAGTCACAGTAGGAACCACCGCAGACATCATTAGTAACAGTCAGGAACATTGCAGACATCATTAGTCACAGTTTGGAACACCGCAGACATCATTAGTCACAGTCGGGAACACCACAGACATCATTAGTCACAGTCGGGAACACCGAAGACATCATTAATCACAGTCGGGAACATCGCAGACATAATTAGTCACAGTCGGAAACACCGCAGACATCATTAGTCACAGTCGGGAACACCACAGACATCATTAGTCACAGTCGGGAACACCGCAGACATCATTAGTCACAGTCGGGAACACCACAGACATCATTAGTCATAGTCGGAAAAACCGCAGACATCATTAGTCACAGTCGTGAACACCGCAGACATCATTAATTTGACTTTCTAATTTCTGGATGAATTAATTGAAGTGGACATCAACGCTTGTGATGAATGCGTAAAGTTTAACACGCAAATTGTTTATTTAGGTTCACATTTTTTTGGAAATGTTCACATGATAAGGGAAATGTGGTCACTGTAACATATATGTGTAAAATATCATCTTCCAGATTGTAACATCACCCTAACTGAAAGGTATGGAGTGATCATGAGCCCGAACTATCCTCTGAACTACACAAATAACACGTTCTGCTCGTGGACAATTAACCTTCTTGATCCTACAGTTGTTATTACGTTACAGTGAGTACTTTAACCACGTGTTGTTATTACGTTACAGTGAGTACTTTAACCATGTGTTGTTATTACGTTACAGTGAGTACTTTAACCATGTGTTTTTATTTATTTATTTTGAGACCACCACGATTTACTTTGACTAGTACTAATTTGATAAACTTCAGATTGCATCAAGGTGATGACCAATACAGAGTTATTGTGTACTGATATTTTGTAGACGTTATATAGAACCAATTCTGTTGTATGGAAGTGGTAGGCCCATGTTTTCTGTACGAGAGAGCGATTAAGAATGTTAGGTTTACAATTCACGATCACGCACTTGATCTATGTTATTACAGGTTCTCGTGAATATTTATAGCAGAACTATTTAATAGGAATCTACACTCTGCATGCCTTGCCATTACAAGAGAAGTCCACTACAGGGTACACAACTGTCCAGCTTGTATTAATACACCGTATAGCTACATTAGCGCCGTCATGTTAGCTAGGCGCGAACAAGGAAGTGACCGATAGCCACCAGTATATGTGGTAGCTCAGCAACTGGGCAGAGCGGGGGCACCCATTTGTCCCGACATAAAATATTGTCAAAGAGAGCAGATATAACTGAATATCCCCCATATGGATATGGAAAGCAACGGTAAACTATCACATTAAGCTACCAAGAAGAAAGTCATGGCGACACACAGAAGTAGAGATATATAGAGGTACAAACAGATCTGTACCTCTATCTTATAGACTACACGAAAACATTTGATAAAGTTAAACATAGTGAAGTTATACACATGATAGAGAATTTGAACATCAACAATAAACATTTAAGAATCATCAAGAACATGTACTGGCAACAAACAGCAGCAATAAGAGTAGAAAATCAATTTGGCCCTTTTCAACAAATAAAACAAAGAGTTAGACAGGGATGTGTACTTTCATTAGACCTGTTCTCTTTATTCAGTGAAAACATAATGCGTGCAACAGTAGATATCCCTGGAATATCATTGGGCGGACATAACGTAAATAATTTAATTTTTTTGCGGATGAAACTGTTCTGATTGCAAAATGTGAGGAAGACCATCAAGATTTAATTAATGTGGTAGTCACAGAAAGTAAAGAGAAAGGTCTTTTCCTAAATATCAAGAAAACAGAAGTAATGTTTATTTCAAAGAAACAAAATACCACACCTTGCAAGATAAAAATGAATAGTATAGTATTAAAACATGTACACCCATTCAAATATTTAGGCACAATGATTACAGCAGATGGAAGAAATTCAACAGAAATTAGAATCAGAAAAGGACAGGCAAAAACAGCATTCAGAAAAATGGCACCTGTATTGTGTAATATGACCTTGTCATTAGAGGTGAGAAAGAGAGTTCTGCAGTGCTATATAACCCCTATACTAACATATGGGTGTGAGTCTTGGACAATAAACAAACTGGAAAGTGGGCAATTAGAAGCAATAGAGATGTGGTTCTATAGAAGAATGCTGAGAATACAATGGACTGCCAGAAAAACTAATGTGGAAGTGTTGAAAACGTCAAATGCAAAACGGACCTTAATGAATAATATATAGAAAAGACAATCTTCAATTTTTGGCCACTTCATGAGACAGGCAGGTTTGGAGAACATAGTCACAACAGGCACTATTGAAGGCAACAGAGACAGAGGGTGACAACGTGAGAAAATATTAGACAGTTTGACAGTTTCTGATTGTTTTAACATGTCATTTTTAGAACAAAGTTTAACATTTATTTAAATTGCTCTTTTTTATCAAGTGGCTATATGCCACCACTTAATCTGCATTCTCAGGTTCATTGAATATGATCTTGAAGGCTGTCCGTATGACTATGTTAGCATTGACAATGACGGAAATCTGCAAACTGAAACCAGGATTTGCTACAGGCAACGAACTCCAGTAATCTCCAAGACAAACTCAATGCGTATTAAGTTCACTTCAGACGGATCAATCAGTAATAAAGGATTTCTTGCTTATTACTTTTCATCCCGTAAGTAGCACAATGTATTTATACATATACATATATCACTGTTATATTGGAAACTGGAAAACTAGTGGTTTAATTTCAGCAGAATTACTGCACATCTAGACATCTTTCAAAGTTCAGCATACCACAAAATCCATGATGTGCTGTTGTTTTCATTGTTGCACATCTAGACATCTTTCAAAGTTCAGCATACCACAAAATCCATGATGTGCTGTTGTTGTTTTCATCCACCACAAGCGATGACTATTTCTTATATTAACTTTTGAAATTCAGTTAGAATGATGTCCTTGACTATGAAACTGTAGATCGTTATTATTATTCACACTATTATTTCCGCAATTATCATTGGACAGTTTGCATTACATGATTATATAAGGACGTTAATTTTTATTAAACTACTAATTTTTTTTTTATATAGGGCAGTAAATACGTGTTTCGAGAAAAAAGGTGGGTGGAAAGGGGGGGAAGAGAACAGAATTACCAACCTGCTTTAAAAACAAATCACTCAACTTCCCACTCCAAAAATTCACGCTACATCTCTGATATCCTGGTCATTTTGGTGTTCACAATTATAACGTGTATTTCCCTTTCAATAAAGATGTTTATCGATGTGTATGATTATCGGTGACGCAGGTTATTGATCTGTATGATCATAGTTTTGAGAGTATTTCAATTTGTAAAATCAATTTTTGACAGTAAATTGTGTTAATAAAAAGGTTCTGAGCATTTTTACAATGTATATTATTCTTATTTAGTTTAAATTTATTTAGTTTTCTAAAATAAATATTCAGTATATATACAACTTAAGTTATACATTCCTTACTTGTTTAAAAAAAACAACTAATTTTCTTTCACAAAACACAACCTCGCAATAATACCCGGAGGTCGTGGCGACTGGAATACCAAAACTACGAATTCCACTATTTTATATGGTTATAAAGCTCTGCTATAACCAGATTTGACTAACGTTCGCGGCTGAAATGAGCGTACTCATCATAAAAGGTACATTTTACTTAACAAATAAAATAACACATTCTGGAAAAAAGGTACCATGCCCATTGAAACACAAATTTATTATATTGTTTCTTTTTTTTTTTACTTATTATGCATACCTGAACCGAATAAAAAAGATAAATTATAGCTATAATTAGAAACATATGATGAAGATGTTTAGGACATTTGATGAGAAAAGTAAAACTTGAATATTAAGTAATCATTAGACAGAGCAAAGGAAGAAGAGAACGAAAGAGAGAAATGTATGGATGTGTTGTCACTGTGGCACAAAAAGAAGTCACCAACTGAACTTATTAATAACACAAACGACAGAGAGTCGTCGAGAAACATGATCGCCTTCGCTACTCGACGTGGCACATGATGGATTGATTGCGCCCTGTACATTTCAAATATTTAGTAAATCAATTTGTATCATGCACAACCTTAATTGGTGCAATAGATATTTAAGGGTAAACGACTGCACATTGGACAAATGAAAAATAATAAATGGCGCTAAGTTTATCTAACAAGCTTTTACATTGATGTAACTTCATGGGAACCCGTCCGTCAGACTCATTAAATATAGTACATCAACACCAGACAAATTTCACACGTCGCTTAGATGGATCACATTTAGGGCTTTGTAAAATTATTCTGTCCCAAAGGATAAAGCAACACACCCACATATGTCTAACTCTAACTAAACATATTCCAATAGTGGCAGAAAATTAATGTTGCAATTTGATTTTATAGGTATTTCTGCGCACATCTGCAAGATATAACAACACAAGTTTGAACCTGTTGCCATCATCGTACATAATTAATGACAATAATAATCAGCATAATTGCATTCAGAATGTCACTTCAATCTACTTGACTATGCCTTATAACAATTGCGTGGGATACTGGTAATGCAGTCTTACAAAACGAAGACTAACACACTATCACTGTCGGATGCTCACGTGAAATAGTGCACACAACAATACGAATAATGTAATCATACAAATAACAATGCACTGGACATAATCTAGGTTTCGGCGAAAAGGCCTTTATCAGATTAGTACATAACATCAAAAGACGATGAGTAAAATTGACAACGATACACACACGTGTCCGAGCGAAATTTGAATACGAAATACCGGAAGGATAGGAACAGGAAGTACATAAAATGTAAATATATGTAGGACGAAACGAAGAAAACGATTACGTAAGTATAGGAACAAATGAATAAAGACAAAGAACACCAACCCAGAACTAGATAAACGAGTAGTCGTAATCGTCCAAATAGCTTCATGGTACAATTGTAACACTTATATTTTAATTACCATAAATCAGAATGGCCAAGCTTGTAGCAGGACAATGATCCTATTGCATTTTCATCGGGATGAACTCCAGAAAACAGTTTTATCTATCACTCTTTTATTTGTGCCATTGGTATGACACATGATATACAAATGATTTAACTTGCATGGTTAGAGTCAGTATCAGGAACGCATGAATTGTACGTAGGGGGTCAGTGTGGACAACATCTCACAGTACTTTTACAATCAACACTTAACCAATACAGGTTCAGAGGCATCAGTAGCTATACCCTGATATATTTATTGGAACTGAGAATCTGGACGTGTTAGGCATGTGAAAACAACAATACACATGCTTAATATTATCTTCTTTAGTTATCAACCAAGTTATCAAAGATAGATGCAATAATCTAAAGAAGTATATATGAAGTAAATGTAATGTAACCCATAGCATTTATTAATGCCGTAGGGGTGTGAGATGTTAGCGATCTCACATTTTATAGGCTCTGCAAATGAGGGTGGTAGCCATCTCCTCTCCCTCGCAATCTTTACTTCCCGATTTATTCGGTACCCATTTAAGGCTTGGTCGACCTGGGAGCGGTTGCGATCTGAAAACATTTCCGCCTCAACTGGGGAATGAACCCAGGACCACTCATATGCGAAGCCAGTGCGCTAACCAATGCGTTACTCGGCTCACAAAGACGTATATATATATATATAAATATGGGTCTTTATGAATATAAGTGTATACAGGTGTCCTCTAGATTTAATGCATAGTAAAGATGCATACATTCCTGTCTAAGTCTGTGCAGTTCTGTAACTTGTGAACTGGTGGACAATGGTATATTTCCCAAAAGATGGAAATTTTTCCAACCACAGATGGTTCTGTCAATGAAAGAGTTTCAGAGAATATTTTCCCGAAATAAATGTTGGAAAAAATCCAGCAGCGTAGCATAGAAGCTTATGACAGGTTATGACACAATGCCCAAACATCAATCAGACTCATCGTTCATAAATGACCTCATACTCATATTCTTATTTGTTTCTGAATGAAATAATTGCAGTGCACTTCAACACTCATGATGAATACGTGATGTTTAACACACGCAGTGCAATTTTAGGTTCATATATTTGTGTGTGTAATAAGAATTTCATTAGCACTGCACGAACTTGATACATAATACTGGAGATAGAGAGCAGTGGGGAATCATGATCGTCTACGCCAACCGTCATGGCACCTAATGAATGAAGGAAGCAGTTCATTCTGTATATATATAATATATAATTTATATATATATATGTAAACAATTTTCTACTACCAGATGACAGCGGCGCCGTAACTAAACTATCTGGATACATCGTGAGCCCAAATTACCCTCTGAGCTACCCAAATAACATATCGTCTTCATGGATAATTAACCTTAATGAACCTTCAGCTGTTACAACGTTACAGTAAGTACTTTCCCGTGCGGTATGTTATTGTATTATGCATAAACGAGTTCATCATAATTACATCATCAATATCATCAAGTGCCGTTTCTGCAACGAAGGTTGGCTGCAATAGATCTCCAACATCCTCTGTCTCTTGTTTTGGTGGTGCACACTGCTAGACTGTAACCTGTCGGTCTTGTGATATTACTCTACGACTTATATCTCTGCCTACCTCTTGGTCGCTCCCCTTTGTCTCTTCCCTCAAGTATGATCTTCAATAAGGTGTCATGTCTTTTAATGTGTCCAAAATATTTTATTTGCCTGATCTTTATTTCTCTTAGTAATTCTGTCTTCATATTAAGTGTTTTATCACATCTTTATTTGTGTTTTTATCTTTCAATGATGGTCTCCCTATTCTTCTATATACCCACATCTCAAAGACATCAATTGTATCTTCTAATTGTTTAAGTGTCCATGTTTCTGAGCCATACATTAATATAGAATTTAATCATGTGTTTGGCGTAGAAATGGCATTAACCTACAGACTAAGCTGAAAGTTTACAGAGCAGTGGTACTTCCATTGCTGCTATACGCTAGTGAAACATGGACTGTGTATAGACGTCATGTGAAAAAACTCAATCATTTTCATACAAATTATCTCAGAAAAGTTATGAACATCAGATGGCAAGACAAGATTCCAGATACCACTGTCCTTGATAGAGCTGGTATCCCAAGCATTGACACGATCCTGATGCAGACACAGATTCGTTTGGCAGGTCATTTGGTGCGTATTCCAGACCATCGTCTGCCAAAGATACTTCTCTATGGTGAGCTAGAGAAGGGTATACGATCTCAAGGTGGCCAAAGGAAGCGCTAAAAGGACTCGTTAAAGAACTCACTGAAAGCCTTTGAAATAGACCACGATACATGGGAAGAACTTGTACAAAATAGATTTACATGGCGTTCTAAAATAAAAAAGAGCGCATCATCTTGTGAAAAGAAGAGAAATACAGCAGCTCAACAGCGGAGAGCAGCTAGAAAGTCACGGATAGACCAAGATCCGTCTACTGTCGTCATTCCATGTCCGAACTGTCCAAGAACATTTACAGCTCGAATAGGGCTCATTAGCCATCTATGAACTCATAATCAAGGACATAACTAAAATGGAATTTTCAAAAGTGGATGTAACAAATGGTCATCATCACTTCTGATGGACGAACAACAAATATAGAATAGATGTAGCATTTTATAATTCTTATTTTTAACTTTTTGTAATTTGTTTAGCTGTTATATATTTGTTTAGCTGTAATTTGAATGCATGTTTTATAGTAATAAATGTTAATATCTTAATGGGAGTGAATGTTTGTGTTAATAAATGCATATATCTATATGTGGGCGATATTGTATGTTAATGCATGTATTTATATTTATGCGAGCAAATGTTTGTGTGATAGCAAGTACATATCTTTATGTGGGTGTTTGTTTGTGTAAAGCATGTATCTGCTTTACACAAATTATATGCATTGATTCTTATGTGTACCAATATTTGTGTATGAATATATTTATATGCATTATATATATATATATATAACATTTTTGTGTAAACTCCATTATCATGTGTTTTCATAATGTTGCTTATATCAAGCTACAGCCCATGTCTTATACAAATTAATATATATTCCCAGGTTCATTGACTATGAGGTGGAAGGATGTCCATATGACTATATTACAGTATACAATGATGTCGGTCTGCAAAATGCATATACGACCAAAATTTGTAACAGAGAATTGGCGCCAGTGACTTCCGCGATAAATTCAATGCGTATTACCTTCACATCAGATGGATCAGTCACAAGAAAAGGATTTCTTCTTCATTACTCTTCTGTCCGTAAGTAAAAAGATGCATTTATAAATATGCATAGATATTTGGTATATCACTGTATATACACAACTGTAGCATCATTAGATAGAACATCACTGTATATACACAACTGTAGCATCATTAGATAGAACATCACTGTATCATTGTGTATAAGATGTGCACATCATTATATGGAAGAACAGCCATTGCTTTCAATAGTAAAACGACGAAAACTAGCATGGTTCGGACATGTATGCAGGCACGATTCCTTGTTAAAAAAATACTGCAGGGAGCTGTCGAGGGTGGAAGAAGCAGAGGAGGACTAATAAAGACATGGACAGACAACATGAAAGAATGGATAGGGCAAGATATTTCCACACTTATCCGCATCGCTGAGGATAGAATTCGCTGGAGGACTCTGTGTGCTGAAGCATCCAATGTGGTACCCCTATACGACCCTGAAGGGTTATAGGGTTTATTGATTGATGATATGGAAGAACACTGCAAATATTGTTACACAATTGCAAGGACTGTTGCATATACTATTCTATAGGTTTACATTTAATATAAAATAGTTACAGCATTGCATAGCAGAATATCTCATATTTGCATCTGTGGTTATTAATTGAAATCCTCTAAGTAGTATATTGATATTGTCTGCAGATTTGATTATTATTTTATAACCTCCATTTGTTTATCATTTGATATCATCTGACTAACAACTGATAACTCCGAGTCTTTGGTTATTATGTGACATCCTCCTACTCGTTAGTTTCTATTTGATGTTATCTGACTCTTTGTTTATTATCTCATATAAAATATTAGAAGGTTGCAATTTTTATTTTCTTGATGAGAATATGCGGTGATGATGATGTCACCCATTGTACGCGCTGAAACTCCGCTGTGTGGTATGTTGGCGAATATTTGAATCAGGAGTCTCCCTTGCGTTGCCGAGGCCCGAAAGGGGAGCAAAGAATAGCAACACTGTTTACCCCCCACGCATGTCGTAACAGGCGACTAAGGAGGTTATGGGATGGAGTTGGCTGTCCCATCCCATATAGGGTCAGTGACCCAAAGCCATGCTGAAGTCAGATGTGTCCGGCCGAAAGGCGCAGATATCGCAGCAATGCTGTGAACCATGACAACGCAATCCGTTCTCTGGACTACATCCTGCTAATCTACAGGAGTTTGAGAACGAACGCAGTAGAAGAAGAAGACTCAGGAGTGGTATGAGTCTGCTAACCAAACATTACATATACCGCGCATTCGCTCAGCTTTCGCTGCTATATGCAGTTGAATCCTGGACTGTATGTGATAGGCATGTAAGGCAGCTTAGCTGTTTTCACATGTGGTGCCTGAGATAACTTCTTGGTGTACGTTGACAGAACAACATGCCATTATGCAGACACAGAAATTCTCGAAAACAAGTTAGATTGAAAGCATCTACACTTTTCTGATTATGTCTCAATTTTATTGACTGGTCACATGCTCCGTATGCAAGAAAGACAATTTCAAAATAATCTGTTTTGCAGTGAACAAACTGTGCGGAGGTAAGCATTCAAAATGTAGTCAGAAAAAGTGCTCTAATGAATATTTGAAGGCATCTTTCCAACGCTACACGACTAGCCAAAGCACTTGACAAAACACATCTTTTGACCGTTTTTTTGCGAAGGAGGATCACCACACATTTAATATCCTCTGACTGGATTTTATGTGATTTTCCCTGACTCATTGGTCATGCGGTAAGACATGTTTAGTATAATATTGTTGCTATTCAAGAGAATTGTCCATTTCCACTCACTTTACTCTTGATTTACGGCTATATCTCTATTATAATAGTGAATGTGTAAAGTTTGGTAACATTTATTGACATGTACAATTGTCTTAGGCGGAAAGTCATTCTTCTGCCAACGATAAATAAGTTACAACTTGATCTTCATAGTCTAAATGACTCATAGGCAGTCTGTTTTTATTCATCTACCAATACAAGAAACAGAGAGATAACAATATATTTGATATGCTGATGCAATTATATGTGTGCTGTTCTTGTTGTTCACTAATTGTAATCATAATTTTCTTTCAGTTACATGCAAGAGAAAGACTTGTTCTCATACATGCAGTGTTAACTCAGCGGAACAGTGTCAATGTCCAGAGGGGATGAAAATTGACCAATCAGATGATTCCAATTGTGTCAACATCACTGGTGACTATGACAAAAGTAGACATAGGATATGTTTTTGTCCATGACCTTTGTAAAATCACAGCAGTTAAGCAATTAGACACATACACTGTTTACACATCTTCTGTTGCATACGCCATGGGCACGTATTCTCTATTTGTTTCTATACTTGGATATGTTCTCAGCTATAATTTACATGTGATTACCATCTCTGTCAAGTCTGTCTCGCTGTGTCTTTCTTGTTTTCTTTTTGTTTGCCATTAATTTTCTAACTATATCTGCTTCAAACATGGTTCTTACATTCCATCCATCAGTATGAGCTCTAGGTACTGAGAAGATATGGTGGTCCTACAGTGACTTGTCGGCGTTGACTGTTGAATTGCATAGTCTCTGCTGTCAGAAGTCTTTCCGTTTGCAAGACACAAATTATATATATTGCATATCCTTATTATATCGGCCATGTCCTACGTGCAGACACCAACAGAATACACCACCAATCTCTTGAATCGATACATACAGGCAAAAGAGCAAGTGGTAGACCAAAAGAAACACCCAGAAGAACAAATACTTAGAGAAAGTAAAACAACCAATATTCATACTATTCAAGAACTGCACAGAATAGCTTTGAACAGACAGAATTGGAGAGATCTGACCTCTCCCCTATGCGCTATATAATGATCTTATACAAATCTTATACACAATGATACAGTGATGTTCTATCTAATGATGCTACAGTTGTGTATATACAGTGATATACCAAATATCTATGCATATTTATAAATGTATCTTTTTACTTACGGACAGAAGAGTAATGAATAAGAAATCCTTTTCTTGTGACTGATCCATCTGATGTGAAGGTAATACGCATTGAATTTATCGTGGAAGTCACTGGCGCCAATTCTCTGTTACAAATTTTGGTCGTATATGCATTTTGCAGACCGACATCATTGTATACTGTAATATAGTCATATGGACATCCTTCCACCTCATATTCAATGAACCTGGGAATATATATTAATTTGTTTAAGACATGGGCTGTAGCTTGATATAATAAGCAGCATTATGAAAACACATGATAATGGAGTTTACACAAAAATGTTATATATATATATATATAAATATGCACGAACCGTTCTGTTTTTCATCTTGTGTCCTGAAGTAATTATTTCCATAGTTCACAAAGCATAAACAGACACATGATGCTGTAGATGTATAGTTCAATAAGCTTAAGACAAGGACATACATTTGTTATATTGTTCAACAGGCTTTCGTAAGCACACATACTAGTCATGTAGTTCAACAAACAAAAACAAGTACATACATTAATTCTCTAGTTCACCAAGATCAAACAAGGACACATATTAATTCTATAGTTCAACAAACATAAGTTAATACATGATTCAGTAGATTCAACAGGCTTAGACAAACACATACAATAGTTATATAGTTCAAAAGCTTACGTAAGTTTATACATTACTTATATTGTTTAACAAATTCAACAAGGACTTGTCACATCTACCATATGCAAGACATTTAACTGATAAAGTAACTGTTTTACGGTAAACTTTGCGGAGGTAAGCATTGAACAAGAGGCCAACAGAAGTGCTTCACTGACAACTTGAATGTATCTCTCCAGCGTTGCAGGATTGACCCAAGCTCTTGTGAAACCACAGGTTTTGACCGTTTAACATCACAATGCCAGATCACTGGGCGCATTAAATATTTTGACCAGAATAGAACATTATAAGCGATTCAGCAGATACAAAAACAAAAGAACCGATCAGACCATTTTCTCTCAAATGAAGACATTCTCGCTTTTACTGTGTCTTTCAAAACCAGGAACTCACCAGACATTTGAGATCTCACAGACAATACAACCAAACTTTGCCCTGCCTAATGTCATGCGTATCCTTGCTTGCTAATGAGGAACAACACATATGTGATATCCTCTGACGCTTTTGTTGTTATTTTACATTCTCTGACTCTTTGTTTATTATTTGATGTCATCTGGCATATTTGTTTTTACTGGTTGGCCTTTGACTCTTGTTGGCTATTATTTGAATTCTTCTGACTCATTTGTCATGCAGCAAGAACTTTTAATTTTAGTCTTTGTACGACTGATATTCGATAGGATTGCCCTACTCATTACTACTCGTGCTACAGAACGTAACAAAAATAAATTAATACCTTCGATGAAACAACACAATATGATGATCTTGTTCACATGCCATACCCTAAAGGTTTACACTATAACGTCAATGCTAGTTACTGCTTGTAGTTTGGTAACATTCATTGAGATACACAATAGAAGTCAGGTGGAAATTCATCATTCTACAGATGACATACAAACTCAAACCTAGTCTCTATCATATCAATAACTCATGTGTAGTCTGTTTTATTCATCTATCAATACACGAAACAGAGAGATAACAACATATTGGATATGACAATACAATTATATGTGTGCTGTTGTTTTTGTTCACTAATTGCAGTCATAACTTTCTTTCAGATACATGCAAGATAAAGACTTGTTCTCACACATGCAGTGTTAACTCATCTGAACCTTGGATAGAACAGTGTCAATGTCCAGATGGGATGAAACTAGACCAATCAGATGATTCCAATTGTGTCAACGTCTATGGTGAATACGACAATTGTGGATGCAGGATATATGTTTAGTCGAAGATATTTGTAAGATAAAACGAGTTCAAACATTTAGGTTCATACAGTGTTTACACATCTTCTGTTGTATAAGTCATGGACAAGTAACTTCTAACGTCATCTACATCAAACATGGGTTTTACATTCCGTGCTTCAAGTATGAGTACTAGGTACTGAGTAGATATGGTGGTCCTAATATAACCTGTCGGTTTAAACTGTTGAGTGTCATATTCTCTGTTGTCAGAACTCTTTCTGTTTTCAAGACACAATTTATTTCTATTGCCGATCTTTATTGTAACCATGGTGATGTTTTCCATAGATTTGATGTGTGTATCTCATCCTCCAATTCTTCTTCACTGTTCCCTACATCTGCAAAGAAAATAGTGGCTCTATTCTTTGCACCGTAAAATAAAACTGGAATAGCACTCTAGAGGATGTTATCAATTACAGACAGCTGAACACTTCAATTATTAGATCAAATATATTCTGATATACACAGAAAGGATATGCAAAAATAGTTCTGTTTATCTTTTTCTGTTTTGAAATAGTTATTTCCATAGTTCAACAAGCATAAGCGAGCACATACAGTACTTCTATAGTTCAATCATTTTAAGCAAGAAAATACATTAGTTCTATAATTCAACAGGCAAAAACAAGCATATGTAATTGTTCTATAATTCAACTAGCTAAAATAAGAACATACATTATAGTTCGTATAACAGTACATAACAGTATTAGTCCATACTTGCTGATAAATACAGGAATGTGAGCTTTATTTTCCGTTTCAATGCCAGAACTGACATCTATTATGTTATATATCTATGTTTGTTCATAATGTTTTGTTAAATGTCCAACATGACACAGAAGCAGGAAGATTGGCTGAAGATTGACAGGAGTTTCGAAAGGTTGTGATTACTAATACATTCGGTTCACAAAATTCTACCTGATGATTATAATGATTAGCAATCATGGAATATTACATTATTAACTCATACAGTGTCAGTTTGTGATCATCATTTTCAATGAATATTGACATGTTAAGTGGAATTGTTTGGTCAATGTGACATATATATGTACACTATATTTTCTCTACCAGAGTGTAACAGCACCCTAACGAACAGTTCTGGATATATCATAAGCCCCAACTATCCTCACACCTACCAAGATAACACATTTTGTTCATGGATAATTCACCTTATTGATCCTGCAGCTGCTATTACGTTACAGTTAAGTACCTTCGCCATCTGTTGATGCTTTTCTATACACACACTAAGGCAAAATATCTTATTTACCTTTTATTATTGGAAATGTGTACACATAGTAGCTGCTATAATATTTACATATATATATATATATATATGTGTATATATGGACTATTCTTTATTTCTACATTCTTAGGCATTTATTATTCTCCAAAAAACATTTTGAAATAAAGCGTAGGATTGCACAAGCCAAGTCACAATTTCTAAAAATTAAAAATATTGTATGTAATCTACGTATTTCTATATATAATCCCATAACCCGTGAGGGTCCTAGATGTACTACAATGGATGATTCAACACGCGGAGTCCTCCGGCAATGTATATCTTTAATGATGAGCAGGAGTGAGGAAATTATCCTGTCCAATCCATGATTATGTTGGTCCATGCCTTTATTTGTTCTCCTCTTCATCTTCCAACTATGACTGTTGCCTTCAGTATTGTTTTTGACAAGGAATCATGATATCATACATGTCCAAACTATGCACGTTTTAGTTGTTTCATTTTTGAAAGTAATTTTTCTTGTAGACCTATATACATCTCTAGTTTATTTCTTACGTACCCATTTGTCGTGTGCCCTATATAGAAGATTCGTAGAATTCGTATGTGAAATGTATATTAGAAAGATTGTTATTGTCTCTTCATATCCGCAGTGAGTATCCAGCTATCACAACCGTAAATCACAATAGAAAGAACTAACAAAGTTTTATTTTAACTCTATCACTGATGTTGCTTTTCCAAATTAAGCTTATCTTTGACGCTAAAGATATCTCCAGCCTTATTGCGCTTGGCATTTTTAATCGCTGCAAATGAGTATCCAAGGTATTTGAAAGCTTTCAACTCCTAAAGTGTGCACCCATTCATCACGATGTTGGTATGGCAAAATGGTATGGTAATGGTTAAGCAAAATAAGTTAAACAGGTTACTAGAAAAACTTATCGTAACTACGAATATAAATAGATTTTAAAAAGTATATAAAAACATACAATAAAATTAAACAGGACAATTTTCGACGTAATAGTCCAAATAGTATCTTTATATGGGCTTCAATGTCTCTGTTCTTAAACAAGACCTTGCTCTTTTGTGTGTTGTTTCCTTTCCATACTCACTGGTAGCTCTTCAAAACTTTGCTGTTAACTCTTAATTTCAAGTAATAAGTAATAGGATAAATTAAAAATTATTGAGACTAACGGGAATTTAACCATTCCGTTCAATAGCACTGTTTAACTGCCTGGCAACTATAGTAACGTGCTTTTCCGTACTTGACTAACCGCATCTCCACAAAAAGATACCATTTTGCGAAGACAATCAAACTGTGTACTCAAGTCACTGAGAATGGATATATCGAGAAAATGACTATTACAACAATAATGAACATCCCGTACAAGTATTGAATTTATTACAGTTACACAAACATATAACATCCGTATTTGTAGGCCTACAATAAGGGCAAATAATTCTTCTTGTAAACATAAATAACATATAGACAGTACAATTCTGCTTCAAATAATTGCCTTTACAGAAAAATTGAAGGAGGAAGCAAGAGGATAAATTAATAATTCTAAATTGTAGTACGAATGTTATATATTTGTGTTACTGAGGATACTTCAATATTTGTATGGGATGTTCGTTGTTGTTGTAATAGTCCTTGTCTCGATTGGACTCTTCTCAGTGACTTGATTGCACATTTTAAATGTCTTGACAAAATCGCATCTTTTTTAGGAATTGCGGTTAGTCAAGTACGGAAAATCTCGTGTACGAGAGTTGCTAGGCGATTTCGTGCCGTTGAACGGACTGGTTCAATTTCCGTTAGACACAAGAATGTTTCATTTATCCTCTGGCTTCCTTCTTGGACTTACTTGTATAAGCAGTTATTTGAAGGAAAATTGTACTGTCTATATGTTATTCATGTATACATGAAGACCTATTGGCTCTTGTAGAATTAATACGGATATTATATGTTATATGTTTGTTGTTACTGAGGATACTTCAATACATGTACGGGATGTTCGTTGTTGTTGTAATATTCCTTGTCTCGATTGGTAAGTTCTCAGCGACTTAAGTACACAGTTTGAATGTCGTGACAAAATCGCATCTTTTTTTTGGAGATGCAGTTATTCAAGTACGGAAAAATCTTTTACTCTGGTTACCATGTGGTTAAACGGTGCTGTTTAACGGATTGGTTCAATTCCCGTTAGTCTTAAGAATTGTTATCTTGTGTAGTTCCTGTTCTGACCAAACGTAAGATCTGTATCACAAGTGAAGCGGAAATTACAAATACTGTGATCTGCTATCGATATAGACGACGTATTGCAGTCGTGAAGTTGTAATGATGCAATACAGTACAATCAATGATTATTCCACATCAAGCGCAAGGTTGTTTTAAAGAATCAATTCTTTTCTATGGATGTGAAGCAGGATATATAAAGAAACATTCCAAGTGAGCTAGAGGCTACTGAATGTGATGTGTGAGAAAATGATGAAAGTTATATGAGACATCTTAAAATTATAATGTAAAAGTTCTGTTTAGATGCTGTGCAAAAATGATTTAAAGAAAACATTTGAAGAAGACTGTCATGATTTTTAGGGTATGTGATGAGAAAAGCACAGCTTAAGCATTTAGTAACCACCAAAAACGTAAGGGGAGAATATAAATAGGAAGACAGGGATAGAAATTACTCGAAATGTTGTCACTGTGACATGAGAGAATGTCACCGACTGAACTTATTAACAACACAAGAGACAGCTAGTTGTGAAGAAACATGATCACCTACGTTACTCGGCATGGCACATGATTGACTGAATTATTTATCCAACAAAGACCAACACAGTTGACAGTTTGCAACAACAGTGAACAACAATATTTATAAAAGAATATATTTAAATCATCTCGGCTGTGATATCTGCACCTTTCGGCTGAACATATTCTACTTCAGCATGGAGTCTGGGACTTAATGACCTCCTTATGAGATTGAATTGTCAAGTCCAATCCTAAAGTGTTCTTAGACAACTCGTACGACATGTGTGCCAGGTAACAATGTGCATTCTTTGATTCCCTTTTGGGCTCAGGCACCACATGGTAAAATTTACATCTAACTGTTATTGCCAATGATGTACCATTGTACATACCGTTTCCCACAAGAGAGTATGCTCGTTCTTTGATTCTCACTCCCATCCACCCACAAGTCTAGTGTAATATACAATATATGGGTGACATATTTACAAATATTTTACGTCCATTTGGCAACCAAAGCCTGGACTTCTAGTTCGAGATGGAAAGAAAAGGTGCATTGCTTCTTTCCAAGCATGTTGCAGGGACGACTATGGCACGTTACGCTACAGATAGGATGACAACCTTTCACCAGTCTACATGTCACTTCATGTCTTGTCTCACTTTCTTACTTTTGTTTTCTGTCACATGGCCCCTGTGGATGATAAAGAGAGCAAAGCATATGGACATTGCTTCTTTGTACCATGGACATTTGTGTCTGAACTTTAGGTGACGGAGAATGTTAGGTGTTCCATTACACAGAGGAACTATAACTATCTGATATACCAATGATGAATTAGTAAGTCTAGAAGTAAGAATTGTTTTCAGCTGTTCTCATGCTTCCTACTTGAATTTACTTGTATAAGTCTAGAAGTAAGAATTATTCTCATGCTTCCTACTTGAATTTACTTGTATAAGTCTAGAAGTAAGAATTATTCTCATGCTTCCTACTTGAATTTACTTGTATAAGTCTAGAAGTAAGAATTGTTCTCATGCTTCCTACTTGAATTTACTTGTATAAGTCTAGAAGTAAGAATTGTTCTCATGCTTCCTACTTGAATTTACTTGTATAAGTCTAGAAGTAAATTACAAACTAGTTAAAAATGAGAATTATAAAATGCTACATATATTCCATATTAATGTATGGCTCATAAACATGGACACTAAATAAACAATTAGAAGACACAATTGATGCCTTTGAGATGTGGGTATATAGAAGAATAGGGAGAACATCATGGAAAGAGAAGAAAACAAATAAAGAGGTGCTAAAGACACTTAATATGAAGAAAGAACTACTAAGAGAAATAAAGATCAGGCAAATAAAATACTTTGGACACATTAAAAGACATGACACCTTATTGAAGACCTTACTTGAGGGTAAAGTCAAAGGGAAGCGAGCAAGAGGTAGGCAGAGATACAAGTGGGAGAGTAACATTACACGATGGACAGGTTACAGTCTAGCAGAGTGCACCACCAAGACAAGAGACAGGAGATGTTGGAGATACGTTGCAGCCAACCTTCGTTGCGGAGACGGCACTTGATGATGATGATGAAGTCTAGAAGTGTAATATAGACAATAAAGCTTTATTGCATCTTTGGTGTCCCCATGGTTGTTCAACTAAAGAGGAAATGCACTTTTGTCAAAAACATTGGATTGCAGGAGTTTCCTGCCCACATATAAATGGATTATTGCACTACCTACCATATGGACATTGTGTCTGATATATATATATATATATATATATATATATATATATAATATATATATATATTATAGTATATATATATATATATATATATATATATTATATATATATATATATATATTATATATATATATAATATATATATATATAAACATAGAGATGATTCATTTTCATGTTTTTTCATCGTATTGCTTATTGTATCATTTTTAAGAACATGTCTGATACAATTTAATATATATATTTCCAGATTCATTGAATATGAAGTGGAAGGATGTCCGTATGACTATATTACAGTATGCAATGATGTCGGTCTGCAAAATGCATCTATGACCACGATTTGTAACAACAGAGAAGTGACGCCAATAACCTCCAAAACAAATTCAATGCGTATTACCTTCACTACAGATGGATCAGTCACTAGAAAAGGATTTCTTCTTTATTATTCTTCTGTCTGTAAGTAACAATATGCATTTATAAATATGCATAGATAATTGGTATATCACTGTATACGAAACTGTAGCATCATTGACTATAAAATCACTGTATCATTGTAAAGAGGATTCTTACACACTTTGTATAAAGGAACACAACAAAGAAGATTGTTACAGCATTTCATAACAGAATATTTAATAACTGCATCTTTGGTTATTAATTGAAATATTCTGACTCGTTTATTGATCTCCTCTGCATCTTTGATTATTAGGTATTCTTGAACTCTGGTTATTATTTGATATTCCGTAAATGGTTAAAATTTGTTTATCTCTGACTCTTTGGTTATTATTTGATGTCCTCCTACTATTTGGTTTCTATTTGATATTCTCTGTCTTTGGTTATTATGTGATAGCAGGTATTAAAAGATTATTATATGTGTATTCCCTATGGGGGTTTTTCGATCATTATGTCACACTACGCACTGTTCCCGCTGGAGCACTGTTTTGAGGTCTTCGTACGAATATTTCGAATTAGAGTGATATAAACCTGATATCTGAACTTTACATATACTGTGCAGCTGAGTCATAAACTATATATGCTAGGCATACATGCCAGCTTATCTATTTTTACATGCAGTGGCTGAGAAAACATCTTGGTGTACGATGGCAGTATCATTATCCAAACACGGAGATTCTCGAAGAAATCTAAGATGGAAAAGTGCTTTTGTGAGAAAAAAAACTAAGGGCTTTCAAGAGCTACCTGCCGATATAGCTCAAGTAATTATTTCATCATCTTCGTATATATTTTACAGATATATTTTAAGTGAAATTCATTTTCATGTTTTGTCATTAAACATTTGGACCAAGATAGAATATCAGCGAGTCAAAAGATACAGACACACAAAAAACGAGATCAGACTGTTTCCATCATCTCATGAAATTCTTGCTTATACTACGTCTTTCAAAGCCAGGATTAAACTCACTGAACATTTGAGGCCTCACAAATAATTGCTTATACTACGTCTTTCAAAGCCAGGATTAAACTCACTGAACATTTGAGGCCTAACAAATAATTGCTTATACTACGTCTTTCAAAGCCAGGATTAAACTCACTGAACATTTGAGGCCTCACAAATAATTGCTTATACTACGTCTTTCAAAGCCAGGATTAAACTCACTGAACATTTGAGGCCTCACAAATAATTGCTTATACTACGTCTTTCAAAGCCAGGATTAAACTCACTGAACATTTGAGGCCTCACAAATAATTGCTTATACTACGTCTTTCATAGCCAGGATTAAACTCACTGAACATTTGAGGCCTCACAAATAATTGCTTATACTACGTCTTTCAAGGACAGGATTAAACTCACTGAACATTTGAGGCCTCACAAATAATTGCTTATACTACGTCTTTCAAAGCCAGGATTAAACTCACTGAACATTTGAGGCCTAACAAATAATTGACCAAACATGCGGTGTTCATATTTTTTACGACGAGGAACAACACATATTTAATATTCTCTGACTATTTGGTTATTGTTTAACATTCTCTGTAATTCTTGTATATTGTTTTTAGTTGAAGTCATTTGCGTTTTTGGCTATTTTTTTTATAAATTGTCTCAGTCATCATGCAGTAAAGTATGGTCATTTTAGTCTTTGAATGGCTGCTATTCGAGAGAATTGTTCATTTCTACCCAATACTACTCTTGCTCTACGGCTTGTCAAGTTGGAATGAATAATTCGATGAAACAACACAATATGATGATCTTGTCCACATGTCATAGCCTATAGGTTCACATTATAAAGTCTATCCTAGATACCTCCTGTAGTTTGGTAAAATTCAGTGAGATATATTATAGTATTGAGGTGTAATTTCATCCTTCTGTCAATGATACAGAAGCTCAAACCTAGTCTCCATCATATCAACGACTCATATGCAGTCTGTTTTATTCATCTACCAATACAAGAAACAGAGAGATAACAATACATTTGATATGACAATACAATTATATGTGTGCTGTTCTTGTTGTTCACTAATTGTAATCATAATTTTCTTTCAGATACATGCAAGAGAAAGACTTGTTCTCATACATGCAGTGTTAACTCATCTGCACCTTGGATAGAGCAGTGTCAATGCCCTGAGGGGATGCAACTAGACCAATCAGATGATTCCAATTGTGTCAAAACCACTGGTAAATATAACAAAAGTAGACGCAGGATATATATTTATTCGAAGTCCTTTGTAAGACACAAGCAGTTGAGCATTTGGGCATCTACAATGTTTACACATCTTCTGTTGTATAAGCCATGGAAAATTCAGCAGTTTCAACCCTGCTATTCAGTTTACATCTAACATCTCCACTACCTCTGTCAACTTCCTTGACATCATTGTCACCATTCATCCCACTTACCTCAGCACATCTGTTTACTATAAACCTACTGATGCACATGGCTTTCTGCTCTACACTTCTTCTCATCCTCCTGCTTGTCGTAACTCTCTGCCGTACTCCCAGCTTCTTCACCTGCGTCGTTTATGTTGGGATTACGAAAATTTTCTCGACAAGTCCTCTGAGATGATAAGTTTTTCCATCAACTATCGTTCCCTGTCAGCATTCTTTCATCTGCTTGGCTCCATGTCCGCCAGTTGTCTCGCCTCAATACCTTGACTGTTCTCAGAGTTCTTGCTCCTCCTCTGATAGGGTTAAACTTGTTATTACCTTTCATCCCCACAATTCTTCTATCCCACGCATCATGCTTAAATATTATTCTCTTCTCCAGTCTGATCCTAACACCCATGCCGCTTTCCACGACTTACCTCTGGTCGCTTATAGGCGCGACAAAAATCTGAAGGACATCGTGGTCCATAGCCACCTTAAGTCTTCTGTTTCCGACCATTTTGGCACTGTTCGTTGCTCACGTGGCCGGTGCTATACATGTGCTTATGTAGTTGAGATGCGCTTCATTTCATTTTCCAATGACACTTTCTCCATCGATGAGGTCTTTACATTTGAATCCCGTCATGTTATTTACGTGATCATATCTAAACGCTGCGGCAAGCAGTACATCAGGGAAACCGGCTTAAGATTGAGCGACCGTTTTTGTAACCATCTTCATGACATCAAGCATATAATACCTACTCCTGTTGCCACACACTTTAACGGCGATGGCCATCATGGTGCTCTTGATATTCAGGTCACTGCTATCAGATCCTGCACCACCGATGATAGATCTAGGTACACTCTATAAAACCGTCTTAATTTTGAATTGAGTACAATCAAGCCTTTTGGCTGAATTCCGACCACTCTTGTTTTCTAGTACTTGGTTGGTGTGGTCTTTGCCTTATTCATTTTGTTCCGTCATTTACGCCATCTTTTTGTTAGTTTCGTTTCCACATATATTTACGTTTTTTATGTACTTCCTGTCCTTCCGGCATCTCATTTCCATATTTTCGTTGGACACGTTTGTGTGTTGCGATAATTTCCATTCGTCGTCTGTTGATGTTTTGTGTGATCTTGATAAAGACATTTTAGTTGTAATGTTGAATATGTTTTGTGTATTGCAATTTGTATGTTTTCTTGTGTGCATCTCATCACCCACTTGTTTTAGGGATAGTCCGTGGTGTCTGAGTGAAACTGTTATAAAAACTTGTGTTTTACGTAAGTACAATTGGAGATCGTCGAAGAAATCTAAGATGGAAAAGTGCTTTTCTGAGAAAAACTATGGCCTGTCAGGAGCTATCTGCCCACAGCTAAATTAATTATTTCATCATCTTTGTATATATTGTACAGATATATTTTGAGTGAAATTCATTTTCATGTTTTGTCATTAAACATTTGGACCAGGATAGAATTCAAAAGATACAGAAACAACAAAAAAAAAGAGATCAGAATGTGTTCTGTCAAATGAAGACATTCTCATTTTTTACTGCGATTACCGCATCTATTGAAACTATTGCTTATACTTCGTCTTTCGTAGCGAGGATTACACTCACCAAACATTTTAGGTTTTCCAAACAATCCAACTAAACTTAACCCTTCTTAATGCTATGCTCATCATTGTTTGCCAACGAGGAACAACACATATTTGATATCCTCCGACTCCTCGGTTACTGTTTTACATTTTCTTATTCCTTGGCTATTATATTTTTTTTGCATTTGGCATATTGTATTTATTTGATGTCATCTACCTTTTTAGCTATTTTTTGAAAAATTCTGACTCATTCATCATGCAGTAAAGTATGTTCATTTTAGTCTTTGAATGACTGCTTATCGAGAGAATTGTTCATTTCTAATCAATACTACTCTTGCTCTTCGGCTTGTCAAGTAGGAATGAATAATTCGATGAAACAACACAATATGATGATCTTGTCCACATGTCATAGCCTATAGGTTCACATTATAAAGTCTATCCTAGATACCTCCTGTAGTTTGGTAAAATTCAGTGAGATATACAATAGTATTGAGGTGTAATTTCATCCTTCTGTCAATGATACAGAAGCTCAAACTTGGTCTCCATCAAATCAACGACTCATATGCGGTCTGTTGTATTCATCTACCAATACAAGAAACAGAAACAGAGAGATAACAATACATTTGATATGACAATATATTTATATATGTGTGCTGTTATTTTTGTTCACTAATTTTAATCGTAACTTTCTTTCAGATACATGCAAGACAAAGACTTGTTCTCATACATGCAGTGTTAACTCATCTGAACCTTGGATAGAACAGTGTCAATGTCCTGAGGGGATGAAACTAGACCAGTCAGATGATTCCAATTGTGTCAACACCACTGGTAAATATAACAAAAGTAGACGCAGGATATATATTTATTCGAAGAACTTTGTAAGACAAAAGCAGTTGAGTATTTGGGCCTCTACAGTGTTTACACATCTTCTGTTGTATAAGTCATGGACAATTATTTCCTATTTATCGCTCTACTTGATTATATTCTCAGATTCATTCCATGTGATTCCCATCTATGTCATGTCTGACTCTCTTGATCTTCTTGTTTTATTTTGTGTGTTTGCCATTGATCTTCTACCAATGAATGCTTCAAACATGGTTCGTACATTCCATACTTCAAAAGTGAAGACTAGGTAGTGAGAGGATATGATCTTCGTATAGTCAGCTGTCAACTCTGACTGTTGAGTTGCATATTTTCTGTTAGCTCTTTCCTTATTCAAGAACACATGATATATATTATCCATCTTTTTTTGTTGTTGTAATAATGACGACGTTTTCCATAGATGACATCTCTTTAGCACATCCCCCAACTCTTCATCACTGTCTCCCGTAACTTGTATTTTAAAAAAAGCAGCAGGACTATTTTTTGTACCTTAAAATTAAATGTCCACTGGCTTGCTACACCAAAGATGTCAATTACAGATGGCTGAAATATTTTCTTATTACACTGAAATTATCTGCACAAAATTATGTTTTTCATCGAGTGTCCTAAGTAATTATTTCAATAGTTAAACAAGCTTTGCGGAAGCACATAATTTTTAAAAAAATCACTACAGCCTAAAATGCTCGGTCCTGAAAAACTTAGCTACATCCTGAATAGTATATGATATCAATAATCTACCAGGATTATGCATATACTTTATTGTACAGTCGTTCTGCCTTCACTGCTTATATGCGGCTGACTCATATACTTTATTGTACAGTCGTTCTGCCTTCACTGCTTATATCCGGCTGACTCATATACTTTATTGTACAGTCGTTCTGCCTTCACTGCTTATATCCGGCTGACTCATATACTTTATTGTACAGTCGTTCTGCCTTCACTGCTTATATGCGGCTGACTCATATACTTTATTGTACACTCGTTCTGCCTTCACTGCTTATATGCGGCTGACTCATATACTTTATTGTACAGTCATTGTGCCTTCACTGCTTATATGCGGCTGACTCATATACTTTATTGTACAGTCGTTCTGCCTTCACTGCTTATACGCGGCTGACTCATATACTTTATTGTACAGTCGTTCTGCCTTCACTGCTTATATGCGGCTGACTCATATACTTTATTGTACAGTCGTTCTGCCTTCACTGCTTATATGCGGCTGACTCATATACTTTATTGTACAGTCGTTCTGCCTTCACTGCTTATATCCGGCTGACTCATATACTTTATTGTACAGTCGTTCTGCCTTCACTGCTTATATGCGGCTGACTCATATACTTTATTGTACAGTCGTTCTGCCTTCACTGCTTATATGCGTCTGACTCATAAACTGTATATGCTAGGCATACATGCCAGCTTAGATATTTTTACATGCGGTAACTGAGGAAAGTTTCTTGGCATATATTGACAGTATCATTATCAAGACATGGAGAATCTCGACAATTAATTTAAGGTAACTGCGTGAACGTAGCGACAATTGTACTTGCGTAAAACACATGTTTTTATAACAGTTTCACCTGCCAATACAAGAAACAGAGAGATAACAATACATTTGATATGACAATATATTTTATATGTGTTTGCTGTTGTTTTTGTTCACTAATTGCAGTCATAGCTTTCTTTCAGATACATGCAAGATAAAGACTTGTTCTCATACATGCAGTGTTAACTCATCTGAACCTTGGATAGAACAGTGCCAATGCCCTGAGGGGATGAAACTAGACCAATCAGATGATTCCACTTGTGTTAATGTCTATGGTAAATATGACAAAGTAGATTCAGGATATATATTTATTCGAAGAACTTTGTAAGACAAAAGCAGTTGAGTATTTGGGCATCTACAGTGTTTACACATCTTCTGTTGTATAAGTCATGGACAATTATTTCCTATTTATCGCTCTACTTGATTATATTCTCAGATTCATTCCATGTGATTCCCATCTATGTCATGTCTGAATCTCTTGATTATTCTTGTTTTATTTTGTGTGTTTATCATTGATCTTCTTCTATCTTTTAATGCTTTAAACATGGTTCGTATTTTCCATACTTCAAAAGTGAAGACTAGGTAGTGAGAGGATATGGTCGTCTTATAGTCAGCTGTCAACTCTGACTGTTGAGTTGCATATTGTCTGTTATCGTGACTCTGTTCTTGTACAAGAACATATGATATATATTATCCATCTTGTTTTGTAGTTATGATGATATTTTTCATAGATGTCATGTAATTAGCTCATCCCCCAACGTTTCATTACTCTTCCTCAATTTGCCTGCAAAGAAAGCAGGAGTACTATTCTTTGCACTCTAAAATTAAACATTGACTGGCTTGCTACAAAATATTGTCAATTACAGACGGCTGAACCCTTTAGTTATAAGATCAAATTATTTTCTGATACACACAAAAGTTATCTGCACAAATAATTCTGATTTTTTTTCTTGTTTTCTGAGGTAATTATTTCTATATTTAAATAAACTTACGGAAGCACATACTTTAGTAATTATATAATTCGCCAAGATTATGCAGTCCCATACATTACTTATATTGTTCAGCATACTTAAGCAAGAACATATATAACATACATTAGATCTATAGTTCAACAATGTTATCACGAACATACATTAGTTCTATTGTTCAACAGGCATAAACAGCATATGTAGTAGATCTTTAGTTCACAAGCGCAAGTAAGAACATACATTGTTCTATAGTTCAATACGACAATCAATATTTATTGTTCTATTTCTATAGTTTAACAAGCTTAAACAAGCATATACATTTGATCTATAGTTCATTAAATGTATTAGTTCTATAATTCCCAAAACCTGAAGCAACCACATACATTAGCTGTATAATTCAACAAGATTCTAAAAGTACACACATTAGTTTTATAGTTCATAAAGTTTTAGCAAACCCATAAATTAGTTCTATAAATCATCTAGCTTAAGCAAATACATATAAGTTCTATAATTCACAAACATTAATCAAGAACATATGTTAGTTCTTTAGTTCAACATGCGTAAGAAAGTGCATATATTCATTCTATATTTCACAAACCTGGAGTTGTACTCAAAACAATCTTAATATTTCTCTCAAAATGACAAATATAGACACATTTGTACTGAACTAAATAAAATGTAGTACTTGGTTTATGATGCAGACATATAATTTCAATGAAACTTAGAAAATAACTGAGACTTCTTTTTCATCAGTGATTCAGTGGCTCTTGCCACTCAACCAATTCTCCCCTTCAACCAATGATATGTAGTTCGTTAATCAGTCAGACTGTTGATCAGTTAATCTGTCAGTCAGTTAACTTTAGTTAGTAGGTTAGTTAGTTAGCAGAGATATCATCATGACTGCACACATGATACACATCTCTAGGTGCTCATTTTCCAGCTAAGTATATCTGAAATTACATGACTAACAGTTTATGTTCTATGTTCATTAGCAATAATTCTTTGCAGTCCATAAAGACTCTCGTTTCTGGAGACACCATATTTCAAGCTCAGCTTCTTTATTCTGGAAATGGAAGAGTAATAGTCATACTCATTAATTTTGTTTTACCGTATATATTCTCTTAAAGAGTTCAACATGTGCGCATGGTTCATTGCCTCAACTCTCGGCACACGCAAATCGCAAGTTCATTTTAAAAACAAATGCTACGTCCCACTCAATATATATGAAGTTATGAAAGCAAAATGTTGTCAATTGGGAAAGCTTCTGGCGCTGTCTCTTTGCCAGAAAAAAGTCTACAAAACAGAAAGTATAATTGTAATGTCACCTGTCTTGACCCAGGTGGATAATAATACTAGCTGTCCATACGTGCTGATAACTTCAGCAATGTGAGCTCAAGTTTCCGCTTCAAGGCCAGATCTGTCGCCTCTTTTGTGCTGCATCTATGTTTGTTCAAAATGTATTCTTAAGTGTGAGCATGGCACTCATAGAATCAAAAAAGATTGGCTCAAGATTGACAGGAGTCTCGAAAGGTTGTAATGACTGCTACATCATGTCTAGAAAATTCTACCAGACGATGATAATGTCAACAATCATGACAGATTGCATGATTATTAATGAGTTTGTGTTAGTTTGTGTTCATAATTTACTATGAATATTGACATACGAAATGGAATTTTTTGCATTTTTTGCAGTGACATATATATATATATATATATACACACTATATTTTCTCTACCAGAGTGTAACAGCAACATAACGAACAGTTCTGGATATATCATAAGCCCCAACTATCCTCAGACCTACCACGATAACACATTTTGTTCATGGATAATTAACCTTATTGATCCCGCAGCTATTATTACGTTACAGTAAGTACTTTCCTCATTTGTTGTTTCTTTTGTATACACACGCAGGTATAATCTCATTTTCACACCACATTTTTTATTGCACATTTTTACACACAGCAGCTGCTAGATAATTTATATATATATATATATATATATATATATATATATATATATATATATATATATATATATATATATATATATATATATATATATATGGATTATTCTTCTACCGTTATATACAGCTACTATGACACATCTCACTATTTGGGGGGATAATCTATTTAATTTTAAATAAAATATGTAGATAGAAAATAAATGAGATGAAAACGGTTATCCAAAACAGAATAGTAAAACTGAAAAAAAAATAATAACTTAAAAAATATTTCGATGATTATTCCATATGTCACCAGCGTTCGCTACTATACGATTCTGCATTGTGTATCTGGTGTTCACATATCTGGTGTTCACATATCTGGTGTGTATCAAGTGTTCACATATCAGGTGGGTATCTGGTGTTCACATATCAGGTGGGTATCTGGTGTTCACATATCTGGTGTGTATCAAGTGTTCACATATCTGGTGTGTATCTGGTGTTCACATATCTGGTGGGTATCTGGTGTTCACATATCAGGTGGGTATCTGGTGTTCACATATCAGGTGGGTATGTGGTGTTCACATATCAGGTGTGTATCTGGTGTTCACATATCTGGTGTGTATCTGGTGTTCACATATCTGGTGGGTATCTGGTGTTTACATATCAGGTGGGTATCAAGTGTTCACATATCAGGTGGGTATCAAGTGTTCACATATCAGGTGGGTATCAAGTGTTCACATATCAGGTGGGTATCAAGTGTTCACATATCAGGTGGGTATGTGGTGTTCACATATCAGGTGGGTATCTGGTGTTCACATATCAGGTGCGTATCAAGTGTTCACATATCTGGTGGGTATCAAGTGTTCACATATCTGGTGTGTATCTGGTGGTCAGAGATGATCACACATATATTTATCCTAATCACCGAAAAATAACTTGTTTTGCCATTTATTTAACTAGATGCACATTTGTGAGACTTCCAATTTAACCACGTAAAATATAATCACGTGACTAAGGTAAAGTAAGTTGGTACCCTTTTAACATCAGATGGTCGGAGATTGAAAAATATTTTAATAGAGAATAGGATTGCACATACCAAGTCAGAATTTCTAGAAAAAAAGAAATGTTCTATTCAATATATGTATACATATCTATAATCCCATAACCCGTAAGGGTTGTCAGGGTACTACATTCACTGTTTCAACACACAAAGTTCTCTATTGGTGTCTATCTTCAATGTCAGGTTACTACATTCAGTGTTTCAACACACAGAGTTCTCTATTGGTGTCTATCTTCAATGTCAGGGTACTACATTCAGTGTTTCAACACACAGAGTTCTTTATTGGTGTCTATCTTCAATGTCAGGGTACTGCATTCAGTGTTTCAACACACAGAGTTCTCTATTGGTGTCTATCTTCAATGTCAGGGTACTGCATTCAGTGTTTCAACACACAGAGTTCTCTATTGGTGTCTATCTTCAATGTCAGGGTACTACATTCAGTGTTTCAACACACAGAGTTCTTTATTGGTGTCTATCTTCAATGTCAGGGTACTGCATTCAGTGTTTCAACACACAGAGTTCTCTATTGGTGTCTATCTTCAATGTCAGAGTACTACATTCAGTGTTTCAACACACAAAGTTCTCTATTGGTGTCTATCTTCAATGTAAGGGTACTACATTCAGTGTTTCAACACACAGAGTTCTCTATTGGTGTCTATCTTGAATGTCAGGGTATTACATTCAGTGTTTCAACACACAGAGTTCTCTATTGGTGTCTATCTTCAATGTCAGGGTACTACATTCAGTGTTTCAACACACAGAGTTCTCTATTGGTGTCTATCTTCAATGTCAGGGTACTACATTCAGTGTTTAAACACACAGAGTTCTTTATTGGTGTCTATCTTCAATGTCAGGGTACTGCATTCAGTGTTTCAACACACAGAGTTCTCTATTGGTGTCTATCTTCAATGTCAGGGTACTGCATTCACTGTTTCAACACACAGAGTTCTCTATTGGTGTCTATCTTCAATGATGAGGACGAATGATAAAAAATCTTGTCTTCTCCAGTCCTTGATTTTCTCGGTCCATGCTTTTTTGTGTGTTCTCTTCTGCATCTTTCACCTATGATGACTTCCTGCAGTGTTGTATTTGACAATGAATTATGATAGCATACATGTCCGAACCATGCTTATTTTCTACGTTTCATTATTGAAAGTAATTTTTCTTGTTGACCTGTATACATCTCTATTTTATTTCTTATGTAAACATTTCCCTTATGCTCTTTACAGAATATATCGATATCCAGCCTTATCTTTCATTGTGCTTTGCATTTATTTTCCATCGCTGAAAATGCTAGATACGATATATTTGAGAGCATTCACCTCCTCAAATTTGTACCCATTTATCATGATGCCGGTATGTGCTTCAATGTTTCTGCTGGTAACGAAGATCTCGCTTTTTATGTGTTGATTTCCTTTCCATACTAAATGGTAACTTTTCAAAACTAAAGTTTAAAACTATATAACTTTCAAAAGTGAAGCGGAAATTGCAAATAGGAGTACCTGTGATCGATATAGACATACTGTAATCATGAAGTTGTAATGATGCATTGCGGTACAATCAATGCTTATTCGAAATCAAGTGATATGTTATATTTTGGCTGAAGTACATTATAGTTCTCCGCTGTGACCTTTGCTCTAGTTTCGAGGTGTTACCTGACCTTTGTTATGTGATTTGGCAAGCTCAAGCTTACGGGTAAGTACTTAGAGTAAGGTTAGGATTAGAAATAATATTTCTAATGTGTGCGCGCACCTTGCTCCATGTGTAGCGGGCAGAAATACTAATAGCTCACCACAAATAATAGGAAATTATTAAAAAATGTGTAATTTGGAAAACAAACATATTATGCATAAGTTCGTCTGTGTCTAGATGTGAACTCAAGTGATTATCGGATGTGACGTCACGGCAGCCATTATTTTGATTGGTGTTACACGGGAATCCATGACGTTGGATAGTTAAAATTGTCAACAGAGTGCTATTTAATCTAATCTAATAGAACTAATCTTTACTTTCACTCACATTCATCTCTAACTCTTCTTGTGAATGCTCGTCCATTTTCCATACCGCTTTCCACCAGTGAGTCTGCTCGTTCTTTGACACTCACAACCATATCCCACAAGACTAGTGCAATATCATTTATATGAGTTATATATTTACTTCTTTTTCGGGATGGAAATACAGAGCATTTCCTTCTTTCCAGGCATGTCATAGTAGGCGACTAAGACACGTTACAGATAAGCTGTCAACTTGTTAACTATCAAAAATCAATCACTTCATGACTTGTCTGAATATCTTACTTTTGTTTTCTGTCATATTGTCCCCATGGATGACGATGCGAGACAAGCTAATGGACTCTGCACCTTTGTACTTCTGTGTCAGAAATTTTGGTGACGAAAAATTGTAAGTGTATCATTGCACAGATGGATCAATATATCTGACATAAGAATGGTAAAATATTTGGTCCAGAAGTGTAAATTACACTCCTGACAGGACGAGATCATTTTGTGATACATCTGCACTAGTATGTCTCCCTTCCGTACTAAACATGCATCTATAAATCTCCATAGGATAATCCTGCATTTGAGACAACACATTTTAAACAAGTTTATGTGTCACCGAAGTTGGTCACACAATTGAAGAGGGTATGTGTTTTTATCAGAAAGACTACAGGCTGTCAGAATCTACCTGCCCACAGCTAAAGGGATTATTTCATCATCACATATATTTGAGAGACATTTTTATTTGTGAAATTAATTTTCATGTTTTTTTATTTCTTATTACTTCTTCTTATCAAGTTACAGCCCATGTCTTACAGATATTAATATTTATTTCTCAGGTTCAGTGAATATGAAGTGGAGGGATGTCCTTATGACTATATTACAGTATACGATGATGTTGATCAGCAAAATGGATCCAAGATCTGTAACAGAAATCCAGCTCCAGTGACTTCCACGACAAATTCAATGCGTATTACCTTCACTACAGATGGATCAGTCACAAGAAGAGGCTTTAGTCTTTATTTCTATTCTGTCTGTAAGTAACAACATATATGTACAAGTATTCAGAGATAACAGGTACATCATTGTATATAAGATTATTGCATTATTCAATAATAGAACATTGTATATAAGATTATTGCATTATTCAATAATAGAACATTGTATATAACATTATTGCATTATTCAATAATAGAACATTGTATATAAGATTATTGCATTATTCAATAATAGAACATTGTATATAAGATTATTGCATTATTCAATAATAGAACATTGTATATAAGATTATTGCATTATTCAATAATAGAACATTGTATATAAGATTATTGCATTATTCAATAATAGAACATTGTATATAACATTATTGCATTATTCAATAATAGAACATTGTATATAAGATTATTGCATTATTCAATAATAGAACAATGTATATAACATTATTGCATTATTCAATAATAGAACATTGTATATAACATTATTGCATTATTCAATAATAGAACATTGTATATAAGATTATTGCATTATTCAATAATAGAACATTGTATATAACATTATTGCATTATTCAATAATATAACATTGTATATAAGATTATTGCATTATTCAATAATAGAACATTGTATATAAGATTATTGCATTATTCAATAATAGAACATTGTATATAACATTATTGCATTATTCAATAATAGAACATTGTATCTTTGTATAGATGAATGTTGCATTAATGTATAAAATAGATCGTTGTATAATTTTAAAGATTATTACATCATTATATAATAGATAACCTTTGATGAAATTGATGATTCCATTGATGACTCCTATAGATGACTTTAATATGTCATCTTGATTTTGCAGATAATATGTCATCTTGATTTTGCAGATGACTTGCTGTTATTAAGTCCAACTCCTACTACGGCACAAGACATGTTAATTCGACTTTTTTATCTTTCAGAGCGAATTGGCCTTCATGTCAACACGTCCAAGACTAAGAACTAAAACTTTACCAACTGCAATTTTAAAATCGCTCTCAACGAGAAACAATTCAAACAGTTGACAACTTTTACTATTTAGATAGAAAAATGACACACAGTGGCGATACAACCAAAGATATTTCTCTAAGAAATGCATTGGCATAAATTGTATTCAACAACCTGACAAACATCTGGAAATTTAAAAAAAAGCAATAAGTAAATATACCAAGCTACGACAGTTCAACTCCAATGTAATATCCATATTAACATACAGTTTCGAAAGTTGGAAGATAAAAAAACACCAGAGAAGGACTTAAATTCATTTGAAAATAAATGTCTTAGAAAACTATCTAATATTACTTGGGAAGGAGTCAAACAAACAAGTAAGAGAAGACACCAAAGAGCAATAATTTCCTACAACAATAAGAAGAAAACGATGGGTTTATATAGGACATGTGCCTAGAATGGATTAAAAGAAACTGCTACTACAAGCTTTACAATTGGTACCAGATGACAAAATAAAAAGAGGAAGATCAAGAAGACCTTTTGAAGAAACAGAATCAAAGAGGATATGACTATGAGTCTCAACAACATTCTAGAATTACACACAATAGCATAGCATCTCTCAAACTGGAGTTCTCTGGTGTCTGCCCTACGTACCCTATTCAGCGCTAAAGGAACATAGATAGGAATATATTTTACTTGTAGAATAAGAAGAAATTCAGCGCCGCAACTGGTTTGAGAAACTGCACTAATGTTTCTTAACTAGTGCTTATACCTTGTGTGACTTTACTCCTACATGACTTGGCTTCTACATGACTTGGCTTCTACATGACTTGACGTCTACATGACTTGGCTTCTACATGACTTAACGTCTACATGACTTGGCTTCTACATGACTTGACGTCTACATGACTTGGCTTCTACATGACTTGACGTCTACATGACATGTCTTCTAAATGTATTAATTATTGCATGCCATTGTTTTTCCTGGTTCTTTCAATCACTTCCTGTCCTTCCGGCATCTCTTTTCCATATTTTCGTTGGACACGTTTGTGTGTTGCGATAATTTCCATTCGTCGTCTTTTGATGTTTTGTGTGATCTTGATAAACACATTTTAGTGGAAATGTTGAATATGTTTTGTGTATTGTAATTTGTATGTTTTCTTGTTTGCACATCATCACCTAATAGCTTTAGGGATAGTCTGTCGTGTCTGAGTGAAACTGTTATAAAAACTTGTGTTTTACGTAAGTACAATTGGAGATTGTCGAAGAAATCTAAGATGGAAAAGTGCTTTTCTGAGAAAAACTATGGCCTGTCAGGAGCTATCTGCCCACAGCTAAATTAATTATTTCATCATCTTCGTATATATTGTACAGATATATTTTGAGTGAAATTCATCTTTATGTTTTGTCATTAAACATTTGGACCAGGATAGAATTCAAAAGATACAGAAACAAAAAAAAAAGAGATCAGAATGTGTTCTGTCAAATGAAGACATTCTCATTTTTTACTACGATTACCGCATCTATTGAAACTATTGCTTATACTTCGTCTTTCGTAGCGAGGATTACACTCACCAAACATTTTAGGTTTTCCAAACAATCCAACTAAACTTAACCCTTCTTAATGCTATGCTCATCATTGTTTGCCAACGAGGAACAACACATATTTGATATCCTCCGACTCCTCGGTTACTGTTTTACATTTTCTTATTCCTTGGCTATTATATTTTTTTTGCATTTGGCATATTGTATTTATTTTATGTCATCTACCTTTTTAGCTATTTTTTGAAAAATTCTGACTCATTCATCATGCAGTAAAGTATGTTCATTTTAGTCTTTGAATGACTGCTTATCGAGAGAATTGTTCATTTCTACTCAATACTACTCTTGCTCTTCGGCTTGTCAAGTAGGAATGAATAATTCGATGAAACAACACAATATGATGATCTTGTCCACATGTCATAGCCTATAGGTTCACATTATAAAGTCTATCCTAGATACCTCCTGTAGTTTGGTAAAATTCAGTGAGATATACAATAGTATTGAGGTGTAATTTCATCCTTCTGTCAATGATACAGAAGCTCAAACTTGGTCTCCATCAAATCAACGACTCATATGCAGACTGTTGTATTCATCTACCAATACAAGAAACAGAAACAGAGAGATAACAATACATTTGATATGACAATACAATTATATGTGTGCTGTTATTTTTGTTCACTAATTGTAATCATAACTTTCTTTCAGATACATGCAAGACAAAGACTTGTTCTCATACATGCAGTGTTATCTCATCTGAACCTTGGATAGAGCAGTGTCAATGCCATGAGGGGATGCAACTGGACCAATCAGATGATTCCAATTGTGTCAACACCACTGGTAAATATAACAAAAGTAGACGCAGGATATATATTTATTCGAAGTCCTTTGTAAGACACAAGCAGTTGAGCATTTGGGCATCTACAATGTTTACACATCTTCTGTTGTATAAGCCATGGAAAATTCAGCAGTTTCAACCCTGCTATTCAGTTTACATCTAACATCTCCACTACCTCTGTCAACTTCCTTGACATCATTGTCACCATTCATCCCACTTACCTTAGCACATCTGTTTACTATAAACCTACTGATGCACATGGCTTTCTGCTCTACACTTCTTCTCATCCTCCTGCTTGTCGCAACTCTCTGCCGTACTCCCAGCTTCTTCACCTGCGTCGTTTATGTTGGGATTACGAAAATTTTCTCGACAAGTCCTCTGAGATGATGAATTTTTCCATCAACTATCGTTCCCTGACAGCATTCTTTCATCTGCTTGGCTCCATGTCCGCCAGTTGTCTCGCCTCAATACCTTGACTGTTCTCAGAGTTCTTGCTCCTCCTCTGATAGGGTTAAACTTGTTATTACCTTTCATCCCCACTACTCTTCTATCCCACGCATCATGCTTAAATATTATTCTCTTCTCCAGTCTGATCCTAACACCCATGCCGCTTTCCACGACTTACCTCTGGTCGCTTATAGGCGCGACAAAAATCTGAAGGACATCGTGGTCCATAGCCACCTTAAGTCTTCTGTTTCCGACCATTTTGGCACTGTTCGTTGCTCACGTGGCCGGTGCTATACATGTGCTTATGTAGTTGAGATGCGCTTCATTTCATTTTCCAATGACACTTTCTCCATCGATGAGGTCTTTACATTTGAATCCCGTAATGTTATTTACGTGATCATATCTAAACGCTGCGGCAAGCAGTACATCAGGGAAACCGGCTTAAGATTGAGCGACCACTTTTGTAACCATCTTCATGACATCAAGCATATAATACCTAGTCCTGTTGCCACACACTTTAACGGCGATGGCCATCATGGTGCTCTTGATATTCAGGTCACTGCTATCAGATCCTGCACCACCGATGATAGATCTAGGTACACTCTATAAAACCGTCTTAATTTTGAATTGAGTACAATCAAGCCTTTTGGCTGAATTCCGACCACTCTTGTTTTCTGGTACTTGGTTGGTGTGGTCTTTGCCTTATTCATTTTGTTCCGTCATTTACGCCATCTTTTTGTTAGTTTCGTTTCCACATATATTTACGTATTTTATGTACTTCCTGTCCTTCCGGCATCTCATTTCCATATTTTCGTTGGACACGTTTGTGTGTTGGGATAATTTCCATTCGTCGTCTGTTGATGTTTTGTGTGATCTTGATAAAGACATTTTAGTTGTAATGTTGAATATGTTTTGTGTATTGCAATTTGTATGTTTTCTTGTGTGCATCTCATCACCCACTTGTTTTAGGGATAGTCCGTGGTGTCTGAGTGAAACTGTTATAAAAACTTGTGTTTTACGTAAGTACAATTGGAGATCGTCGAAGAAATCTAAGATGGAAAAGTGCTTTTCTGAGAAAAACTATGGCCTGTCAGGAGCTATCTGCCCACAGCTAAATTAATTATTTCATCATCTTCGTATATATTGTACAGATATATTTTGAGTGAAATTCATCTTTATGTTTTGTCATTAAACATTTGGACCAGGATAGAATTCAAAAGATACAGAAACAACAAAAAAAAAGAGATCAGAATGTGTTCTGTCAAATGAAGACATTCTCATTTTTTACTGCGATTACCGCATCTATTGAAACTATTGCTTATACTTCGTCTTTCGTAGCGAGGATTACACTCACCAAACATTTTAGGTTTTCCAAACAATCCAACTAAACTTAACCCTTCTTAATGCTATGCTCATCATTGTTTGCCAACGAGGAACAACACATATTTGATATCCTCCGACTCCTCGGTTACTGTTTTACATTTTCTTATTCCTTGGCTATTATATTTTTTTTTGCATTTGGCATATTGTATTTATTTGATGTCATCTACCTTTTTAGCTATTTTTTGAAAAATTCGGACTCATTCATCATGCAGTAAAGTATGTTCATTTTAGTCTTTGAATGACTGCTTATCGAGAGAATTGTTCATTTCTACTCAATACTACTCTTGCTCTTCGGCTTGTCAAGTAGGAAAGAATAATTCGATGAAACAACACAATATGATGATCTTGTCCACATGTCATAGCCTATAGGTTCACATTATAAAGTCTATCCTAGATACCTCCTGTAGTTTGGTAAAATTCAGTGAGATATACAATAGTATTGAGGTGTAATTTCATCCTTCTGTCAATGATACAGAAGCTCAAACTTGGTCTCCATCAAATCAACGACTCATATGCGGTCTGTTGTATTCATCTACCAATACAAGAAACAGAAACAGAGAGATAACAATACATTTGATATGACAATATATTTATATATGTGTGCTGTTATTTTTGTTCACTAATTTTAATCGTAACTTTCTTTCAGATACATGCAAGACAAAGACTTGTTCTCATACATGCAGTGTTAACTCATCTGAACCTTGGATAGAACAGTGCCAATGTCCTGAGGGGATGAAACTAGACCAGTCAGATGATTCCAATTGTGTCAACACCACTGGTAAATATAACAAAAGTAGACGCAGGATATATATTTATTCGAAGAACTTTGTAAGACAAAAGCAGTTGAGTATTTGGGCCTCCACAGTGTTTACACATCTTCTGTTGTATAAGTCATGGACAATTATTTCCTATTTATCGCTCTACTTGATTATATTCTCAGATTCATTCCATGTGATTCCCATCTATGTCATGTCTGACTCTCTTGATTGTTCTTGTTTTATTTTGTGTGTGTTTGCCATTGATCTTCTACCAATGAATGCTTCAAACATGGTTCGTACATTCCATACTTCAAAAGTGAAGACTAGGTAGTGAGAGGATATGATCTTCTTATAGTCAGCTGTCAACTCTGAATGTTGAGTTGCATATTTTCTGTTAGCTCTTTGCTTATTCAAGAACACATGATATATATTATCCATCTTTTTTTGTTGTTGTAATAATGACGACGTTTTCCATAGATGACATCTCTTTAGCACATCCCCCAACTCTTCATCACTGTCTCCCGTAACTTGTATGCAAAGAAAGCAGCAGGACTATTTTTTGCACCTTAAAATTAAATGTCCACTGGCTTGCTACACCAAAGATGTCAATTACAGATGGCTGAAAATTTTTCTGATTTACACTGAAATTATCTGCACAAATCTTTCTGTTTTTCATCGTGTGTCCTAAGTAATTATTTCTATAGTTAAACAAGCTTTGCGGAAGCACATAATTTTTTCAAAAATCACTACAGCCTAAAATGCTGGGTACTGAAAAACTTAGCTACGTCCTGAATAGTATATGATACCAATAATCTACCAGGATTATGCATATACTTTATTGTACAGTCGTTCTGCCTACACTGCTTATATGCGGCTGACTCATATACTTTATTGTACAGTCGTTCTGCCTTCACTGCTTATATGCGGCTGACCCATATACTTTATTGTACAGTCGTTCTGCCTTCACTGCTTATATGCGGCTGACTCATATACTTTATTGTACAGTCGTTCTGCCTACACTGCTTATATGCGGCTGACTCATATACTTTATTGTACAGTCGTTCTGCCTTCACTGCTTATATGCGGCTGACTCATATACTTTATTGTACAGTCGTTCTGCCTACACTGCTTATATGCGGCTGACTCATATACTTTATTGTACAGTCGTTCTGCCTACACTGCTTATATGCGGCTGACTCATATACTTTATTGTACAGTCGTTCTGCCTACACTGCTTATATGCGGCTGACTCATATACTTTATTGTACAGTCGTTCTGCCTACACTGCTTATATGCGGCTGACTCATATACTTTATTGTACAGTCGTTCTGCCTACACTGCTTATATGCGGCTGACTCATATACTTTATTGTACAGTCGTTCTGCCTTCATTCACTGCTTATATGCGGCTGACTCATATACTGTATATGCTAGGCATACATGCCAGCTTAGATATTTTTACATGCGGTGACTGAGAAAAGTTTCTTGGCATATATTGACAGTATCATTATCAAGACATGGAGAATCTTGACAATCAATTTAAGGTAACTGCGTGAACGTAGCGACATTTGTACTTACGTAAAACACAAGTTTTTATAACAGTTTCACCTGCCAATACAAGAAACAGAGAGATAACAATACATTTGATATGACAATATATTTATATGTGTTTGCTGTTGTTTTTGTTCACTAATTGCAGTCAAAACTTTCTTTCAGATACATGCAAGATAAAGACTTGTTCTCACACTTGCAGTGTTAACTCATCTGAACCTTGGATAGAGCAGTGTCAATGCCCTGAGGGGATGAAACTAGACCAATCAGATGATTCCACTTGTGTTAATGTCTATGGTAAATATGACAAAGTAGACGCAGGATATATATTTATTCGAAGAACTTTGTAAGACAAAAGCAGTTGAGTATTTGGGCATCTACAATGTTTACACATCTTCTGTTGTATAAGTCATGGACAATTATTTCCTATTTATCTCTCTACTTGATTATATTCTCAGATTCATTCCATGTGATTCCCATCTATGTCATGTCTGACTCTCTTGATCTGTCTTGTTTTATTTTGTGTGTTTGCCATTGATCTTCTTCTATCTGTTAATGCTTTAAACATGGTTTGTACTTTCCATACTTTAAATGTGAGAAATAGGTAGTGAGAGGATATGGTCGTCTTATAGTCAGCTGTCAACTCTGACTGTTGAGTTGCATATTGTCTGTTATCGTGACTCTGTTCTTTTTCAAGAACATATGATATATATTATCCATCTTGTTTTGTAGTTATGATGATATTTTTCATAGATGTCATGTAATTAGCTCATCCCCCAACGTTTCATCACTCTTCCTCAATTTGCCTGCAAAGAAAGCAGGAGTACTATTCTTTGCACTCTAAAATTAAACATTGACGTGCTTGCTACAAAATATTGTCAATTACAGACGGTTGAACCCTTTAGTTATAAGATCACATTATTTTCTGATACACACAGAAGTTATCTGCACAAATAATTCTGTTTTTTTTCTTGTTTTCTGATGTAATTATTTATATAGTTAAATAAACTTACGGAAGCAATACTTTAGTAATTATATAATTCACCAAAATTATGCAGTCACATACATTAGTTCTATTGTTCAACATACTTAAGCAAGAACATATTTAACATACATTAGATCTATATTTCAACAATGTTATCACGAACATACATTAGTTCTATATTTCAACAATGTTATCACGAACATACATTAGTTCTATATTTCAACAATGTTATCACGAACATACATTAGTTCTATTGTTCAACAGGCATAAACAGCATATGTAGTAGATCTTTAGTTCACAAGCGCAAGTAAGAACATACATTGTTCTATAGTTCAATACGACAATCAATATTTATTGTTCTATTTCTATAGTTTAACAAGCTTAAACAAGCATATACATTTGATCTATAGTTCATTAAATTTATTAGTTCTATAATTCCCAAAACCTGAAGCAACCACATACATTAGCTGTATAATTCAACAAGATTCTAAAAGTACACACATTAGTTTTATAGTTCATAAAGTTTTAGCAAACCCATAAATTAGTTCTATAAATCATCTAGCTTAAGCAAATACTTATAAGTTCTATAATTCACAAACATTAATCAAGAACATATGTTAGTTCTTTAGTTCAACATGCGTAAGAAAGTGCATATATTCATTCTATATTTCACAAACCTGGAGTTGTACTCAAAACAATCTTAATATTTCTCTCAAAATGACAAATATAGACACATTTGAACTGAACTAAATAAAATGAAGTACTTGGTTTATGGTGCAGACATATAATTTCAATGAAACTTAGAAAATAACTGAGACTTCTTTCTCATCAGTGATTCAGTGGCTCTTGCCACTCAACCAATTCTCCCCTTCAACCAATGATATGTAGTTAGTTAATCAGTCAGACTGTTGATCAGTTAATCTGTCAGTTGGTTAACTTTAGTTAGTAGGTTAGTTAGTTAGCAGAGATATCATCATGACTGCACACATGATACACATCTCTAGGTGCTCATTTTCCAGCTAAGTATATCTGAAATTACATGACTAACAGTTTCTGTTCTATGTTCATTAGCAATAATTCTTTGCAGTCCATAAAGACTCTCGTTTCTGGAGACACCATATTTCAAGCTCAGCTTCTTTTTTCTGGAAATGGAAGATAATTCATCATACTCATTAATTTTGTTTTACCGTATATATTCTCTTAAAGAGTTCAACATGTCCGCATGGTTCATTGCCTCAACTCTCGGCACACGCAAATCGCAAGTTCATTTTAAAAACAAATGCTACGTCCCACTCAATATATATGAAGTTGTGAAAGCAAAATGTTGTCAATTGGGAAAGCTTCTGGCGCTGTCTCTTTGCCAGAAAAATGTCTACAAAACAGAAAATATAATTCTAATGTCACCTGTCTTGACCCAGGTGGATAATAATACTATTTGTCCATAGGTGCTGATAATTTCAGCAATGTGAGCTCAAGTTTCCGCTTCAAGGCCAGATCTTCGCCTCTTTTGTGCTGCATCTATGTTTGTTCAAAATGTATTCTTAAGTGTGAGCATGGCACTCATAGAATCAAAAAAGATTGGCTCAAGATTGACAGGAGTCTCGAAAGGTTGTAATGACTGCTACATCATGTCTAGAAAATGCTACCAGACGATGATAATGTCAACAATCATGACAGATTGCATGATTATTAATGAGTTTGTGTTAGTTTGTGTTCTAATTTACTATGAATATTGACATAAGAAATGGAATTTTTTGGATTTTTTTCAGAGTGACATATATATATATATATACACTATATTTTCTCTACCAGAGTGTAACAGCAACATAACAAACAGTTCTGGATATATCATAAGCCCCAACTATCCTCAGACCTACCAAGATAACACATTTTGTTCATGGATAATTAACCTTATTGATCCCGCAGCTATTATTACGTTACAGTAAGTACTTTCCTCATTTGTTGTTTCTTTTGTATACACACGCAGGTATAATCTCATTTTCACGCCACATTTTTTATTGCAAATTTTTACACGCAGCAGCTGCTAGATAATTTATATATATATATATATATATATATATATATGGATTATTCTTCTACCGTTATATACAGCTACTATGACACATCTCACTATTTGGGGGGATAATCTATTTAATTTTAAATAAAATATGTAGATAGAAAATAGATGAGATGAAAACGGTTATCCAAAACAGAATAGTAAAACTGAAAAAAAAATAATAACTTCAAAAATATTTCGATGATTATTCCATATGTCACCAGCGTTCGCTACTATACGATTCTGCATTGTGTATCTGGTGTTCACATATCTGGTGTGTATCAAGTGTTCACATATCAGGTGGGTATCTGGTGTTCACATATCAGGTGGGTATCAAGTGTTCACATATCAGGTGGGTATCTGGTGTTCACATATCAGGTGGGTATGTGGTGTTCACATATCTGGTGTGTATCTGGTGTTCACATATCTGGTGTGTATCTGGTGGTCAGAGATGATCACACATATATTTATCCTAATCACCGAAAAATAACTTGTTTTACCATTTATTTAACGAGATGCACATTTGTGAGACTTCCAATTTAACCACGTAAAATATAATCACGTGACTAAGGTAAAGTAAGTTGGTACCCTTTTAACATCAGATGGTCGGAGATTTAAAAATTTTTTAATAGAGAATAGGATTGCACATACCAAGTCAGAATCTCTAGAAATGAGAACTGTTCCATATGTGCTGATAATGGTTAGTTCTCATGGTTAGTTCTCATGGTTAGTTCTCTAAAACCAAAGAACTATAAAATGAAAATGTATAAACAATATATTTATACATATCTATAATCCAATAACCCGTAAGGGTTGTCAGGGTACTACATTCAGTGTTTCAACACACAGAGTTCTCTATTGGTGTCTATCTTCAATGTCAGGGTACTACATTCAGTGTTTCAACACACAGAGTTCTCTATTGGTGTCTATCTTCAATGTCAGGGTACTACATTCAGTGTTTCAACACACAGAGTTCTCTAATGGTGTCTATTTTCAATATCAGGGTACTACATTCAGTGTTTCAACACACAAGAGTTCTCTATTGGTGTCTATCTTCAATGTAAGGGTACTACATTCAGTGTTTCAACACACAGAGTTCTCTATTGGTGTCTATCTTCAATGTCAGGGTACTACATTCAGTGTTTCAACACACAGAGTTCTCTTTTGGTGTCTATCTTCAATGATGAGGACGAATGATAAAAAATCTTGTCTTCTCCAGTCCTTGATTTTCTCGGTCCATGCTTTTTTTGTTCTCTTCTGCATCTTTCACCTATGATGACTTCCTGCAGTGTTGTATTTGACAATGAATTATGATAGCATACAAGTCCGAACCATGCTTATTTTCTACGTTTCATTATTGAAAGTAATTTTTCTTGTGGACATGTATACATCTCTATTTTATTTCTTATGTAAACATTTGCCTTATGCTCTTTACAGAATATATCGATATCCAGCCTTATCTTTAATTGTGCTTTGCATTTTTTTTCCATCGCTGAAAATGCTAGATACGATATATTTGAGAGCATTCACCTCCTCAAATTTGTACCCATTTATCATGATGCCGGTATGTGCTTCAATGTTTCTGCTGGTAACCAAGATCTCGCTATTTATGTGTTGATTTCCTTTCCATACTAAATGGTAACTTTTCAAAACTAAAGTTTAAAACTATATAACTTTCAAAAGTGAAGCGGAAATTGCAAATAGGAGTACCTGTGATCGATATAGACATACTGTAATCATGAAGTTGTAATGATGCATTGCGGTACAATCAATGCTTATTCGAAATCAAGTGATATGTTATATTTTGGCTGAAGTACATTATAGTTCTCCGCTGTGACCTTTGCTCTAGTTTCGAGGTGTTACCTGACCTTTGTTATGTGATTTGGCAAGCTCAAGCTTACGGGTAAGTACTTAGAGTAAGATTAAGATTAGAAATAATATTTCTAATGTGTGCGCGCACCTTGCTCCATGTGTAGCGGGCAGAAATACTAATAGCTCACCACAAATAATAGGAAATTATTAAAAAATGTGTAATTTGGAAAACAAACATATTATGCATAAGTTCGTCTGTGTCTAGATGTGAACTCAAGTGATTATCGGATGTGACGTCACGGCAGCCATTATTTTGATTGGTGTTACACGGGAATCCATGACGTTGGATAGTTAAAATTGTCAACAGAGTGCTATTTAATCTAATCTAATAGAACTAATCTTTACTTTCACTCACATTCATCTCTAACTCTTCTTGTGAATGCTCGTCCATTTTCCATACCGCTTTCCACCAGTGAGTCTGCTCGTTCTTTGACACTCACAACCATATCCCACAAGACTAGTGCAATATCATTTATATGAGCTATATATTTACTTCTTTTTCGGGATGGAAATACAGAGCATTTCCTTCTTTCCAGGCATGTCATAGTAGGCGACTAAGACACGTTACAGATAAGCTGTCAACTTGTTAACTATCAAAAATCAATCACTTCATGACTTGTCTGAATATCTTACTTTTGTTTTCTGTCATATTGTCCCCATGGATGACGATGCAAGACAAGCTAATGGACTCTGCACCTTTGTACTTCTGTGTCAGAAATTTTGGTGACGGAGAATTGTAAGTGTATCATTGCACAGATGGATCAATATATCTGACATAAGAATGGTAATATATTTGGTCCAGAAGTGTAAATTACACTCCTGACAGGACGAGATGATTTTGTGATACATCTGCACTAGTATGTCTCCCTTCCTGTACTAAACATGCATCCATAAATCTCCATAGGATAATCCTGCATTTGAGACAACACATTTTAAACAAGTTTATGTGTCACCGAAGTTGGTCACACAATTGAAGAGGGTATGTGTTTTTATCAGAAAGACTACAGGCTGTCAGAATCTACCTGCCCACAGCTAAAGGGATTATTTCATCATCACATATATTTGACAGAGACATTTTTATTTGTGAAATTAATTTTCATGTTTTTTTATTTCTTATTACTTCTTCTTATCAAGTTACATCCCATGTCTTACACGTATTAATATTTATTTCTCAGGTTCAGTGAATATGAAGTGGAGGGATGTCCTTATGACTATATTACAGTATACGATGATGTTGATCAGCAAAATGGATCCAAGTTCTGTAACAGAAATCCAGCTCCAGTGACTTCCACGACAAATTCAATGCGTATTACCTTCACTACAGATGGATCAGTCACAAGAAGAGGCTTTAGTCTTTATTTCTATTCTGTCTGTAAGTAACAACATATATGTACAAGTATTCAGAGATAACTGTTATATCACTGTATATAACATTATTGCATTATTCAATAATAGAACATTGTATCTTTGTATAGAAGAATGTTGCATTAATGTATAAAATAGATCGTTGTATAATTTTAAAGATTATTACATCATTATATAATAGATTACTTTTGATGAAATTGATGATTCCATTGATGACTCCTATAGATGACTTTAATATGTCATCTTGATTGTGCAGATGACTTGCTGTTATTAAGTCCAACTCCTACTACGGCACAAGACATGTTAATTCGACTTTTTTTATCTTTCAGAGCGAATTGGCCTTCATGTCAACACGTCCAAGACTAAGAACTAAAACTTTACCAACTGCAATTTTAAAATCGCTCTCAACGAGAAACAATTCAAACAGTTGACAACTTTTACTATTTAGATAGAAAAATGACACACAGTGGCGATACAACCAAAGATATTTTTCTAAGAAATACATTGGCATAAATTGTATTCAACAACCTGACAAACATCTGGAAATTTAAAAAAAAGCAATAAGTAAATATACCAAGCTACGACAGTTCAACTCCAATGTAATATCCATATTAACATACAGTTTCGAAAGTTGGAAGATAAAAAAACACCAGAGAAGGACTTAAATTCATTTGAAAATAAATGTCTTAGAAAACTATCTAATATTACTTGGGAAGGAGTCAAACAAACAAGTAAGAGAAGACACCAAAAAGCAATAATTTCCTACAACAATAAGAAGAAAACGATGGGTTTATATAGGACATGTGCCTAGAATGGATTAAAAGAAACTGCTACTACAAGCTTTACAATTGGTACCAGATGACAAAATAAAAAGAGGAAGATCAAGAAGACCTTTTGAAGAAACAGAATCAAAGAGGATATGACTATGAGTCTCAACAACATTCTAGAATTACACACAATAGCATAGCATCTCTCAAACTGGAGTTCTCTGGTGTCTGCCCTATGTACCCTATTCAGCGCTAAAGGAACATAGATAGGAATATATTTTACTTGTAGAATAAGAAGAAATTCAGCGCCGCAACTGGTTTGAGAAACTGCACTAATGTTTCTTAACTAGTGCTTATACCTTGTGTGACTTTACTCCTACATGACTTGGCTTCTACATGACTTGGCTTCTACATGACTTGACGTCTACATGACTTGGCTTCTACATGACTTGACGTCAACATGACTTGACGTCTACATGACTTGGCTTCTACATGACTTGGCTTCTACATGACATGGCTTCTACATGACTTGGCTTCTACATGACTTGGCTTCTACATGACATGGCTTCTACATGACTTGACGTCTACATGACTTGGCTTCTACATGACTTGACGTCTACATGACATGTCTTCTAAATGTATTAATTATTGCATGCCATTCTTTTTCCTGGTTCTTTCAATCTGTTCCTGTCCTTCCGGCATCTCTTTTCCATATTTTCGTTGGACACGTTTGTGTGTTGCGATAATTTCCATTCGTCGTCTTTTGATGTTTTGTGTGATCTTGATAAACACATTTTAGTGGAAATGTTGAATATGTTTTGTGTATTGTAATTTGTATGTTTTCTTGTTTGCACATCATCACCTAATAGCTTTAGGGATAGTCTGTCGTGTCTGAGTGAAACTGTTATAAAAACTTGTGTTTTACGTAAGTACAATTGGAGATTGTCGAAGAAATCTAAGATGGAAAAGTGCTTTTCTGAGAAAAACTATGGCCTGTCAGGAGCTATCTGCCCACAGCTAAATTAATTATTTCATCATCTTCGTATATATTTTACAGATATATTTTGAGTGAAATTCATTTTCATGTTTTGTCATTAAACATTTAGACCAAGATAGAATTCAAAAGATACAGAAACAAAACAAAAAAGAGATCAGAATTTGTTCTGTCAAATGAAGACATTCTCATTTTTTACTGTGATTCCCGCATCTATTGAAACTCTTGCTTATACTTCGACTTTCGTAGCGAGGATTACACTCACCAAACATTTTAGGTTTTCCAAACAATCCAACTAAACTTAACCCTTCTTAATGCTATGCTCATCATTGTTTGCCAACGAGGAACAACACATATTTGATATCCTCCGACTCCTCGGTTACTGTTTTACATTTTCTTATTCTTTGGCTATTATATTTTCTTTGCATTTGGCATATTGTATTTATTTGATGTCATACCTTTTTAGCTATTATTTGATAAATTCTGACTCATTCATCATGCAGTAAAGTATGTTCATTTTAGTCTTTGAATGGCTGCTATTCGAGAGAATTGTTCATTTCTACTCAATACTACTCTTGCTCTAAGGCTCGTCAAGTAGGAATGAATATTTCGATGAAACAACACAATATGATGATCTTGTCCACATGTCATAGCCTATAGGTTCACATTATAAAGTCTATCCTAGATACCTCCTGTAGTTTGGTAACATTCAGTGAGATATACAATTATTATTGAGGTGTAATTTCATCCTTCTGTCAATGATACAGAAGCTCAAACCTGGTCTCCATCAAATCAACGACTCATATGCTGTCTGTTTTATTCATCTACCAATACAAGAAACAGAAACAGAGAGATAACGATACATTTGATATGACAATATATTTATATATGTGTGCTGTTATTTTGTTCACTAATTTTAATCATAACTTTCTTTCAGATACATGCAAGACAAAGACGTGTTCTCATACATGCAGTGTTAACTCATCTGAACCTTGGTTAGAGCAGTGCCAATGCCCTGAGGGGATGCAACTAGACCAGTCAGATGATTCCAATTGTGTCAACACCACTGGTAAATATAACAAAAGTAGACGCAGGATATATATTTATTCGAAGTCCTTTGTAAGACACAAGCAGTTGAGCATTTGGGCATCTACAATGTTTACACATCTTCTGTTGTATAAGCCATGGACAATTATTTCCCATTTATCTCTCTACTTGATTATATTCTCAGATTCATTCCATGTGATTCCCATCTATGTCATGTCTGACTCTCTAGATTGTTCTTGTTTTATTTTGTGTGTTTGCCATTGATCTTCTACCAATGAATGCTTCAAACATGGTTCGTACATTCCATACTTCAAAAGTGAAGACTAGGTAGTGAGAGGATATGATCTTCTTATAGTCAGCTGTCAACTCTGAATGTTGAGTTGCATATTTTCTGTTAGCTCTTTGCTTATTCAAGAACACATGATATATATTATCCATCTTTTTTTGTTGTTGTAATAATGACGACGTTTTCCATAGATGACATCTCTTTAGCACATCCCCCAACTCTTCATCACTGTCTCCCGTAACTTGTATGCAAAGAAAGCAGCAGGACTATTTTTTGCACCTTAAAATTAAATGTCCACTGGCTTGCTACACCAAAGATGTCAATTACAGATGGCTGAAAATTTTTCTGATTTACACTGAAATTATCTGCACAAAAATTATGTTTTTCATCGTGTGTCCTAAGTAATTATTTATATAGTTAAACAAGCTTTGCGGAAGCACATAATTTTTTCAAAAATCACTACAGCCTAAAATGCTGGGTACTGAAAAACTTAGCTACGTCCTGAATAGTATATGATACCAATAATCTACCAGGATTATGCATATACTTTATTGTACAGTCGTTCTGCCTACACTGCTTATATGCGGCTGACTCATATACTTTATTGTACAGTCGTTCTGCCTTCACTGCTTATATGCGGCTGACCCATATACTTTATTGTACAGTCGTTCTGCCTTCACTGCTTATATGCGGCTGACTCATATACTTTATTGTACAGTCGTTCTGCCTACACTGCTTATATGCGGCTGACTCATATACTTTATTGTACAGTCGTTCTGCCTTCACTGCTTATATGCGGCTGACCCATATACTTTATTGTACAGTCGTTCTGCCTACACTGCTTATATGCGGCTGACTCATATACTTTATTGTACAGTCGTTCTGCCTACACTGCTTATATGCGGCTGACTCATATACTTTATTGTACAGTCGTTCTGCCTTCACTGCTTATATGCGGCTGACTCATATACTTTATTGTACAGTCGTTCTGCCTACACTGCTTATATGCGGCTGACTCATATACTTTATTGTACAGTCGTTCTGCCTACACTGCTTATATGCGGCTGACTCATATACTTTATTGTACAGTCGTTCTGCTTTCACTGCTTATATGCGGCTGACTCATATACTGTATATGCTAGGCATACATGCCAGCTTAGATATTTTTACATGCGGTGACTGAGAAAAGTTTCTTGGCATATATTGACAGTATCATTATCAAGACATGGAGAATCTTGACAATCAATTTAAGGTAACTGCGTGAACGTAGCGACAATTGTACTTACGTAAAACACAAGTTTTTATAACAGTTTCACCTGCCAATACAAGAAACAGAGATAACAATACATTTGATATGACAATATATTTATATGTGTTTGCTGTTGTTTTTGTTCACTAATTGCAGTCATAACTTTCTTTCAGATACATGCAAGATAAAGACTTGTTCTCACACTTGCAGTGTTAACTCATCTGAACCTTGGATAGAGCAGTGTCAATGCCCTGAGGGGATGAAACTAGACCAATCAGATGATTCCACTTGTGTTAATGTCTATGGTAAATATGACAAAGTAGACGCAGGATATATATTTATTCGAAGAACTTTGTAAGACAAAAGCAGTTGAGTATTTGGGCATCTACAATGTTTACACATCTTCTGTTGTATAAGTCATGGACAATTATTTCCTATTTATCTCTCTACTTGATTATATTCTCAGATTCATTCCATGTGATTCCCATCTATGTCATGTCTGACTCTCTTGATCTGTCTTGTTTTATTTTGTGTGTTTGCCATTGATCTTCTTCTATCTGTTAATGCTTTAAACATGGTTTGTACTTTCCATACTTTAAATGTGAGAAATAGGTAGTGAGAGGATATGGTCGTCTTATAGTCAGCTGTCAACTCTGACTGTTGAGTTGCATATTGTCTGTTATCGTGACTCTGTTCTTTTTCAAGAACATATGATATATATTATCCATCTTGTTTTGTAGTTATGATGATATTTTTCATAGATGTCATGTAATTAGCTCATCCCCCAACGTTTCATCACTCTTCCTCAATTTGCCTGCAAAGAAAGCAGGAGTACTATTCTTTGCACTCTAAAATTAAACATTGACGTGCTTGCTACAAAATATTGTCAATTACAGACGGTTGAACCCTTTAGTTATAAGATCACATTATTTTCTGATACACACAGAAGTTATCTGCACAAATAATTCTGTTTTTTTTCTTGTTTTCTGATGTAATTATTTATATAGTTAAATAAACTTACGGAAGCAATACTTTAGTAATTATATAATTCACCAAAATTATGCAGTCACATACATTAGTTCTATTGTTCAACATACTTAAGCAAGAACATATTTAACATACATTAGATCTATATTTCAACAATGTTATCACGAACATACATTAGTTCTATATTTCAACAATGTTATCACGAACATACATTAGTTCTATATTTCAACAATGTTATCACGAACATACATTAGTTCTATATTTCAACAATGTTATCACGAACATACATTAGTTCTATTGTTCAACAGGCATAAACAGCATATGTAGTAGATCTTTAGTTCACAAGCGCAAGTAAGAACATACATTGTTCTATAGTTCAATACGACAATCAATATTTATTGTTCTATTTCTATAGTTTAACAAGCTTAAACAAGCATATACATTTGATCTATAGTTCATTAAATTTATTAGTTCTATAATTCCCAAAACCTGAAGCAACCACATACATTAGCTGTATAATTCAACAAGATTCTAAAAGTACACACATTAGTTTTATAGTTCATAAAGTTTTAGCAAACCCATAAATTAGTTCTATAAATCATCTAGCTTAAGCAAATACTTATAAGTTCTATAATTCACAAACATTAATCAAGAACATATGTTAGTTCTTTAGTTCAACATGCGTAAGAAAGTGCATATATTCATTCTATATTTCACAAACCTGGAGTTGTACTCAAAACAATCTTAATATTTCTCTCAAAATGACAAATATAGACACATTTGAACTGAACTAAATAAAATGAAGTACTTGGTTTATGGTGCAGACATATAATTTCAATGAAACTTAGAAAATAACTGAGACTTCTTTCTCATCAGTGATTCAGTGGCTCTTGCCACTCAACCAATTCTCCCCTTCAACCAATGATATGTAGTTAGTTAATCAGTCAGACTGTTGATCAGTTAATCTGTCAGTTGGTTAACTTTAGTTAGTAGGTTAGTTAGTTAGCAGAGATATCATCATGACTGCACACATGATACACATCTCTAGGTGCTCATTTTCCAGCTAAGTATATCTGAAATTACATGACTAACAGTTTCAGCTCTATGTTCATTAGCAATAATTCTTTGCAGTCCATAAAGACTCTCGTTTCTGGAGACACCATATTTCAAGCTCAGCTTCTTTATTCTGGAAATGGAAGATAATTCATCATACTCATTAATTTTGTTTTACCGTATATATTCTCTTAAAGAGTTCAACATGTCCGCATAGGTTCATTGCCTTAACTCTCGGCACACGCAAATCGCAAGTTCATTTTAAAAACAAATGCTACGTCCCACTCAATATATATGAAGTTGTGAAAGCAAAATGTTGTCAATTGGGAAAGCTTCTGGCGCTGTCTCTTTGCCAGAAAAATGTCTACAAAACAGAAAGTATAATTCTAATGTCATTTGTCTTGACCCAGGTGGATAATAATACTATTTGTCCATAGGTGCTGATAATTTCAGCAATGTGAGCTCAAGTTTCCGCTTCAAGGCCAGATCTTCGCCTCTTTTGTGCTGCATCTATGTTTGTTCAAAATGTATTCTTAAGTGTGAGCATGGCACTCATAGAATCAAAAAAGATTGGCTCAAGATTGACAGGAGTCTCGAAAGGTTGTAATGACTGCTACATCATGTCTAGAAAATGCTACCAGACGATGATAATGTCAACAATCATGACAGATTGCATGATTATTAATGAGTTTGTGTTAGTTTGTGTTCTAATTTACTATGAATATTGACATAAGAAATGGAATTTTTTGGATTTTTTTCAGAGTGACATATATATATATATACACTATATTTTCTCTACCAGAGTGTAACAGCAACATAACAAACAGTTCTGGATATATCATAAGCCCCAACTATCCTCAGACCTACCAAGATAACACATTTTGTTCATGGATAATTAACCTTATTGATCCCGCAGCTATTATTACGTTACAGTAAGTACTTTCCTCATTTGTTGTTTCTTTTGTATACACACGCAGGTATAATCTCATTTTCACGCCACATTTTTTATTGCAAATTTTTACACGCAGCAGCTGCTAGATTATTTATATATATATATGGATTATTCTTCTACCGTTATATACAGCTACTATGACACATCTCACTATTTGGGGGGATAATCTATTTAATTTTAAATAAAATATGTAGATAGAAAATAGATGAGATGAAAACGGTTATCCAAAACAGAATAGTAAAACTGAAAAAAAAAATAATAACTTAAAAAATATTTCGATGATTATTCCATATGTCACCAGCGTTCGCTACTATATGATTCTGTATTGTGTATCTGGTGTTCACATATCTGGTGTTCACATATCTGGTGGGTATCCGGTGTTCACATATCTTGTGGGTATCTGGTGTTCACATATCAGGTGGGTATCTGGTGTTCACATATCAGGTGGGTATCAAGTGTTCACATATCAGGTGGGTATCAGGTGTTCACATATCAGGTTGGTATCAAGTGTTCACATATCAGGTGCGTATCAAGTGTTCACATATCTGGTGTGTATCTGGTGGTCAGAGATGATCACACATATATTTATCCTAATCACCGAAAAATAACTTGTTATGCCATTTATTTAACGCGATGCACATTTGTGAGACTTCCAACTTAACCACGTAAAATATAATCACGTGACTAAGGTAAAGTAAGTTGGTACCCTTTTAACATCAGATGGTCAGAGATTGAAAAAAATTTTTATATAGAATAGGATTGCACATACCAAGTCAGAATCTCTAGAAATGAGAACTGTTCTATTCAATATATCTGTACATATCTATAATCCTATAACCCGTAAGGGTTGTCAGGGTACTACATTCAGTGTTTCAACACACAGAGTTCTCTATTGGTGTCTATCTTCAATGTCAGGGTACTACATTCAGTGTTTCAACACACAGAGTTCTCTATTGGTGTCTATCTTCAATGTCAGGGTACTACATTCAGTGTTTCAACACACAGAGTTCTCTATTGGTGTCTATCTTCAATGTCAGGGTACTACATTCAGTGTTTCAACACACAGAGTTCTCTATTGGTGTCTATCTTCAATGTCAGGGTACTACATTCAGTGTTTCAACACACAGAGTTCTCTATTGGTGTCTATCTTCAATGTCAGGGTACTACATTCAGTGTTTCAACACACAGAGTTCTCTATTGGTGTCTATCTTCAATGTCAGGGTACTACATTCAGTGTTTCATCACACAGAGTTCTCTATTGGTGTCTATCTTCAATGTCAGGGTACTACATTCAGTGTTTCAACACACAGAGTTCTCTATTGGTGTCTATCTTCAATGTCAGGGTACTACATTCAGTGTTTCAACACACAGAGTTCTCTATTGGTGTCTATCTTCAATGTCAGGGTACTGCATTCAGTGTTTCAACACACAGAGTTCTCTATTGGTGTCTATCTTCAATGATGAGGACGAGTGATAAAAAAGCTTGTCTTCTCCAGTCCTTGATTTTCTCGGTCCATGCTTATTTTCTACGTTTCATTATTGAAAGTAATTTTTCTTGTGGACATGTATACATCTCTATTTTATTTCTTATGTAAACATTTGCTTTATGCTCTTTACAGAATATATCGATATCCAGCCTTATCTTTAATTGTGCTTTTCATTTATTTTCCATCGCTGCAAATGCTAGATACGATATATTTGAGAGCATTCACCTCCTCAAATTTGTACCCATTTATCATAATGCCGGTATGTGCTTCAATGTTTCTGCTGGTAACCAAGATCTCGCTATTTATGTGTTGATTTCCTTTCCATACTAAATGGTAACTTTTCAAAACTAAAGTTTAAAACTATATAACTTTCAAAAGTGAAGCGAAAATTGCAAATAGGAGTACCTGTGATCGATATAGACATACTGTAATCATGAAGTTGTAATGATGCATTGCGGTACAATCAATGCTTATTCGAAATCAAGAGATATGTTATATTTTGGCTGAAGTACATTATAGTTCTCCGCTGTGACCTTTGCTCTAGTTTCGAGGTGTTACCTGACCTTTGTTGTGTGATTTGGCAAGCTTACGGGTAAGTACTTAGAGTAAGGTTAGGATTAGAAATAATATTTCTAATGTGTGCGCGCACCTCGCTCCATGTGTAGCGGGCAGAAATACTGATAGCTCACCACAAATAATAGGAAATTATAAAAAAATTTCTAAATTGGAAAACAAACAGATTATGCATAAGTTCGTCTGTGTCTAGATGTGAACTCAAGTGATTATCGGATGTGACGTCACGGCAGCCATTATTTTGATTGGTGTTACAAGGGAATCCATGACGTTGGATAGTTAAAATTGTCAACAGAGTGCTATTTAATCTAATCTAATAGAACTAATCTTTACTTTCACTCACATTCATCTCTAACTCTTCTTGTGAATGCTCGTCCATTTTCCATACCGCTTTCCACCAGTGAGTCTGCTCGTTCTTTGACACTCACAACCATATCCCACAACAAGACTAGTGCAATATCATTTATATGAGCTATATATTTACTTCTTTTTCGGGATGGAAATACAGAGCATTTCCTTCTTTCCAGGCATGTCATAGGAGGCGACTAAGACACGTTACAGATAAGCTGTCAACTTGTTAACTATCAAAAATAAATCACTTCATGACTTGTCTGAATATCTTACTTTTGTTTTCTGTCATATTCTCCCCATGGATGACGATGCGAGACAAGCTAATGGACTCTGCACCTTTGTACTTCTGTGTCAGAAATTTTGGTGACGAAAAATTGTAAGTGTATCATTGCACAGATGGATCAATATATCTGACATAAGAATGGTAAAATATTTGGTCCAGAAGTGTAAATTACACTCCTGACAGGACGAGATGATTTTGTGATACATCTGCACTAGTATGTCTCCCTTCCGTACTAAACATGCATCTATAAATCTCCATAGGATAATCCTGCATTTGAGACAACACATTTTAAACAAGTTTATGTGTCACCGAAGTTGGTCACACAATTGAAGAGGGTATGTGTTTTTATCAGAGAGACTACAGGCTGTCAGAATCTACCTGCCCACAGCTAAAGGGATTATTTCATCATCACATATATTTGAGAGACATTTTTATTTGTGAAATTAATTTTCATGTTTTTTTATTTCTTATTACTTCTTCTTATCAAGTTACAGCCCATGTCTTACAGATATTAATATTTATTTCTCAGGTTCAGTGAATATGAAGTGGAGGGATGTCCTTATGACTATATTACAGTATACGATGATGTTGATCAGCAAAATGGATCCAAGTTCTGTAACAACAATCCAGCGCCAGTGACTTCCACGACTAATTCAATGCGTATTACCTTCACTACAGATGGATCAGTCACAAGAAGAGGCTTTAGTCTTTATTTCTATTCTGTCTGTAAGTAACAACATATATGTACAAGTATTCAGAGATAACTGTTATATCACTGTATATAACATTATTGCATTATTCAATAATAGAACATTGTATCTTTGTATAGATGAATGTTGCATTAATGTATAAAATAGATCGTTGTATAATTTTAAAGATTATTACATCATTATATAATAGATTACTTTTGATGAAATTGATGATTCCATTGATGACTCCTATAGATGACTTTAATATGTCATCTTGATTTTGCAGATGACTTGCTGTTATTAAGTCCAACTCCTACTACGGCACAAGACATGTTAATTCGACTTTTTTTATCTTTCAGAGCGAATTGGCCTTCATGTCAACACGTCCAAGACTAAGAACTAAAACTTTACCAACTGCAATTTTAAAATCGCTCTCAACGAGAAACAATTCAAACAGTTGACATCTTTTACTATTTAGATAGAAAAATGACACACAGTGGCGATACAACCAAATATATTTCTCTAAGAAATGCATTGGCATAATTTGTATTCAACAACCTGACAAACATCTGGAATTTAAAAAAAGCAATAAGTAAATATACCAAGCTACGACAGTTCAACTCCAATGTAATATCCATATTAACATACAGTTTCGAAAGTTGGAAGATAAAAAAAACACCAGAGAAGGACTTAAATTCATTTGAAAATAAATGTCTTAGAAAACTATCTAATATTACTTGGGAAGGAGTCAAACAAACAAGTAAGAGAAGACACCAAAGAGCAATAATTTCCTACAACAATAAGAAGAAAACGATGGGTTTATATAGGACATGTGCCTAGAATGGATTAAAAGAAACGGCTACTACAAGCTTTACAATTGGTACCAGATGACAAAATAAAAAGAGGAAGATCAAGAAGACCTTTTGAAGAAACAGAATCAAAGAGGATATGACTATGAGTCTCAACAACATTCTAGAATTACACACAATAGCATAGCATCTCTCAAACTGGAGTTCTCTGGTGTCTGCCCTATGTACCCTATTCACCGCTAAAGGAACATAGATAGGAATATATTTTACTTGTAGAATAAGAAGAAATTCAGCGCCACAACTGGTTTGAGAAACTGCACTAATGTTTCTTAACTAGTGCTTATACCTTGTGTGACTTTACTCCTACATGACTTGGCTTCTACATGACTTGACGTCTACATGACTTGTCTTCTACATGACTTGACGTCTACATGACTTGGCTTCTACATGACTTGACGTCTACATGACTTGGCTTCTACATGACTTGACGTCTACATGACATGTCTTCTAAATGTATTAATTATTGCATGCCATTGTTTTTCCTGGTTCTTTCAATCACTTCCTGTCCTTCCGGCATCTCTTTTCCATATTTTCGTTGGACACGTTTGTGTGTTGCGATAATTTCCATTCGTCGTCTTTTGATGTTTTGTGTGATCTTGATAAACACATTTTAGTGGAAATGTTGAATATGTTTTGTGTATTGTAATTTGTATGTTTTCTTGTTTGCACATCATCACCTAATAGCTTTAGGTATAGTCTGTCGTGTCTGAGTGAAACTGTTATAAAAACTTGTGTTTTACGTAAGTACAATTGGAGATTGTCGAAGAAATCTAAGAATGGAAAAGTGCTTTTCTGAGAAAAACTATGGCCTGTCAGGAGCTATCTGCCCACAGCTAAATTAATTATTTCATCATCTTCGTATATATTGTACAGATATATTTTGAGTGAAATTCATCTTTATGTTTTGTCATTAAACATTTGGACCAGGATAGAATTCAAAAGATACAGAAACAACAAAAAAAAAGAGATCAGAATGTGTTCTGTCAAATGAAGACATTCTCATTTTTTACTACGATTACCGCATCTATTGAAACTATTGCTTATACTTCGTCTTTCGTAGCGAGGATTACACTCACCAAACATTTTAGGTTTTCCAAACAATCCAACTAAACTTAACCCTTCTTAATGCTATGCTCATCATTGTTTGCCAACGAGGAACAACACATATTTGATATCCTCCGACTCCTCGGTTACTGTTTTACATTTTCTTATTCCTTGGCTATTATATTTTTTTTGCATTTGGCATATTGTATTTATTTTATGTCATCTACCTTTTTAGCTATTTTTTGAAAAATTCTGACTCATTCATCATGCAGTAAGGTATGTTCATTTTAGTCTTTGAATGGCTTCTATTCAAGAGAATTGTTCATTTCTACTCAATACTACTCTTGCTCTTCGGCTTGTCAAGTAGGAATGAATAATTCGATGAAACAACACAATATGATGATCTTGTCCACATGTCTTAGCCTATAGGTTCACATTATAAAGTCTATCCTAGATACCTCCTGTAGTTTGGTAAAATTCAGTGAGATATACAATAGTATTGAGGTGTAATTTCATCCTTCTGTCAATGATACAGAAGCTCAAACTTGGTCTCCATCAAATCAACGACTCATATGCAGTCTGTTGTATTCATCTACCAATACAAGAAACAGAGAGATAACAATACATTTGATATGACAATACAATTATATGTGTGCTGTTATTTTTGTTCACTAATTGTAATCATAACTTTCTTTCAGATACATGCAAGACAAAGACTTGTTCTCATACATGCAGTGTTATCTCATCTGAACCTTGGATAGAGCAGTGTCAATGCCCTGAGGGGATGCAACTGGACCAATCAGATGATTCCAATTGTGTCAACACCACTGGTAAATATAACAAAAGTAGACGCAGGATATATATTTATTCGAAGTCCTTTGTAAGACACAAGCAGTTGAGCATTTGGGCATCTACAATGTTTACACATCTTCTGTTGTATAAGCCATGGAAAATTCAGCAGTTTCAACCCTGCTATTCAGTTTACATCTAACATCTCCACTACCTCTGTCAACTTCCTTGACATCATTGTCACCATTCATCCCACTTACCTCAGCACATCTGTTTACTATAAACCTACTGATGCACATGGCTTTCTGCTCTACACTTCTTCTCATCCTCCCGCTTGTCTCAACTCTCTGCCGTACTCCCAGCTTCTTCACCTGCGTCGTTTATGTAGGGATTACGACAATTTTCTCGACAAGTCCTCTGAGATGATGAGTTTTTCCATCAACTATCGTTCCCTGACAGCATTCTTTCATCTGCTTGGCTCCATGTCCGCCAGTTGTCTCGCCTCAATACCTTGACTGTTCTCAGAGTTCTTGCTCCTCCTCTGATAGGGTTAAACTTGTTATTACCTTTCATCCCCACTACTCTTCTATCCCACGCATCATGCTTAAATATTATTCTCTTCTCCAGTCTGATCCTAACACCCATGCCGCTTTCCACGACTTACCTCTGGTCGCTTATAGGCGCGACAAAAATCTGAAGGACATCGTGGTCCATAGCCACCTTAAGTCTTCTGTTTCCGACCATTTTGGCACTGTTCGTTGCTCACGTGGCCGGTGCTATACATGTGCTTATGTAGTTGAGATGCGCTTCATTTCATTTTCCAATGACACTTTCCCCATCGATGAGGTCTTTACATTTGAATCCCGTAATGTTATTTACGTGATCATATCTAAACGCTGCGGCAAGCAGTACATCAGGGAAACCGGCTTAAGATTGAGCGACCGTTTTTGTAACCATCTTCATGACATCAAGCATATAATACCTACTCCTGTTGCCACACACTTTAACGGCGATGGCCATCATGGTGCTCTTGATATTCAGGTCACTGCTATCAGATCCTGCACCACCGATGATAGATCTAGGTACACTCTATAAAACCGTCTTAATTTTGAATTGAGTACAATCAAGCCTTTTGGCTGAATTCCGACCACTCTTGTTTTCTAGTACTGGGTTGGTGTGGTCTTTGCCTTATTCATTTTGTTCCGTCATTTACGCCATCTTTTTGTTAGTTTCGTTTCCACATATATTTACGTTTTTTATGTACTTCCTGTCCTTCCGGCATCTCATTTCCATATTTTCGTTGGATACGTTTGTGTGTTGCGATAATTTCCATTCGTCGTCTGTTGATGTTTTGTGTGATCTTGATAAAGACATTTTAGTTGTAATGTTGAATATGTTTTGTGTATTGCAATTTGTATGTTTTCTTGTGTGCATCTCATCACCCACTTGTTTTAGGGATAGTCCGTGGTGTCTGAGTGAAACTGTTATAAAAACTTGTGTTTTACGTAAGTACAATTGGAGATCGTCGAAGAAATCTAAGATGGAAAAGTGCTTTTCTGAGAAAAACTATGGCCTGTCAGGAGCTATCTGCCCACAGCTAAATTAATTATTTCATCATCTTCGTATATATTGTACAGATATATTTTGAGTGAAATTCATCTTTATGTTTTGTCATTAAACATTTGGACCAGGATAGAATTCAAAAGATACAGAAACAACAAAAAAAAAAGAGATCAGAATGTGTTCTGTCAAATGAAGACATTCTCATTTTTTACTGCGATTACCGCATCTATTGAAACTATTGCTTATACTTCGTCTTTCGTAGCGAGGATTACACTCACCAAACATTTTAGGTTTTCCAAACAATCCAACTAAACTTAACCCTTCTTAATGCTATGCTCATCATTGTTTGCCAACGAGGAACAACACATATTTGATATCCTCCGACTCCTCGGTTACTGTTTTACATTTTCTTATTCCTTGGCTATTATATTTTTTTTGCATTTGGCATATTGTATTTATTTTATGTCATCTACCTTTTTAGCTATTTTTTGAAAAATTCTGACTCATTCATCATGCAGTAAAGTATGTTCATTTTAGTTTTTGAATGACTGCTTATCGAGAGAATTGTTCATTTCTACTCAATACTACTCTTGCTCTTCGGCTTGTCAAGTAGGAATGAATAATTCGATGAAACAACACAATATGATGATCTTGTCCACATGTCATAGCCTATAGGTTCACATTATAAGTCTATCCTAGATACCTCCTGTAGTTTGGTAAAATTCAGTGAGATATACAATAGTATTGAGGTGTAATTTCATCCTTCTGTCAATGATACAGAAGCTCAAACTTGGTCTCCATCAAATCAACGACTCATATGCGGTCTGTTGTATTCATCTACCAATACAAGAAACAGAAACAGAGAGATAACAATACATTTGATATGACAATATATTTATATATGTGTGCTGTTATTTTTGTTCACTAATTTTAATCGTAACTTTCTTTCAGATACATGCAAGACAAAGACTTGTTCTCATACATGCAGTGTTAACTCATCTGAACCTTGGATAGAACAGTGTCAATGTCCTGAGGGGATGAAACTAGACCAGTCAGATGATTCCAATTGTGTCAACACCACTGGTAAATATAACAAAAGTAGACGCAGGATATATATTTATTCGAAGAACTTTGTAAGACAAAAGCAGTTGAGTATTTGGGCCTCTACAGTGTTTACACATCTTCTGTTGTATAAGTCATGGACAATTATTTCCTATTTATCGCTCTACTTGATTATATTCTCAGATTCATTCCATGTGATTCCCATCTATGTCATGTCTGACTCTCTTGATCTTTCTTGTTTTATTTTGTGTGTTTGCCATTGATCTTCTATCTTTTAATGCTTCAAACATGGTTCGTACATTCCATACTTCAAAAGTGAAGACTAGGTAGTGAGAGGATATGATCTTCTTATAGTCAGCTGTCAACTCTGACTGTTGAGTTGCATATTTTCTGTTAGCTCTTTCCTTATTCAAGAACACATGATATATATTATCCATCTTTTTTTGTTGTTGTAATAATGACGACGTTTTCCATAGATGACATCTCTTTAGCACATCCCCCAACTCTTCATCACTGTCTCCCGTAACTTGTATGCAAAGAAAGCAGCAGGACTATTTTTTGCACCTTAAAATTAAATGTCCACTGGCTTGCTACACCAAAGATGTCAATTACAGATGGCTGAAAATTTTTCTGATTTACACTAAATTAGATGCACAAAAATTATGTTTTTCATCGTGTGTCCTAAGTAATTATTTCTATAGTTAAACAAGCTTTGCGGAAGCACATAATTTTTTAAAAAATCACTACAGCCTAAAATGCTGGGTACTGAAAAACTTAGCTACGTCCTGAATAGTATATGATACCAATAATCTACCAGGATTATGAATATACTTTATTGTACAGTCGTTCTGCCTTCACTGCTTATATGCGGCTGACTCATATACTTTATTGTACAGTCGTTCTGCCTTCACTGCTTATATGCGGCTGACTCATATACTTTATTGTACAGTCGTTCTGCCTTCACTGCTTATATGCGGCTGACTCATATACTTTATTGTACAGTCGTTCTGCCTTCACTGCTTATATCCGGCTGACTCATATACTTTATTGTACAGTCGTTCTGCCTTCACTGCTTATATGCGGCTGACTCATATACTTTATTGTACAGTCGTTCTGCCTTCACTGCTTATATGCGTCTGACTCATAAACTGTATATGCTAGGCATACATGCCAGCTTAGATATTTTTACATGCGGTAACTGAGGAAAGTTTCTTGGCATATATTGACAGTATCATTATCAAGACATGGAGAATCTCGACAATTAATTTAAGGTAACTGCGTGAACGTAGCGACAATTGTACTTGCGTAAAACACATGTTTTTATAACAGTTTCACCTGCCAATACAAGAAACAGAGAGATAACAATACATTTGATATGACAATATATTTATATGTGTTTGCTGTTGTTTTTGTTCACTAATTGCAGTCATAGCTTTCTTTCAGATACATGCAAGATAAAGACTTGTTCTCATACATGCAGTGTTAACTCATCTGAACCTTGGATAGAACAGTGCCAATGCCCTGAGGGGATGAAACTAGACCAATCAGATGATTCCACTTGTGTTAATGTCTATGGTAAATATGACAAAGTAGATTCAGGATATATATTTATTCGAAGAACTTTGTAAGACAAAAGCAGTTGAGTATTTGGGCATCTACAGTGTTTACACATCTTCTGTTGTATAAGTCATGGACAATTATTTCCTATTTATCGCTCTACTTGATTATATTCTCAGATTCATTCCATGTGATTCCCATCTATGTCATGTCTGAATCTCTTGATTATTCTTGTTTTATTTTGTGTGTTTATCATTGATCTTCTTCTATCTTTTAATGCTTTAAACATGGTTCGTATTTTCCATACTTCAAAAGTGAAGACTAGGTAGTGAGAGGATATGGTCGTCTTATAGTCAGCTGTCAACTCTGACTGTTGAGTTGCATATTGTCTGTTATCGTGACTCTGTTCTTGTACAAGAACATATGATATATATTATCCATCTTGTTTTGTAGTTATGATGATATTTTTCATAGATGTCATGTAATTAGCTCATCCCCCAACGTTTCATTACTCTTCCTCAATTTGCCTGCAAAGAAAGCAGGAGTACTATTCTTTGCACTCTAAAATTAAACATTGACTGGCTTGCTACAAAATATTGTCAATTACAGACGGCTGAACCCTTTAGTTATAAGATCAAATTATTTTCTGATACACACAAAAGTTATCTGCACAAATAATTCTGATTTTTTTTCTTGTTTTCTGAGGTAATTATTTCTATATTTAAATAAACTTACGGAAGCACATACTTTAGTAATTATATAATTCGCCAAGATTATGCAGTCCCATACATTACTTATATTGTTCAGCATACTTAAGCAAGAACATATATAACATACATTAGATCTATAGTTCAACAATGTTATCACGAACATACATTAGTTCTATTGTTCAACAGGCATAAACAGCATATGTAGTAGATCTTTAGTTCACAAGCGCAAGTAAGAACATACATTGTTCTATAGTTCAATACGACAATCAATATTTATTGTTCTATTTCTATAGTTTAACAAGCTTAAACAAGCATATACATTTGATCTATAGTTCATTAAATGTATTAGTTCTATAATTCCCAAAACCTGAAGCAACCACATACATTAGCTGTATAATTCAACAAGATTCTAAAAGTACACACATTAGTTTTATAGTTCATAAAGTTTTAGCAAACCCATAAATTAGTTCTATAAATCATCTAGCTTAAGCAAATACATATAAGTTCTATAATTCACAAACATTAATCAAGAACATATGTTAGTTCTTTAGTTCAACATGCGTAAGAAAGTGCATATATTCATTCTATATTTCACAAACCTGGAGTTGTACTCAAAACAATCTTAATATTTCTCTCAAAATGACAAATATAGACACATTTGTACTGAACTAAATAAAATGTAGTACTTGGTTTATGATGCAGACATATAATTTCAATGAAACTTAGAAAATAACTGAGACTTCTTTTTCATCAGTGATTCAGTGGCTCTTGCCACTCAACCAATTCTCCCCTTCAACCAATGATATGTAGTTCGTTAATCAGTCAGACTGTTGATCAGTTAATCTGTCAGTCAGTTAACTTTAGTTAGTAGGTTAGTTAGTTAGCAGAGATATCATCATGACTGCACACATGATACACATCTCTAGGTGCTCATTTTCCAGCTAAGTATATCTGAAATTACATGACTAACAGTTTATGTTCTATGTTCATTAGCAATAATTCTTTGCAGTCCATAAAGACTCTCGTTTCTGGAGACACCATATTTCAAGCTCAGCTTCTTTATTCTGGAAATGGAAGAGTAATAGTCATACTCATTAATTTTGTTTTACCGTATATATTCTCTTAAAGAGTTCAACATGTGCGCATGGTTCATTGCCTCAACTCTCGGCACACGCAAATCGCAAGTTCATTTTAAAAACAAATGCTACGTCCCACTCAATATATATGAAGTTATGAAAGCAAAATGTTGTCAATTGGGAAAGCTTCTGGCGCTGTCTCTTTGCCAGAAAAAAGTCTACAAAACAGAAAGTATAATTGTAATGTCACCTGTCTTGACCCAGGTGGATAATAATACTAGCTGTCCATACGTGCTGATAACTTCAGCAATGTGAGCTCAAGTTTCCGCTTCAAGGCCAGATCTGTCGCCTCTTTTGTGCTGCATCTATGTTTGTTCAAAATGTATTCTTAAGTGTGAGCATGGCACTCATAGAATCAAAAAAGATTGGCTCAAGATTGACAGGAGTCTCGAAAGGTTGTAATGACTGCTACATCATGTCTAGAAAATTCTACCAGACGATGATAATGTCAACAATCATGACAGATTGCATGATTATTAATGAGTTTGTGTTAGTTTGTGTTCATAATTTACTATGAATATTGACATACGAAATGGAATTTTTTGCATTTTTTGCAGTGACATATATATATATATATATATATACACACTATATTTTCTCTACCAGAGTGTAACAGCAACATAACGAACAGTTCTGGATATATCATAAGCCCCAACTATCCTCAGACCTACCACGATAACACATTTTGTTCATGGATAATTAACCTTATTGATCCCGCAGCTATTATTACGTTACAGTAAGTACTTTCCTCATTTGTTGTTTCTTTTGTATACACACGCAGGTATAATCTCATTTTCACACCACATTTTTTATTGCACATTTTTACACACAGCAGCTGCTAGATAATTTATATATATATATATATATATATATATATATATATATATATATATATATATATATGGATTATTCTTCTACCGTTATATACAGCTACTATGACACATCTCACTATTTGGGGGGATAATCTATTTAATTTTAAATAAAATATGTAGATAGAAAATAAATGAGATGAAAACGGTTATCCAAAACAGAATAGTAAAACTGAAAAAAAAATAATAACTTAAAAAATATTTCGATGATTATTCCATATGTCACCAGCGTTCGCTACTATACGATTCTGTATTGTGTATCTGGTGTTCACATATCTGGTGTGTATCTGGTGTTCACATATCTGGTGTGTATCTGGTGTTCACATATCTGGTGGGTATCTGGTGTTCACATATCTGGTGTGTATCAAGTGTTCACATATCAGGTGGGTATCTGGTGTTCACATATCAGGTGGGTATCTGGTGTTTACATATCAGGTGGGTATCAAGTGTTCACATATCAGGTGGGTATCAAGTGTTCACATATCAGGTGGGTATCAAGTGTTCACATATCAGGTGGGTATGTGGTGTTCACATATTAGGTGGGTATCTGGTGTTCACATATCAGGTGGGTATCAAGTGTTCACATATCAGGTGGGTATCAAGTGTTCACATATCAGGTGGGTATCAAGTGTTCACATATCTGGTGTGTATCTGGTGGTCAGAGATGATCACACATATATTTATCCTAATCACCGAAAAATAACTTGTTTTGCCATTTATTTAACTAGATGCACATTTGTGAGACTTCCAATTTAATCACGTAAAATATAATCACGTGACTAAGGTAAAGTAAGTTGGTACCCTTTTAACATCAGATGGTCGGAGATTGAAAAATTTTTTAATAGAGAATAGGATTGCACATACCAAGTCAGAATTTCTAGAAATGAGAACTGTTCTATTCAATATATGTATACATATCTATAATCCCATAACCCGTAAGGGTTGTCAGGGTACTACATTCACTGTTTCAACACACAGAGTTCTCTATTGGTGTCTATCGTCAATGTCAGGGTACTGCATTCAGTGTTTCAACACACAGAGTTCTTTATTGGTGTCTATCTTCAATGTCAGGGTACTGCATTCAGTGTTTCAACACACAGAGTTCTCTATTGGTGTCTATCTTCAATGATGAGGACGAGTGATAAAAAAGCTTGTCTTCTCCAGTCCTTGATTTTCTCGGTCCATGCTTTTTTTTGGTTCTCTTCTGCATCTTTCACCTATGATGGCTTCCTGCAGTGTTGTATTTGACAATGAATTATGATAGCATACATGTCCGAACCATGCTTATTTTCTACGTTTCATTATTGAAAGTAATTTTTCTTGTGGACATGTATACATCTCTATTTTATTTCTTATGTAAACATTTGCCTTATGCTCTTTACAGAATATATCGATATCCAGCCTTATCTTTAATTGTGCTTTGCATTTATTTTCCATCGCTGCAAATGCTAGATACGATATATTTGAGAGCATTCACCTCCTCAAATTTGTACCCATTTATCATGATGCCGGTATGTGCTTCAATGTTTCTGCTGGTAACGAAGATAGCGCTTTTTATGTGTTGATTTCCTTTCCATACTAAATGGTAACTTTTCAAAACTAAAGTTTAAAACTATATAACTTTCAAAAGTGAAGCGGAAATTGCAAATAGGAGTACCTGTGATCGATATAGACAAACTGTAATCATGAAGTTGTAATGATGCATTGCGGTACAATCAATGCTTATTCGAAATCAAGTGATATGTTATATTTTGGCTGAAGTACATTATAGTTCTCCGCTGTGACCTTTGCTCTAGTTTCGATGTGTTACCTGACCTTTGTTGTGTGATTTGGCAAGCTTACGGGTAAGTACTTAGAGTAAGGTTAGGATTAGAAATAATATTACTAATGTGTGCGCGCACCTCGCTCCATGTGTAGCGGGCAGAAATACTGATAGCTCACCACAAATAATAGGAAATTATAAAAAAAATTGTAAATTGGAAAACAAACATATTATGCATAAGTTCGTCTGTGTCTAGTTTTAAACTCAAGTGATTATCAGATGTGACGTCACGGCAGCCATTATTTTGATTGGTGTTACACGAGAATCCATGACGTTGGATAGTTAAAATTGTCAACAGAGTGCTATTTAATCTAATCTAATAGAACTAATCTTTACTTTCACTCACATTTATCTCTAACTCTTCTTGTGAATGCTCGTCCATTTTCCATACCGCTTTCCACCAGTGAGTCTGCTCGTTCTTTGACACTCACAACCATATCCCACAAGACTAGTGCAATATCATTTATATGAGCTATATATTTACTTCTTTTTCGGGATGGAAATACAGAGCATTTCCTTCTTTCCAGGCATGTCATAGTAGGCGACTAAGACACGTTACAGATAAGCTGTCAACTTGTTAACTATCAAAAATCAATCACTTCATGACTTGTCTGAATATCTTACTTATGTTTTCTGTCATATTGTCCCCATGGATGACGATGCAAGACAAGCTAATGGACTCTGCACCTTTGTACTTCTGTGTCAGAACTTTTGGTGACGGAGAATAGTAAGTGTATCATTGCACAGATGGATCAATATATCTGACATAAGAATGGTAATATATTTGGTCCAGAAGTGTAAATTACACTCCTAACTGGACGAGATGATTTTGTGATATATCTGCACTAGTATGTCTCCCTTCCTGTACTAAACATGCATCCATAAATCTCCATAGGATAATCCTGCATTTGAGACAACACATTTTAAACAAGTTTATGTGTCACCGAAGTTGGTCACACAATTGAAGAGGGTATGTGTTTTTATCAGAAAGACTACAGGCTGTCAGAATCTACCTGCCCACAGCTAAAGGGATTATTTCATCATCACTTATATTTGACAGAGACATTTTTATGTGTGAAATTAATTTTCATGTTTTTTTATTTCTTATTACTTCTTCTTATCAAGTTACAGCCCATGTCTTACACATATTAATATATATTTCTCAGGTTCAGTGAATATGAAGTGGAGGGATGTCCTTATGACTATATTACAGTGTACGATGATGTTGATCAGCAAAATGGATCCAAGTTCTGTAACAGAAATCCAGCTCCAGTGACTTCCACGACAAATTCAATGCGTATTACCTTCACTACAGATGGATCAGTCACAAGAAGAGGCTTTAGTCTTTATTTCTATTCTGTCTGTAAGTAACAACATATATGTACAAGTATTCAGTGATAACTGGTGCATCATTGTATATAAGATTATTGCATTATTCAATAATAGAACATTGTATATAAGATTATTGCATTATTCAATAATAGAACATTGTATATAAGATTATTGCATTATTCAATAATAGAACATTGTATATAAGATTATTGCATTATTCAATAATAGAACATTGTATCTTTGTATAGAAGAATGTTGCATTAATGTATAAAATAGATCGTTGTATAATTTTAAAGATTATTACATCATTATATAATAGATTACTTTTGATGATGATTTCATTGATGACTCCTATAGATGACTTTAATATGTCATCTTGATTTTGCAGATGACTTGCTGTTATTAAGTCCAACTCCTACTACGGCACAAGACATGTTAATTCGACTTTTTTATCTTTCAGAGCGAATTGGCCTTCATGTCAACACGTCCAAGACTAAGAACTAAAAGTTTACCAACTGCAATTTTAAAATCGCTCTCAACGAGAAACAATTCAAACAGTTGACAACTTTTACTATTTAGATAGAAAAATGACACACAGTGGCGATACAACCAAAGATATTTTTCTAAGAAATACATTGGCATAAATTGTATTCAACAACCTGACAAACATCTGGAAATTTTAAAAAAAGCAATAAGTAAATATACCAAGCTACGACAGTTCAACTCCAATGTAATATCCATATTAACATACAGTTTCGAAAGTTGGAAGATAAAAAAAACACCAGAGAAGGACTTAAATTCATTTGAAAATAAATGTCTTAGAAAACTATCTAATATTACTTGGGAAGGAGTCAAACAAACAAGTAAGAGAAGACACCAAAGAGCAATAATTTCCTACAACAATAAGAAGAAAACGATGGGTTTATATAGGACATGTGCCTAGAATGGATTAAAAGAAACTGCTACTACAAGCTTTACAATTGGTACCAGATGACAAAATAAAAAGAGGAAGATCAAGAAGACCTTTTGAAGAAACAGAATCAAAGAGGATATGACTATGAGTCTCAACAACATTCTAGAATTACACACAATAGCATAGCATCTCTCAAACTGGAGTTCTCTGGTGTCTGCCCTATGTACTCTATTCAGCGCTAAAGGAACATAGATAGGAATATATTTTACTTGTAGAATAAGAAGAAATTCAGCGCCGCAACTGGTTTGAGAAACTGCACTAATGTTTCTTAACTAGTGCTTATACCTTGTGTGACTTTACTCCTACATGACTTGGCTTCTACATGACTTGGCTTCTACATGACATGGCTTCTACATGACTTGACGTCTACATGACTTAGCTTCTACATGACTTGGCTTCTACATGACTTGACGTCTACATGACATGTCTTCTAAATGTATTAATTATTGCATGCCATTGTTTTTCCTGGTTCTTTCATTCTGTTCCTGTCCTTCCGGCATCTCTTTTCCATATTTTCGTTGGACACGTTTGTGTGTTGCGATAATTTCCATTCGTCGTCTTTTGATGTTTTGTGTGATCTTGATAAACACATTTTAGTGGAAATGTTGAATATGTTTTGTGTATTGTAATTTGTATGTTTTCTTGTTTGCACATCATCACCTAATAGCTTTAGGGATAGTCTGTCGTGTCTGAGTGAAACTGTTATAAAAACTTGTGTTTTACGTAAGTACAATTGGAGATTGTCGAAGAAATCTAAGATGGAAAAGTGCTTTTCTGAGAAAAACTATGGCCTGTCAGGAGCTATCTGCCCACAGCTAAATTAATTATTTCATCATCTTCGTATATATTGTACAGATATATTTTGAGTGAAATTCATCTTTATGTTTTGTCATTAAACATTTGGACCAGGATAGAATTCAAAAGATACAGAAACAACAAAAAAAAGAGATCAGAATGTGTTCTGTCAAATGAAGACATTCTCATATTTTACTACGATTACCGCATCTATTGAAACTATTGCTTATACTTCGTCTTTCGTAGCGAGGATCGTAAAGAAATTGCTAAATTGCAGGGTTAGCTCAAGAATGTACAAATGGGTAAAAGCATACCTGCATAATAGAAGAGCCAGGGTACAATTAGATGGTCGCAAAAGCAAGAAAGTCCTACTGCGTCATGGAGTCCCCCAGGGAGGAGTCCTGTCACCCACACTTTTCTTGGTTTACATCAATGACCTAGTTGCTGAACTACCACACGGGATCAAAGTGGCAATGTATGCTGACGACCTGGTGATCTGGTGCACGGAAGAACATGCGACAGTGGCCACTAAACAAATACAAAGAGCTATCGATGCCCTAACCTTATGGGCAAATAGATGGTGTGTCAGCATTAACACAGATAAGTGCAACACTACACTCTTTACCCTCTCACCAAAACAAAAAGCCGGTCATATCAAGATAGACGGAGAGCTCTTGAAAGAAGACAAACAACCAACATACCTCGGAGTTACTTTTGATGATAAGCTGACATGGAAGCAGCACATAAACAAAGCAACAACAAAAGCCAGGAGGAAGTTAGCTATCCTGAGAAAACTAAGTGGAACCACATGGGGAGCCAGTGGGAATATACTCAGTAAAGTTTACCAGCAAGGCATAAGACCACACCTGGAATATGGTTCAGCTGCGTGGTGTCCTGCATCAAACACCACATTACAAGATCTAGATAAAGTGCAAAACCAGGCACTTAGAATAATGTTGGGAGCAATGAAATCAACACCCATAGCAGAGATGCAGAAAATGGGAAGAATGCAAACACTTGGCGAACGCAGAGACACAAAAGTACTAATTCAAGCGGAAAAGTTTCAGTGTATGCCAAGTCATCCAATGAAGGAAAGATTCCAAAACCTAGCAATGGGGCGACTGAAAAGAAGCAGCTTTATCCATCAAGCTAAACGACTCCGTAGACAACTTACAGACCTACCTGAAGTTGACAGCCCCTTAAGGTCTGTACCAGAACAAACCCCATGGAGTGAAAGGCATGGAATGCCAATATACATTCAGACCCATGTGAAAGGAATACTAAGCGAGGACGAACAGAACAGTGTGCAGCGGAGGACAGTCACCCTCAGTTTCCTGGACGAGGAATATCCACAAGATATATGGGTCAGAGTATACACAGATGGGTCAGCACAGAATGCTGTGAGGAATGGAGGTGCAGGTGTATATATAGAATATCCACACAAGCCTAGAGATACAATCAGAACACCGACAGGAAAATTCTGCAATAATTATGATGCAGAAATCCAGGCAATTACTGTGGCAGCTAAAAAACTGCTGAACTCCAACTCTGACCTACAGCCTGTGGTATTCCTGACAGATGCAAGGTCAGTGCTTCAAGCTCTCCAGTCTGGAAAACTAACAGACTTGAAAAAACTACTTAGCGAATTGTCTTACCAGTATAGGGTAACCATGCAGTGGATACCCTCTCACTGTGGAATACCAGGAAATGAAAAAGCAGACCAACTGGCTAAGGAAGGTGCTGCCGAAGATCAACCAGATATACCAATCACCTACCATCAGAAAAAACAGATGATCAAGTCAATAAGAAAGCCACAAACACCAACACAAGATGACTATCACATTATGAACAGATCAGAACAAGTTATAATTCTACGTCTCAGAACAGGACACAACCGACTCCGCAGTCACATGTATACAAAGTTCAAGATTGGCAACACGGCCATGTGTACATGTGGACAGGCAGTACAGAGTGCCAAACATATACTTCAAGAGTGTTCTGAGCATGAAACGCTGAGGCAGACATATTGGCCAGAGGAAACAACACTGGCATCAAAGCTCTATGGGACACTGTATGAACTACAAAAGACAGTGAGTTTTATTAAGGAGACAGAATTACAGATATAGACATGTTTCAAGTGAACGAAAGAAGAAGAAGAATTGTTTGCCAACGAGGAACAACACATATTTGATATCCTCCGACTCCTCGGTTACTGTTTTACATTTTCTTATTCCTTGGCTATTATATTTTTTTTGCATTTGGCATATTGTATTTATTTTATGTCATCTACCTTTTTAGCTATTTTTTGAAAAATTCTGACTCATTCATCATGCAGTAAAGTATGTTCATTTTAGTCTTTGAATGGCTGCTATTCAAGAGAATTGTTCATTTCTACTTAATACTACTCTTGCTCTTCGGCTTGTCAAGTAGGAATGAATAATTCGATGAAACAACACAATATGATGATCTTGTCCACATGTCATAGCCTATAGGTTCACATTATAAAGTCTATCCTAGATACCTCCTGTAGTTTGGTAAAATTCAGTGAGATATACAATAGTATTGAGGTGTAATTTCATCCTTCTGTCAATGATACAGAAGCTCAAACTTGGTCTCCATCAAATCAACGACTCATATGCGGTCTGTTGTATTCATCTACCAATACAAGAAACAGAAACAGAGAGATAACAATACATTTGATATGACAATATATTTATATATGTGTGCTGTTATTTTTGTTCACTAATTTTAATCATAACTTTCTTTCAGATACATGCAAGACAAAGACTTGTTCTCATACATGCAGTGTTATCTCATCTGAACCTTGGATAGAACAGTGTCAATGTCCTGAGGGGATGCAACTGGACCAATCAGATGATTCCAATTGTGTCAACACCACTGGTAAATATAACAAAAGTAGACGCAGGATATATATTTATTCGAAGAACTTTGTAAGACAAAAGCAGTTGAGTATTTGGGCCTCTACAGTGTTTACACATCTTCTGTTGTATAAGTCATGGACAATTATTTCCCATTTATCGCTCTACTTGATTATATTCTCAGATTCATGCCATGTGATTCCCATCTATGTCATGTCTGACTCTCTTGATCTTTCTTGTTTTATTTTGTGTGTTTGCCATTGATCTTCTATCTTTTAATGCTTCAAACATGGTTCGTACATTCCATACTTCAAAAGTGAAGACTAGGTAGTGAGAGGATATGATCTTCGTATAGTCAGCTGTCAACTCTGACTGTTGAGTTGCATATTTTCTGATAGCTCTTTCCTTATTCAAGAACATATGATATATATTATCCATCTTTTTTTTTTGTTGTAATAATGATGACGTTTTCCATAGATGACATCTCTTTAGCACATCCCCCAACTCTTCATCACTGTCTCCCGTAACTTGTATTTAAAAAAAAGCAGCAGGACAATTTTTTGTACCTTAAAATTAAATGTCCACTGGCTTGCTACACCAAAGATGTCAATTACAGATGGCTGAAAATTTTTCTGATTTACACTAAATTAGATGCACAAAAATTATGTTTTTCATCGTGTGTCCTAAGTAATTATTTCTATAGTTAAACAAGCTTTGCGGAAGCACATAATTTTTTTTTAAATCACTACAGCCTAAAATGCTCGGTCCTGAAAAACTTAGCTACATCCTGAATAGTATATGATATCAATAATCTACCAGGATTATGCATATACTTTATTGTACAGTCGTTCTGCCTTCACTGCTTATATGCGGCTGACTCATACTTTATTGTACAGTCGTTCTGCCTTCACTGCTTATATGCGGCTGACTCATATACTTTATTGTACAGTTGTTCTGCCTTCACTGCTTATATGCGGCTGACTCATATACTTTATTGTACAGTCGTTCTGCCTTCACTGCTTATATCCGGCTGACTCATATACTTTATTGTACAGTCGTTCTGCCTTCACTGCTTATATGCGGCTGACTCATAAACTGTATATGCTAGGCATACATGCCAGCTTAGATATTTTTACATGCGGTAACTGAGGAAAGTTTCTTGGCATATATTGACAGTATCATTATCAAGACATGGAGAATCTCGACAATCAATTTAAGGTAACTGCGTGAACGTAGCGACAATTGTACTTGCGTAAAACACATGTTTTTATAACAGTTTCACCTGCCAATACAAGAAACAGAGAGATAACAATACATTTGATATGACAATATATTTATATGTGTTTGCTGTTGTTTTTGTTCACTAATTGCAGTCATAGCTTTCTTTCAGATACATGCAAGATAAAGACTTGTTCTCATACATGCAGTGTTAACTCATCTGAACCTTGGATAGAACAGTGTCAATGTCCTGAGGGGATGAAACTAGACCAATCAGATGATTCCACTTGTGTTAATGTCTATGGTAAATATAACAAAAGTAGACGCAGGATATATATTTATTCGAAGTCCTTTGTAAGACAAAAGCAGTTGAGTATTTGGGCATCTACAGTGTTTACACATCTTCTGTTGTATAAGTCATGGACAATTATTTCCTATTTATCGCTCTACTTGATTATATTCTCAGATTCATTCCATGTGATTCCCATCTATGTCATGTCTGAATCTCTTGATTATTCTTGTTTTATTTTGTGTGTTTGTCATTGATCTTCTTCTATCTGTTAATGCTTTAAACATGGTTCGTATTTTCCATACTTCAAAAGTGAAGACTAGGTAGTGAGAGGATATGGTCGTCTTATAGTCAGCTGTCAACTCTGACTGTTGAGTTGCATATTGTCTGTTATCGTGACTCTGTTCTTATTCAAGAATATATGATATATATTATCCATCTTGTTTTGTAGTTATGATGATATTTTTCATAGATGTCATGTAATTAGCTCATCCCCCAACGTTTCATCACTCTTCCTCAATTTGTCTGCAAAGAAAGCAGGAGTACTATTCTTTGCACTCTAAAATTAAACATTGACGTGCTTGCTACAAAATATTGTCAATTACAGACGGCTGAACCCTTTAGTTATAATATCAAATTATTTTCTGATACACACAAAAGTTATCTGCACCAATAATTCTGTGTTTTTTTCTTGTTTTCTCTAGTTAAATATAATTATTTCTATAGTTAAATAAACTTACGGAAGCACATACTTTAGTAATTATATAATTCACCAAGATTATGCAGTCACATACATTACTTATATTGTTCAGCATACTTAAGCAAGAACATATATACCATACATTAGATCTATAGTTCAACAATGTTATCACGAACATACATTAGTTCTATTGTTCAACAGGCATAAACAGCATATGTAGTAGATCTTTAGTTCACAAGCGCAAGTAAGAACATACATTGTTCTATAGTTCAATACGACATTCAATATTTATTGTTCTATTTCTATAGTTTAGCAAGCTTAAACAAGCATATACATTTGATCTATAGTTCATTAAATGTATTAGTTCTATAATTCCCAAAACCTGAAGCAACCACATACATTAGCTGTATAATTCAACAAGATTCTAAAAGTACACACATTAGTTTTATAGTTCATAAAGTTTTAGCAAACCCATACATTAGTTCTATAAATCATCTAGCTTAAGCAAATACATATAAGTTCTATAATTCACAAACATTAATCAAGAACATATGTTAGTTCTTTAGTTCAACATGCGTAAGAAAGTGCATATATTCATTCTATATTTCACAAACCTGGAGTTGTACTCAAAACAATCTTTATATTTCTCTCAAAATGACACATATAGACACATTTGTACTGAACTAAATAAAAATGAAGTACTTGGTTTATGATGCAGACATACAATTTCAATTAAACTTAGAAAATAACTGAGATTTCTTTCTCATCAGTGATTCAGTGGCTCTTGCCACTCAACCAATTCTCCCCTTCAACCAATGATATGTAGTTAGTTAATCAGTCAGACTGTTGATCAGTTAATCTGTCAGTCAGTTAACTTTAGTTAGTAGGTTAGTTAGTTAATCAGTCAGACGGTTGATCAGTTAATCTGTCAGTCAGTTAACTTTAGTTAGTAGGTTAGTTAGTTAATCAGTCAGACTTTTGATCAGTTAATCTGTCAGTCAGTTAACTTTAGTTAGTAGGTTAGTTAGTTAATCAGTCAGACGGTTGATCAGTTAATCTGTCAGTCAGTTAACTTTAGTTAGTAGGTTAGTTAGTTAATCAGTCAGACTTTTGATCAGTTAATCTGTCAGTCAGTTAACTTTAGTTAGTAGGTTAGTTAGTTAATCAGTCAGACTGTTGATCAGTTAATCTGTCAGTCAGTTAACTTTAGTTAGTAGGTTAGTTAGTTAATCAGTCAGACTTTTGATCAGTTAATCTGTCAGTCAGTTAACTTTAGTTAGTAGGTTAGTTAGTTAATCAGTCAGACTTTTGATCAGTTAATCTGTCAGTCAGTTAACTTTAGTTAGTAGGTTAGTTAGTTAATCAGTCAGACTTTTGATCAGTTAATCTGTCAGTCAGTTAACTTTAGTTAGTAGGTTAGTTAGTTAATCAGTCAGACTTTTGATCAGTTAATCTGTCAGTCAGTTAACTTTAGTTAGTAGGTTAGTTAGTTAGCAGAGATATCATCATGACTGCACACATGATACACATCTCTAGGTGCTCATTTTCCAGCTAAGTATATCTGAAATTACATGACTAACAGTTTCTGTTCTATGTTCATTAGCAATAATTCTTTGCAGTCCATAAAGACTCTCGTTTCTGGAGACACCATATTTCAAGCTCAGCTTCTTTATTCTGGAAATGGAAGAGTAATAGTCATACTCATTAATTTTGTTTTACCGTATATATTCTCTTAAAGAGTTCAACATGTCCGCATGGTTCATTGCCTCAACTCTCGGCACACGCAAATCGCAAGTTCATTTTAAAAACAAATGCTACGTCCCACTCAATATATATGAAGTTATGAAAGCAAAATGTTGTCAATTGGGAAAGCTTCTGGCGCTGTCTCTTTGCCAGAAAAAAGTCTACAAAACAGAAAGTATAATTGTAATGTCACCTGTCTTGACCCAGGTGGATAATAATACTAGTTGTCCATACGTGCTTATAACTTCAGCAATGTGAGCTCAAGTTTCCGCTTCAAGGCCAGATCTGTCGCTCTTTTGTGCTGCATCTATGTTTGTTCAAAATGTATTCTTAAGTGTGAGCATGGCACTCATAGAATCAAAAAGATTGGCTCAAAATTGACAGGAGTCTCGAAAGGTTGTAATGACTGCTACATCATGTCTAGAAAATGCTACCAGACGATGATAATGTCAACAATCATGACAGATTGCATGATTATTAATGAGTTTGTGTTAGTTTGTGTTCATAATTTACTATGAATATTGACATAAGAAGTGGAATTTTTTGGATTTTTTTCAGAGAGGTACATATATATCTATATATATATATGTGTGTCACTCTGAAAAAAATCCAAAAAATTCCACTTCTTATGTCAATATTCATAGTCTGTTATCTATGTTATATATATATATATATATACACTATATTTTCTCTACCAGAGTGTAACAGCAACATAACGAACAGTTCTGGATATATCATAAGCCCCAACTATCCTCAGACCTACCACGATAACACATTTTGTTCATGGATAATTAACCTTATTGATCCCGCAGCTATTATTACGTTACAGTAAGTACTTTCCTCATTTGTTGTTTCTTTTGTATACACACGCAGGTATAATCTCATTTTCACGCCACATTTTTTATTGCAAATTTTTACACGCAGCAGCTGTTAGATAATTTATATATATATATGGATTATTCTTCAACTGTTATATGCAGCTACTATGACACATCTCACTATTTGGGGGGATAATCTATTTAATTTTAAATAAAATATGTAGATAGAAAATAGATGAGATGAAAACGGTTATCCAAAACAGAATAGTAAAACTGAAAAAAAAATAATAACTTAAAAAATATTTCGATGATTATTCCATATGTCACCAGCGTTCGCTACTATACGATTCTGCATTGTGTATCTGGTGTTCACATATCTGGTGTTCACATATCTGGTGTGTATCAAGTGTTCACATATCAGGTGGGTATCTGGTGTTCACATATCAGGTGGGTATCTGGTGTTCACATATCTGGTGTGTATCAAGTGTTCACATATCTGGTGTGTATCTGGTGTTCACATATCTGGTGGGTATCTGGTGTTCACATATCAGGTGGGTATCTGGTGTTCACATATCAGGTGGGTATGTGGTGTTCACATATCAGGTGTGTATCTGGTGTTCACATATCTGGTGTGTATCTGGTGTTCACATATCTGGTGGGTATCTGGTGTTCACATATCAGGTGGGTATCAAGTGTTCACATATCATGTGCGTATCAAGTGTTCACATATCTGGTGTGTATCTGGTGGTCAGAGATGATCACACATATATTTATCCTAATCACCGAAAAATAACTTGTTTTGCCATTTATTTAACGAGACGCACATTTGTGAGACTTCCAATTTAACCACGTAAAATATAATCACGTGACTAAGGTAAAGTAAGTTGGTACCCTTTTAACATCAGATGGTCAGAGATTGAAAAATATTTTAATAGAGAATAGGATTGCACATACCAAGTCAGAATTTCTAGAAAAAAAGAAATGTTCTATTCAATATATCTGTACATGTCTATAATCCCGTAACCCGTAATGGTTGTCAGGGTACTACATTCACTGTTTCAACACACAGAGTTCTCTATTGGTGTCTATCTTCAATGTCAGGGTACTGCATTCAGTGTTTCAACACACAGAGTTCTCTATTGGTGTCTATCTTCAATGTCAGGGTACTACATTCAGTGTTTCAACACACAGAGTTCTCTATTGGTGTCTATCTTCAATGTCAGGGTACTACATTCAGTGTTTCAACACACAGAGTTCTCTATTGGTGTCTATCTTCAATGTCAGGGTACTGCATTCAGTGTTTCAACACACAGAGTTCTCTATTGGTGTCTATCTTCAATGTCAGGGTACTACATTCAGTGTTTCAACACACAGAGTTCTCTATTGGTGTCTATCTTCAATGTCAGGGTACTACATTCAGTGTTTCAACACACAGAGTTCTCTATTGGTGTCTATCGTCAATGTCAGGGTACTACATTCACTGTTTCAACACACAGAGTTCTTTATTGGTGTCTATCTTCAATGTCAGGGTACTACATTCAGTGTTTCAACACACAGAGTTCTTTATTGGTGTCTATCTTCAATGTCAGGGTACTACATTCAGTGTTTCAACACACAAAGTTCTCTATTGGTGTCTATCTTCAATGTCAGGGTACTACATTCAGTGTTTCAACACACAAAGTTCTCTATTGGTGTCTATCTTCAATGTCAGGGTACTACATCCAGTGTTTCAACACACAGAGTTCTTTATTGGTGTCTATCTTCAATGTCAGGGTACTGCATTCAGTGTTTCAACACACAGAGTTCTTTATTGGTGTCTATCTTCAATGTCAGGGTACTACATTCAGTGTTTCAACACACAAAGTTCTCTATTGGTGTCTATCTTCAATGTCAGGGTACTACATTCAGTGTTTCAACACACAAAGTTCTCTATTGGTGTCTATCTTCAATGTCAGGGTACTACATCCAGTGTTTCAACACACAGAGTTCTCTATTGGTGTCTATCTTCAATGTCAGGGTACTACATTCAGTGTTTCAACACACAGAGTTCTCTATTGGTGTCTATCTTCAATGTCAGGGTACTACATTCAGTGTTTCAACACACAGAGTTCTCTATTGGTGTCTATCTTCAATGTCAGGATACTACATTCAGTGTTTCAACACACAGAGTTCTCTATTGGTGTCTATCTTCAATGTAAGGGTACTACATTCAGTGTTTCAACACACAGAGTTCTCTATTGGTGTCTATCTTCAATGTCAGGGTACTACATTCAGTGTTTCAACACACAGAGTTCTTTATTGGTGTCTATCTTCAATGTCAGGGTACTACATTCAGTGTTTCAACACACAAGAGTTCTCTATTGGTGTCTATCTTCAATGTCAGGGTACTACATTCAGTGTTTCAACACACAGAGTTCTCTATTGGTGTCTATCTTCAATGTCAGGGTACTACATTCAGTGTTTCAACACACAGAGTTCTCTATTGGTGTCTATCTTCAATGTCAGGGTACTACATTCAGTGTTTCAACACACAAGAGTTCTCTATTGGTGTCTATCTTCAATGTCAGGGTACTGCATTCAGTGTTTCAGAACACAGAGTTCTCTATTGGTGTCTATCTTCAATGTCAGGGTACTACATTCAGTGTTTCAACACACAGAGTTCTCTATTGGTGTCTATCTTCAATGTCAGGGTACTACATTCAGTGTTTCAACACACAAGAGTTCTCTATTGGTGTCTATCTTCAATGTCAGGGTACTACATTCAGTGTTTCAACACACAGAGTTCTCTATTGGTGTCTATCTTCAATGTCAGGGTACTACATTCAGTGTTTCAACACACAGAGTTCTCTATTGGTGTCTATCTTCAATGTAAGGGTACTACATTCAGTGTTTCAACACACAGAGTTCTCTATTGGTGTCTATCTTCAATGTAAGGGTACTACATTCAGTGTTTCAACACACAAGAGTTCTCTATTGGTGTCTATCTTCAATGTCAGGGTACTACATTCAGTGTTTCAACACACAGAGTTCTCTATTGGTGTCTATCTTCAATGTCAGGGTACTGCATTCAGTGTTTCAACACACAGAGTTCTCTATTGGTGTCTATCTTCAATGTCAGGGTACTACATTCAGTGTTTCAACACACAGAGTTCTCTATTGGTGTCTATCTTCAATGTAAGGGTACTACATTCAGTGTTTCAACACACAGAGTTCTCTATTGGTGTCTATCTTCAATGTAAGGGTACTACATTCAGTGTTTCAACACACAAGAGTTCTCTATTGGTGTCTATCTTCAATGTCAGGGTACTGCATTCAGTGTTTCAACACACAGAGTTCTCTATTGGTGTCTATCTTCAATGTCAGGGTACTGCATTCAGTGTTTCAACACACAGAGTTCTCTATTGGTGTCTATCTTCAATGTCAGGGTACTGCATTCAGTGTTTCAACACACATAGTTCTCTATTGGTGTCTATCTTCAATGTCAGGGTACTACATTCACTGTTTCAACACACAGAGTTCTCTATTGGTGTCTATCTTCAATGTCAGGGTACTGCATTCAGTGTTTCAACACACAGAGTTCTCTATTGGTGTCTATCTTCAATGTCAGGGTACTGCATTCAGTGTTTCAACACACATAGTTCTCTATTGGTGTCTATCTTCAATGTCAGGGTACTACATTCACTGTTTCAACACACAGAGTTCTCTATTGGTGTCTATCTTCAATGATGAGGACGAGTGATAAAAAAGCTTGTCTTCTCCAGTCCTTGATTTTCTCGGTCCATTCTTTTTTTTGGTTCTCTTCTGCATCTTTCACCTATGATGGCTTCCTGCAGTGTTGTATTTGACAATGAATTATGATAGCATACATGTCCGAACCATGCTTATTTTCTACGTTTCATTATTGAAAGTAATTTTTCTTGTGGACCTGTATACATCTCTATTTTATTTCTTATGTAAACATTTCCCTTATGCTCTTTACAGAATATATCGATATCCAGCCTTATCTTTAATTGTGCTTTGCATTTATTTTCCATCGCTGCAAATGCTAGATACGATATATTTGAGAGCATTCACCTCCTCAAATTTGTACCCATTTATCATGATGCCGGTATGTGCTTCAATGTTTCTGCTGGTAACGAAGATCTCGCTTTTTATGTGTTGATTTCCTTTCCATACTAAATGGTAACTTTTCAAAACTAAAGTTTAAAACTATATAACTTTCAAAAGTGAAGCGGAAATTGCAAATAGGAGTACCTGTGATCGATATAGACATACTGTAATCATGAAGTTGTAATGATGCATTGCGGTACAATCAATGCTTATTCGAAATCAAGTGATATGTTATATTTTGGCTGAAGTACATTATAGTTCTCCGCTGTGACCTTTGCTCTAGTTTCTAGGTGTTACCTGACCTTTGTTGTGTGATTTGGCAAGCTTACGGATAAGTACTTAGAGTAAGGTTAGGATTAGAAATAATATTTCTAATGTGTGCGCGCACCTCGCTCCATGTGTAGCGGGCAGAAATACTGATAGCTCACCACAAATAATAGGAAATTATAAAAAAAAATTGTAAATTGGAAAACAAACAGATTATGCATAAGTTCGTCTGTGTCTAGATTTAAACTCAAGTGATTATCGGATGTGACGTCACGGCAGCCATTATTTTGATTGGTGTTACACGGGAATCCATGACGTTGGATAGTTAAAATTGTCAACAGTGTGCTATTTAATCTAATCTAATAGAACTAATCTTTACTTTCACTCACATTCATCTCTAACTCTTCTTGTGAATGCTCGTCCATTTTCCATACCGCTTTCCACCAGTGAGTCTGCTCGTTCTTTGACACTCACAACCATATCCCACAAGACTAGTGCAATATCATTTATATGAGTTATATATTTACTTATATGTTATGTTCGTTTGACAAGCAGATCCTGGGCTTCTTTTTCGATACGGAAATACAGAGCATTTCCTTCTTTGCAGGCATGTCATAGGAGGCGACTAGACACGTTACAGATAAGCTGTCAACATGTTAACTATCAAAAATCAATCACTTCATGACTTGTCTGAATATCTTACTTTTGTTTTCTGTCATATTCTCCCCATGGATGACAATGCGAGACAAGCTAATGGACTATGCACCTTTGTACTTCTGTGTCAGAAATTTTGGTGACGGAAAATTGTAAGTGTATCATTGCACAGATGGATCAATATATCTGACATAAGAATGGTAAAATATTTGGTCCAGAAGTGTAAATTACACTCCTGACAGGACGAGATGATTTTGTGATACATCTGCACTAGTATGTCTCCCTTCCGTACTAAACATGCATCTATAAATCTCCATAGGATAATCCTGCATTTGAGACAACACATTTTAAACAAGTTTATGTGTCACCGAAGTTGGTCACACAATTGAAGAGGGTATGTGTTTTTATCAGAAAGACTACAGGCTGTCAGAATCTACCTGCCCACAGCTAAAGGGATTATTTCATCATCACATATATTTGACAGAGACATTTTTATGTGTGAAATTAATTTTCATGTTTTTTATTTCTTATTACTTCTTCTTATCTAGTTACAGCCCATGTCTTACACATATTAATATTTATTTCTCAGGTTCAGTGAATATGAAGTGGAGGGATGTCCTTATGACTATATTACAGTGTACGATGATGTTGATCAGCAAAATGGATCCAAGATCTGTAACAGAAATCCAGCTCCAGTGACTTCCACGACAAATTCAATGCGTATTACCTTCACTACAGATGGATCAGTCACAAGAAGAGGCTTTAGTCTTTATTTCTATTCTGTCTGTAAGTAACAACATATATGTACAAGTATTCAGAGATAACTGTTATATCACTGTATATAACATTATTGCATTATTCAATAATAGAACATTGTATCTTTGTATAGAAGAATGTTGCATTAATGTATAAAATAGATCGTTGTATAATTTTAAAGATTATTACATCATTATATAATAGATTACTTTTGATGAAATTGATGATTACATTGATGACTCCTATAGATGACTTTAATATGTCATCTTGATTTTGCAGATGACTTGCTGTTATTAAGTCCAACTCCTACTACGGCACAAGACATGTTAATTCGACTTTTTTACCCTTCAGAGCGAATTGGCCTTCATGTCAATACGTCCAAGACTAAGAACTAAAACTTTACCAACTGCAATTTTAAAATCGCTCTCAACGAGAAACAATTCAAACAATTGACAACTTTTACTATTTAGATAGAAAAATGACACACAGTGGCGATACAACCAAAGATATTTTTCTAAGAAATGCATTGGCATAAATTGTATTCAACAACCTGACAAACATCTGGAAATTTAAAAAAAAGCAATAAGTAAATATACCAAGCTACGACAGTTCAACTCCAATGTAATATCCATATTAACATACAGTTTCGAAAGTTGGAAGATAAAAAAGCACCAGAGAAGGACTTAAATTCATTTGAAAATAGATATCTTAGAAAACTATCTAATATTACTTGGGAAGGAGTCAAACAAACAAGTAAGAGAAGACACCAAAGAGTAATATTTTCCTACAACAATAAGAATAAAACGATGCGTTTATATAGGACATGAGCCTGGAATGGATGAAAAGAAACTGCTACTACAAGCATTAAAATTGGTACCAGATGACAAAATAAAAAGAGGAAGATCAAGAAGACCTTTTGCAGAACAGGAATCAAAGAGGATATGACTATGAGTCTCAACAACATTCTAGAATTACACACAATAGCATAGCATCTCTCAAACTGGAGTTCTCTGGTGTCTGCCCTATGTACCCTATTCATCGCTATAGGAACATAGATAGGAATATATTTTACTTGTAGAATAAGAAGAAATTCAGCGCCACAACTGGTTTGAGAAACTGCACTAATGTTTCTTAACTAGTGCTTATACCTTGTGTGACTTTACTCCTACATGACTTGGCTTCTACATGACTTGGCTTCTACATGACATGGCTTCTACATGACTTGACGTCTACATGACTTGGCTTCTACATGACTTGACTTCTACATGACTTGGCTTCTACATGACATGGCTTCTACATGACTTGATGTCTACATGACTTGGCTTCTAAATGTATTAATTATTGCATGCCATTGTTTTTCCTGGTTCTTTCAATCTGTGTGGTAGGTTTCAGTTGTCATTAGTGATCAACTGAACCAACATCACAGCACTCAGGGAACAACCAGAGGTGTTCAGTCTCTTTCTCCATACAGTGAAGCGCACAAACACTCATAGTCCGCACAATTTAGTTTTCGATGCAGTTGTATATATGGCGAAATAGGGCGTAGTCACGGAAATCCTTAATACAGCACAGACATGTGGATAAATGGATGTACATTGAGGAGTATCAGTAGACTGTTGTCCACAATATGGCCAACCCAAATACTAATGACTGCATCCCTCTTGCAATTAAATGTATTATTTAAAATATAAAATGAATGAAGTAACAGTTTTGAGTAGAGAAATACAAATCAGCGCCTTGGCCTACAAGTCTTTATTAAGAAATGAACAGACTTAAGGGCTTCAAGTATCCTAAAATTATTAATGGTGGGTTCCACCACAGGTTACCAAAGAATTGCTAAAAAAACGCATTGATGCTAGTCACAAACTTATATGTTACTTTGAAGCAGACAGGGATGACTCCCTGTTCAGAATTGATATTGTCAATTGTCATGTGACGTTTTCCGAAGTTGCTATATGGAGAACTCCAGACTGGTTCCCACAAGGCAGGAGGACAGAAGACGCGTTTTAAAGACATTTAGGACATCACCGACTCACTTCAAAATAGTCTCAAATTCATGGGATAATCTTACACAAGACAGATTCGACTGACGTCGCAGAATCAAGAATGGTGCAGCAGCTGCATAGAACCTCAGACACAATGATGCGTAACATAAAACACTAGAAAAACAGGCAAGAGCTGCTCAATGACCCACAGACTACTCTCACACATGACCAGAGTGTCGTAGACAATTCCAAGCTCGCGTAGAACTCATTAGTCACAGTCGAGCACACCGCAGATATCATCTTCGCCATCATCCCAGTTGAACTGAATGGTCTTCGCCGACTTCGACGAACGAACAGCGTCACCATTATTGTTTGTTATCTATGGGTACATTTACTACAGCAGTAAAAATAACACCTTCTATACCATACCATCAATAAGACCTAACTGAACTACTCTTTGCTAATGATCAGTGCCTACTTCACAGCTTAAGTGAAGTGATGCAAGATCACATAAAACTACTCAAGGAAAGCTGCATCAATCACAATTTGAAGATCAATACAGAAAAGAAAACAGAAGTAATGTCTATAGGCAGAGAACTCAATATAATCAACATAAAATTAAATGATACTCTATCAAATAAGTGCAGGAATTTAAATATTTTGGTTGCATTTTTCCAGACGACGGAAGAATGGACAGAGATATCGAGACAAGAGTTTAGAAATCCAACTAGGTAAATTATGAACTTCAATTTTGAAACAGGAATCTATCTCAGTGGGAAAAGGCCCATCTTACATTCAATCTTCACACTAACAGTGATATAATTATCAGACATGGACATCAACAAAATAACAAGAGAAACAAGATAAAATAATAAGAAAAGCAACAAACAGAACAAGCAGAAATTGTGTGAGTAATAAAGAGATTACGAGAGAACTGTTGGAACAACATGGGGTCAATTATATTGAAAAGTAGAGAATGAAATGGTTCAGCGATTTAATGAGAATGAACTATTATTGGCTAGCGGCAAGAGTATACAAAAAGAAAATGGAAACAGCAAGATACAGAGGAAGACCACACAGGAAATTGGTTGAAGAAGTTGCCAACATGCTGAGACGTCACAAGATTATTGCATACCAAACGATATCACCTGTTATATCCCAAAAACCGATTGTCTTTCAATCCCGTGACACCTTACATCAAAAGCAGAGACAGGACAATAGAAACGTGTGAGATGATACGAGATTTCACTACCATGAACCGTATGAAAGTGAGCAAAGAATTGCACTATGCTCCATGTTTCAATACATAGCGTGTGCAGATTGCAAGATGTGGTAGCATGTGCGGAATGGATAGGTCTACCCACAGATTTCGAAACTTGTTTGAGAGTAGTAATAACACTAAGCAGGATATGCAGATAATGGTGTCCCATGGCTGTGGGGCAAGCGGTTCATTATTTGGACAGTGAGAATGCGAAAGAGGGGGATGTGATTATATACACTGATGGATCTGTGATTATACATGTTCACAGAGTTTGGGCCTTCACAGTTCAGTGCGCAGGTAAAACTATCATGGAGAAGAGTGGGGCCTTTAGCTGTGACTACGAGTAGCATGACCATGGACATTATAGCGGTGACCAGGGCATTTGAGTTGTTATGCACACAGAAGGTAACACAAGTCTGCATATTGAGTCACTCTATGAGTATGATTAGGAAGGTACAAGTGGGTCTCGTTCGCGAACTTTGAATTAGGGCCTTGAGAAAGGCGAGGTTGAAAGGGCAATGGGGAAATGGATCGAGCTGACGTTTTGAACTCCATTAGAGATATAGCATGCGAGAGTGAGAATAGTGTGGATGAGGATTCCTTTTCGACGGCAAGGATTAAGGAACATGGTCTGAAATGCAGTATGGCTAGAAGTGATTTTTTTAGAGTGCACAGAAGAATGATGGTCAACCAGCAGAGGACCGGTACTGTCAGCAGAAGTGTAATGATGGATACACTCAGGGAGCAACTATGGACGTGTCCAGTTTGCAGTGATGATGATCCGACGACTATCAAACAAGTACGGGCTTTACGTATCATGTAATTTTTTTACCATTTGTTAAAAATAGATTAATTAAAAAAAACGAATACTGTATTTCTGAGTGGATATGCAGGGGTATCAACTAAATAAAAAAATATATGGATTTCAAAACAAATATATAAACGCGATATAATCAATTCTATACAAACTCGAAAGGATGTGTTAGAACAGAAAAAGGCAATTCAGAATGGTTACCTGTGAATACTTGTGTTAAACAAGGCTGCCCTATGTCACCATAGCTATCCAATATCGCAATTGATTGGGCTATGAGAAAAAGCACATCCAATGTAAAGTTTGGAATTAATTGGATAAATAACACAACATTAGAAGATGTTTGTTTTGTCAATGATCTTGCACTATTACAGAATTGGAGAGATCTGATATCTGCCTTATGCGCTGACTTCAGCGCTAAAGGAAAGTGAATGAATGAACGAACGCAGGAGTAAATACTGATTTATGTTCTAGAAATGTCGATACCAGGAAGTAATGTTTTTTACCCCCTTTTATTAAGGCAAATGATACTTCTTTGATAGATACCTGTAAGTCAGCTGCGAATGAAGTCCATTTTCATTAGATCACAGTTATAAAATGATACAAGTTACACTTCATATAATGCTGTAAGTTAAAAGTAGGTCCCATGACTGCAACCCGCTGTCAATGTTGAAGATTACTTTTCATGTACTATGCCACAACAATTATTAGGTGGGGTGGACAGTTCCTTTCCTAGCTGTCTTTGCCTCCGCTAACGCATGCGTCAGGTACTCATTTACAGCTGAGTGACTGGAGGAGTGGTCGTGTCAAGCGGGAAATCGCAACCCGGAATATTTTGTTTGTCTGGACGTGGTTTCGAACCTGGCACACTGTAACCCGGTGATAGTAAGCAAGCTGCAATCCTGTAACCTACGGTTAAATATTCTTTCTTAACTTTGCATTCCGTAACAAAAGTAATCTAGTCTCTCTTCAGGAATGTCACAACAAACCATTGCGTCTCTACATTTCACAGCATTCATATTTCTACTGAAAGCAAGAAGAGTCATGCGATGTCGAAAACTGAATCCTCCACAATTATGACAACTGCTATATTCAATGTGTTGATGTGGACACAAACATCTGAAAAATGTTTTCTATTATGTTTCGAAATACACAAATTGCTATCAAAAAATAATATATTGAATATACTATCATATATAAGACCTTTGTTTGTACACTTGACATGTTGTCCTGCTCACTGCAGACGTTGTGGATAACGGCTGTGAACGAAATGTGTCTTCGCTTTATCGCACACGTTCGGTAAACATACCTGTACCAAACTTAATATCAATCTCTCAATCACAGCTTGGATACATCATATTTTGCAGTGTTCAAATCCAGCATCAGAAATTCATTTAGAAACTTCAGAATGTCCCTCTTATCCATCATCAACTCACATACAATTCTCTCACTACTTCGAACATCAGATGTGCAGGATAATACATCCAGTTAATTCCCTGGAGGTTTGAAGTGGTTATAGATTAGGCCCTATATTCATTCATATCAACAACTGCCATTTTGAATTACAGACTAAGAGTTGGACATGAGAACTATCTATATAAATAAAATATTTTAGCCATTGACAGACTGCAGTAACAGCATCAAACTCTATTATGATACAACTCGTAGATATGGTTGTTTTGTAAACAAGACCAATATCACAAAGTCTGCGTATACCCACTAGTGATAAGATTCATTCATCCATTGGTACCATACCTTCCGGCATAGGCGATCATGTCTCTCCACAGTCCTCTGTTATACATTTAAATATAAGCTTTCAATTTATTTATAAAATATAAGTGATAAGATAAAAACAGAAAATGTTATGTATTTCATTTCTTCACATCATTTGTTTCGTTACTTGCCGTCATTGTTATCAAATACTAAATTTAACATTATTTTGTCTTTTATCTTTCAGCAAAGTGACAGACTAATTCAAATCACTGGACTCTGTGAAAACATCAATAATCTGGAATTTGTGTGAATTTTTTCATAATTTCTCTACAGAAATTAATAAATATTAGCTTACTTTATTATTAACAGACTATATATTTTATTGTTTTATATATATATATATATTTTTTTTTCTGCTTGTTTTTTGTAATTAATTGGAAGTGTATGTGTATCTTAGAACACATTTCATTGATTGTAATGTCAATTCTTCATGTCAGATTAGAGCATTGTTTTCTTATAATTTTTCTGTGAAATATTTACGAATTGAACTGGACTGACCAGTCTTATTTACTTGTAGAAAGTTTATCTTAGTATATTTAATTGTAGATAGTTATCTTGATATCTTTATTTATAGACAGTTTGTATTGTTATCTTTAATTATAGGGATTTTATCTTGTTAAAGGTTTCTGCGAATAGATAGTTATCTTGTTATGATTACTTGGGCGTAAGTAAAGTATAGTGAATGAATGACACATTACACAAAACATTACTTCCTGGTATCGACATTTCTAGAACATAAATCAGTATTTACTCCTGCGTTCGTTCATTCATTCACTTACGCCCTCACTGTGACCTTTGCTCTAGTTTCGATGTATTACCTAACCTTTGCAGTGTGTAGACGTATTTAAAATTAATTAATGTATATTAATTGAAAATGCATATCAATTTTGAATTATAATTAGATTAAGGTTAGGGGTAAGGATTAGAATTAGTTATAATTAAAAAATTAATTAGTTATAAAAGTTATAATTATAAATTATTCACGCCATCTATCGATGTGGTTGATCTTCCGGGGAAATCCATGTCGTCAGCTAGTGAAAAATGTAAACAGTGTGCTATTTATAACACAGTGAAGAACTAATCTTTACTTTTACCGATTACTTGTATACATTCTATCTTATCATAATTAATTGTTATTGATAGATATGTTTACTATTCACCAACTACAGAACCATTGCACTGGTCAGTCACATCAGCAAAGTACTACTTGGCATCATCATGAAAAGATTACAACAAACACTGGAACAAGAGCTAAATGAAGCACAGGCTGGTTTCAGACAGAGCAGAGGCACCAGTGACTGCATTTTCAATATGTGAAACATTGTGGAGAAATGCAGAGTTTAAGGTCATTATCGATACATGCATTATTGACTACACCAAGACATTCAATTCTGTACAAAATAAAAAAACGTGTAATATCCTGAACGACATAGCTCTCCCGCTATATCTAATGCGCCTCATAAAAACATATCAAAAAACCAATAAGCAGCCGTAAGAGTAGGTTGTGAAACATCTGATTGGTTCAGCGTGGAAAAAGGAGTCAGACAAGGATGTGTCCTATCACCATATCTCTTCAACATTTATGAATATAAAATAAATGTAAGAAATGTAAACCAACGGAGAAATAGCTGCGACCCACTCAACATTATTGACACACACAGTAAAACAGACCTCGAACACCTCATAAACTCCATTAAAGAACATAGTGAGAAACGAAACCTAATTTTTGAATGGAAACTCCGCCGAAGACGGATGTGTTGGGCTATTGGCGTAAATAAAACGATGACACTACGCATTTCCATTCTCTGGACTACATCCTTCTAGAAATCTAATAGGACCATGGTCCTGATACAAGAGAAATCTAGTGGTAGTTTGAGAATGAACGCTGAAGAAGAAGAAGAAGAATGGAAACAAGATGAAGATTATGGCAAGCGACAACACCACTAACATAATTTAAATCAGTATCAACAACAGCGAATTAGAGAGTCACCAGTTATTAATACCTTGGTTCTCTTAACAACAGTAGTGGGCATTGCTATGAAGAAGTCAGGAGGTTGGCTATCACGTCAAAAAAACTGATACGAATGAAAACCATATGCCTGAACTGCTACAAAATAACAAAACTAACAATCCTAAGAGCTTGCATATTCTCAGTGGCAATATGTGGGTCTGAATCCTGGACAATCACCAACAAAATGAAAAATAAAATAGCAGCATTTGAAACAAAATGTTACAGAAAAAAACTTCAGAATACAATGGACCCAAAAAACATTACCAATATAGCCATCCTGAGAGAAATGAATGTAAACGGAAACTACTAAACAGCACGTCTCTTTCCAGAAGCTACAATATTTTGGCCATGACAGCCTAGAGAAGATCATAATCAAGGGGATGATGACAGAGAGTTGAACACGAGGCAGACCACGAAGAAATTGGACGCAAGACATCAAAGACCACCTAAACATGATACTGACAGAAGCAGGAAGACTAGCTCAAATAGACAGAAGCTTCGAAAGGCTGTGATGACTGCTAAATCCTGTTCAGAATATGCTACTTAATAATGATGATGATAGACAGTTTATCTTGTTATGTTTACTTGTAGATAGTTTATCTTGTTATGTTTACTTGTAGATAGTTTATCTTGTTATGTTTACTTGTAGACAGTTTATCTTGTTATGTTTACTTGTAGACAGTTTATCTTGTTATGTTTACTTGTAGACAGTTTATCTTGTTATGTTTACTTGTAGACAGTTTATCTTGTTATGTTTACTTGTAGATAGTTTATCTTGTTATGTTTACTTGTAGATAGTTTATCTTGTTATGTTTACTTGTAGACAGTTTATCTTGTTATGTTTACTTGTAGACAGTTTATCTTGTTATGTTTACTTGTAGACAGTTTATCTTGTTATGTTTACTTGTAGACAGTTTATCTTGTTATGTTTACTTGTAGACGGTTTATCTTGTTATGTTTACTTGTAGACGGTTTATCTTGTTATGTTTACTTGTAGACAGTTTATCTTGTTATGTTTACTTGTAGACAGTTTATCTTGTTATGTTTACTTGTAGACAGTTTATCTTGTTATGTTTACTTGTAGATAGTTTATCTTGTTATGTTTACTTGTAGACGGTTTATCTTGTTATGTTTACTTGTAGACGGTTTATCTTGTTATGTTTACTTGTAGACGGTTTATGTTGTTATGTTTTTTTGTAGACGATTTATCTTGTTATGATTACTTGTAGACGGTTTATCTTGTTATGTTTACTTGTAGACAGTTTATCTTGTTATGTTTACTTGTAGACAGTTTATCTTGTTATGTTTACTTGTAGACAGTTTACCTTGTTATGTTTACTTGTAGACATTTTATCTTGTTATGTTTACGTGTAGACAGTTTATCTTGTTATATTTACTTGTAGACAATTTATCTTGTTATGTTTACTTGTAGACAGTTTATCTTGTTATTGTCGCTGGCAGACAGCTTTTTTATATTTTATTCTTATGTTAAATTTCTCTGTGTGTAAGTTCTGCGTTGAAGCATCAATATAGCACTAACCCCTTTTATTGATATTACACCAGGCATGTTGTTATATGTAGGTTCTACAGTGCACCATCATATAGCATTCACTGGTTGTTTATACCAAGGACGAGGCATTTTGCTATGTTTTCTTGTTTGGCGTCTTAAGGAGCAAGTTATAACTTCAGTCTACAATGTTCATGGCCTTCTTTTATCTCAACTAGTTTCCGTATTTATTTCACATGCTCTGGAAGTTGTGAGAGTTGGATCGATGGCCATGAGATGGCAAAACAAAGTTATTATTTTTGTTATAAATTTAATAATGAGTGTGACCTCAGAATTTCTAATAGCTTTGTTTATGATGTGCTATCTTCTTGTTTATGATGTGCTATCTTCTTGTTTATGATGTGCTATCATCTTGTTTATGATGTGATATCTTCTTGTTTATGATGTGATATCTTCTTGTTTATGATGTGCTATCATCTTGTTTATGATGTTATATCTTCTTGTTTATGATGTGCTATCTTCTTGTTTATGATGTTATATCTTCTTGTTTATGATGTTATATCTTCTTGTTTATGATGTGCTATCTTCTTGTTTATGATGTGCTGTCTTCTTGTTTATGATGTGATATCTTCTTGTTTATGATGTTATATCTTCTTGTTTATGATGTGCTGTCTTCTTGTTTATGATGTTATATCTTCTTGTTTATGATGTGCTATCACCTTGTTTATGATGTGATATCTTCTTGTTTATGATGTGATATCTTCTTGTTAATGATGTGCTATCTTCTTGTTTATGATGTGCTATCATCTTGTTTATGATGTGCTATCTTCTTGTTTATGATGTGATATCTTCTTGTTTATATTGTCTATATTTTGTACTTTTACTTTTTTTTATTATTCTTATATATTTAACTCAGTGCTTAAATCATGTAACATTATAATATGTATACAATATAAACATTGTATCTGTGCACACAGACAATTAATTTTAAGGGATACTATTGCTGTAAGACTTGAGGAAATAAATCATACATTTGGAATTGTATTTATTTTCTCACAGGTCAATGATCATTGAATATTTCCCTAATAAGTGAAGTATCCATCATTCATGTGTTTCAATGTATATGTATCCATCATTCATGTGTCTTCATGTACATGTATCCATCATTCATGTGTCTCCATGTACATGTATCCATCATTCACGTGTCTCAATGTATATGTATCCATCATTCACGTGTCTCAATGTATATGTATCCATCATTCACGTGTCTCAATGTATATGTATATATAATTCATGTGTCTTCATGCAGGGCCGCCCCTAACAATTGCGGTGCCCTATACGAAACGGATTGCGCGGGGCCCAGTCTGGATAGGGAAGAGGATAATAAAATAAATTCTAATATGAATTTATGGTCTTATGAAAGTGCAGGGCCCACTACGGCCGCATAGGTTGCAATGGCCTAAGACCGGCCCTATCTTCATGTATATGTATCCATCATTCATGTGTCTCCATGTATATGTATCCATCATTCATGTGTTTCAATGTATATGTATCCATCATTCATGTGTCTTCATGTACATTTGTCCATCATCCATGTGTCTCCATGTATCCATTCTCCTCAAAGTGTTTAATCATATGGTTGATGAATATTAGCAGAGAATGCACACAAAAAAGAAAGCTCTAGCAAATTCACGTTGAACATATACATGGAATCAACGTTTTGACCAGAATGTCGTCATCAAGATAAGAATATGTAAGCGTACATATCATCACATTTATATGTAATATGAATTGAACAGTTATGGTTTATCTATCCTTTGTGTATATTTTAGTTTAGGAGACGTTAGAGCATCACCCTGTCACTCTTGGCACATTCATATGTGTTCAGATCCACGATGACCAAAAACACTCGACCATAATAATAATAACAATAAGTAATAAAAAATAAAGTTACTAGTGCGTTTTTAAGTGACTAACAAGTCCAATGTGAGCACAAAATGTTCTTCTACAGAATTGACAACTGTAGAGGATGTCTATGGGACGTTGCCCTTTGACATATATAACAAGTGACATACATATATTTTAGTCTATAATCAATTTTATATTTGGTTGCATCTTGAGGAGTTCTTGTATTTGTTACTTTCATATGACAAATTACAATAATTGTTGGTGCAGCGTCTGTGGTAAAATATATTTTAAAAAGAGACTGAAATTATTCTTATGAGAATTAATTTAGGTTATATTGTCCATCAACAAGAGCGTACACCATGATAATGGAAACAATAGACAGAGGAAAACCAAGAAGAATCGCTATTGAAGTTAATCTGGAACGTTAGCATATTACTGCATATCAAGCATCCAAACGTGGCATGGCACGAAAACTGGTTATTCATTCATGCGAGGCCTAACAGCAAAATCAGAGACAAGATAATAGATATAACGCTAGCGCAATCGCACCATTTTCTGCATACCAGTATTAATATTAGCTGTATTGATAATACCTGTTAATAATACCTGCATACCTGTATTAAAAAAAAAATTGGTAGCATATCCTATCCAGGACGTAGCTATCAACCCAGCATTTGTTGGCTGTGGTGATTTTCTAGGCAATATAAATACGTTCAGTAGGTTGCCATTGCTTTCTGAACGGTCCGAATGCACAATTGCCTGTGGTGAGGATCGAACTCGGTACCTTTGCCGTCACAGACGCGCCCTGTACCAATTCGCCACAGAGCCGGACCACCTGTATTAATATTTGTTAATACCCGTTGTTCACTGGCAGCGGAACACCTTGTGCGAGGTAGACGACCCAAGTATAAATCCCAGATTGTCTCCTCTTGGAGAATGCCACCCAGTGACATTTTGGCCTGAAAAGTCCAAAAGCACCGTGAGTTATAAACTGCCACAGCGCAGAATCAATACACATTCCTATCATTAAACAATATCTTCGGTTTGATTGCATCATCCTATATTTCTTGGTTGACTGTACCATCCTATTTCTTTTGATTGAATAAATCATCCTATATTTCTTGGTTGACTGTACCATCCTATTTCTTTTGATTGAATAAATCATCCTATATTTCTTGGTTGACTGTACCATCCTATTTCTTTTGATTGAATAAATCATCCTATATTTCTTGGTTGACTGTACCATCCTATTTCTTTTGATTGAATAAATCATCCTATATTTCTTGGTTGACTGTACCATCCTATTTCTTTTGATTGAATAAATCATCCTATATTTCTTGGTTGACTGTACCATCCTATTTCTTTTGATTGAATAAATCATCCTATATTTCTTGGTTGACTGTACCATCCTATTTCTTTTGATTGAATAAATCATCCTATATTTCTTGGTTGACTGTACCATCCTATTTCTTTTGATTGAATAAATCATCCTATATTTCTTGGTTGACTATACCATCCTATTTCTTTTGATTGAATAAATCATCCTATATTTCTTGGTTGACTGCATCATCCTCTTTCTACTTTTTCTATCGGACGGATGTTGATAAATGTGTTTTGAGCTTTTGCTATCAACAAAATTTCTCTTTTGATGTCAGTACTTTCTTGTGTGATTACCATTACTTTCTCGTGTGATGACCATTACTTTCTCGTGTGATGACCATTATTTTCTCGTGTGATGACCATTACTTTCTCGTGTGATTATCATTACTTTCTCGTGTGATTATCATTACTTTCTCGTGTGATTACCATTACTTTCTGGTGTGATGACCATTAATTTCTCGTCTGATTGATATTACTTATGAGTGTCTAGAGAAAACTTGACGAAATAAAGAGCAATGGTCATCGGTGGATATTTTTAAATGTTCGTTCACATATTCTACTTTGAAAAATTACCTTGAAAAATTGGAAAGGACTGGGCGAAACGTATTCCCAACGGTAAGTGAGGATTACCCAGGTGCAGTATTCTGTTCACTTTGTGCTAATAAGGTCGCGGGTTCGAGTCCCGCTTGATACGTCCTGTCTACAAAGCTCACGTTTTCGAAGATTCCCGTGGATCATCACTGAAAGTTACGGAATTACATTCAATTATTGATATCATAGGCAGGAGAAGTACCACTTCGTTGATATTTACGGAGTACCAATGGGGGTAACATGACTACAATAAAGTAAATCATCTAGACATTGTCAAATTTTTTATCAATGATAACGTGTCTCCGTTTGTTTATACAGACATATAGTTGATCAATCATTGCAATCTGGCGAGATTGTTTCACTTTCAATTTTGAAAATTATGTGATGTCTCATCAGAATTGTACAACTATTTCTATGGTGCAAGCAGGAATTGCTTCAGAGATACCAACTTGTATACTAGTATGTTAGTAGCATATCCCATTTGGGTTGAGAGGTAAACCCACCATTTCTGGCTATGATAAATATTATAGACAATATTGTAGACAATATTTACTTTCAGTAGGTTGCCATCTGAAGAATATTAAAATATTATTTAGAATAGGTAGAAATGTGATTGAAGAATGTCAATGATTTATACAAAGTGTACTGAGAATATCTTGACTCATGATTCTTGACTCATGATTCTTGACTCATGATTCTTGACTCATGATTCTTGATTAGAAACTGGCTTCACAGCACCCGGGATATTTCCCATAAGTGCTCCGCACTCTGTTCCAGCAGCCATCACATTGTATGTAGACTCAGAGTCCCGGTCAGGTGTTGATTGTGTGATCTTCAGGACTTTCTAAAAATTTACTTTTCCTTCCCTCCTTATCTTGAGCTAAGTTATTCAAATAGAGATCTGCTCACTTCTTTCGGAGAGATACCATCAACATGCTTGGGCAAATTATGAGAAGAAGAAATATGTAACACACACATCGTGACAACAGGTCAGTTTAAAAAAATCATAGTTGCGGAAGAATGACAGAGTAGATGCTGGATACTTTGACATTGTGCTTCGGAAGAGCATCTCTTCGGAAGAGCATTGTGGTTCGGAAGAGTATCGAGATGGAAGTTAAGAGACAAATGATCTACAGTATATTCCTACCAACACTGTGTTACCAGTGCCAAACCTGGTCTCTCTCATCTTCACATTACAGAAAGATAGTGACATGTGAGATGAAATGCTTGAGGAAAGCTGCCGGGGTCACCAGGCTTGACAGATTGCGCAATGAATATATCAGGGAAATAATAGGTATAATATCTTGTACAGATTACATAGAGAGAGAACAGATCAAGTGGTTTGGCCACATTATGAGAATGCATCACGAAAAGTTGCTCGTACAAGCGTATAACCAAATGAGATCAGAGTACAAAGCCAGAGGAAGACCACGGACAAGATGGATAGAAAACGTCAGGGACATCCTGTACAGACACAGTCATAGCACAGTCGAGGCCACACATCTGGCTTTAGAACACAACCTCGAGCTCAAATCACCCCTACCCTCAACGGCAAGAGTTGCTCACAAACCACCTGGGGAAAGACAATAGACAAAAAAAGGAGCACCTGTACCGGAAATTATTGGCAGCAGACACAACAACAGCACGTAGACAGACATGATAACTATCGCCACACTGCATTGTCTATATGAATACAAAACTTGTAATCTCTTTATTGTCCGAATGCCGAACTTCCTGCACATGAAATTGAACTATGTAACTTAATGTCCAAAACGTTTTTTCACAATCTCTCAGTCATAGAATCGAACATTAGTATATTGATCACTAAATGTGTGCCCTGAAACAATCTACAATAATTATATCTGTACATGTGATATCTCTGTGTATTACAACTGCATCGTAATATTTACAGTTCAACTGTGCCAGTTTTAACTTCAGATATTATCGTGTGCTATGCCGAGTAACATATAGTAAAGCAAAATGAGTTAAACAGGTTACTAAAACACTTACCTTGCCTATTAATAAAAATATATTTTTAAAAAAAATTATATATAAAAAAACATACAATAAAACTAAACAGGACAATTCTCCACGTATCGGCTCAAATTGAACCTTTTTCAAGAGACAAACAACAGAAAACGACAAAATAAAAAACAAAATAAATGACTATATTTCATCAAGCCCCGTCTCCATAACGCAGGGATGGCAACGCATCTAGTAAAAGAGAAAATGCGTGCGTTCATTATAAACAAACCGAAAGTGGGAAATTAGAGGCACTGTAGATGAGTGCAAGAATAATAAAAGAAAAACATAAGAAAAATATAAATTTTGTCACTATCAGACAGACGAGACTGATATCGAGTAACATATCAATGATAAAACAACTACGACCGCTTGTGTATGGTGTGGTGTGTTCAACCATCATTTGGCTGAAAAGCCAGAACCTGCAAGGCAGCAAGTGTTTTGAAAGACGTTTTCCTTCTCTTAGATGAGTGATCATCCCGGGCTGTTGAGCCGTCTGTATCCAAAATCATTTGGATTTGAGGCGCCAGACTGTGTACTGTGTACTCAAGTCAAGCACGGAAAACTCTAGTTTACTCTAGTTGCCAGGCGATTTGGTGCCGTCAGAACTGATTGGTTTCAATAATTTTTAATTTATCCTCTTGCTTCCTACTTTAATCTACTTGTATAAACAATTATTAGAAGCAAAATTGTACTGTCTATGTGTTATTTATATTTACAATTAACCTATTGACCCTTGTAGAATGAGTACGGGTGTTATATGTTTGTGTTACTGAAGATATTTCAATACCTGTACGGGATGTTCGTTGTTGTTGTAATAGTGCTTGTCTCGATTGGTCCGTTCTATGTGACTTGAGTACACAGTTGGAATATCTTGACAAAATTGCATCTTTTTTTTTTTTTTGGAGATACAATTAGTCAAGCACGGAAAACCCGTTTACTCTAGTTTCCAGGCGATTTGGTGCCGTCCGAGCTGATTAGTTCAATACCCGTTGGTCTCAGGAATTTTTATGTTATATAGTAATATTACAGTTTTTTAGTGCACATTGTGTTTGTATGTTAGCGACAACATGTTTTCCGTGCTATGTAAACTATAGGAACCAGCATGATTTGTCTCCACACAATGAAGCGTCGTTAGCAACGTCATTAACCAAAGTCAAAGGGATGTAACTAAATGTTCGGGAAAATTTAGAAGAGTAACATCATATAACAACAAATCGTTAGCTCTATATGCACAACAGAATGAACCCAAATTACTACAAAATAAAATTACTTAATAGATAGTAACAATAGATAGTGTATCTCATTAGATTAGTGACATTTCTATTTGGACGCAACACGTGGTACTGGAAAAAACATTTCTTACCAATTTATTATTGTTAAATGTTCGATAACAACACACAATTGCTTTTACAACGTTGTCAGATACAGCGGCAACATTGTTGCATCGTGTCCGTGCAGTGCATTATACGCTTACCAAGTACTACTGATTTTAGCAACTAATGATGAAACTGTGCGTAAAATTACCAAAATAATGCTGAAATGGTAGAGGTTTCTAAGGCAGTACAATAAACCTTTAAATATCCATCTAATACAGAAATGTATTATGTCTAAGGATATCATTACTGTTTATGAATAAGCATATGCGTCAATGATATTTATGGAGCCCCAGAATACTACAGGTGTCTACTTTCTGACAGATTCTATGAGTATGAGGTGACAAATTGTATCCGGATATCTGCGCCGTCAGTTCTGCATTAGTAAACAACTCTGCTGCTATTAATCGTGAAGGTTTAAAGCGTGCACAATAGTACTCTTTTTTTAAATCTCAGCCAGACAAATATATAATATTTGCAGACGGCGCAAATTTTAATGAAAGTCACTCATTGGTTATTGATGTTGTATCATCTATCTATATTCAAGAAAATCCTGTTCCTTTTTTGTATAGAAGACAGTTGGGTTTAATGTACACATTCACATGTTTTCATGTATGCCTAATATATATTTCAAGATATCATTTTTATTTTGCGCTCATTTGATAAATCATCCACTGCTCTAAGAGAAAAGTTAAATAAAATCGACATTATAAGCATTTTTACAAATTTAATAAATACATCAGATGTTAAAATATGTCTTTATGCTCACTGCAATTTAAAAAAGTCAAAGTCGGTGGGGCAAAACGTTTCAAATTATTATTCAATCATAAATTATCTCAATTGTTCACAATTTAAATCATATGTGTTCTTGTTGCCTAATTCCATCAGGAAATTCTTGATTAGAAACAGGCCTCACAGCACGTGGGCCATTCTCATAAGTGCTCCGCCCTCCGTTCCAGCAGCCATATGACACGATGGTGTTTCGAGTCTAATGCCGCCGAAACAGACGTCGACATCAGGGCACAACTCTGAACCTTACGACAGGTTTCTTTGGTGTTCTGCCCACCCACTCCGTGCCCGTAACTAGTTCAAGCACAACGTCGGTCTTTCGGAATAACATGTTATCTGTTATCGAAGGTTACGACTACGGGTCCATCAGAAGAGGGCTTTAGGAGCAAATGCAGGACATAAGAAAGAGGTATTTCACTGATATCTTTACAATCAGGGAAGACGAACAATAATCCATCGATTTTTTTGTTGTTGTTTTCCCTCAGAAATTGGATCATGATAGTGTTATCCACCACAGAAATAACAGCTGACATCATAGTATCTATATGTTCCCTGATCTATATGTTCCCTGATCTATATGTTCCCTGATCTATATGTTCCCTGATCTATATGTTCCCTGATCTATATGTTCCCTGATCTATATGTTTCCTGATATATATGTTCCCTGATCTATATGTTCCCTGATCTATATGTTCCCTGATCTATATGTTCCCTGATCTATATGTTTCCTGATATATATGTTCCCTGATCTATATGTTCCCTGATCTATATGTTCCCTGATCTATATGTTTCCTGATCTATATGTTTCCTGATCTATATGTCGCTTGTAGGTTCACATTTTAACAACGTGAGTACAATGTTAAAAATCATTTTATGTCCATAATTAATAATATAATACAACAATTTAACTCTTAGTAAGTAAAGCTACATCTCCTTGCAGCAACCTGCCGTCGGAGATGAAGATAACTCTTCATATTCTAAACCGCAGCAACTATACGTTAGAGTGGTCAGTTACATTCCTTACTATCCTTACCTCCCCTAACCCATGCGTCAGATATTCATTTACAGCTGAGTCGACTGGAGGAGTGGTCGTGTCAAGCGAGAAATCACAACCTAGATTTTTTGTTTACCCGGGAGTGGTTTCTAATCTGACACGCTATTACCGGGTGATAGCAAGCAAGCTGACTCCATCTGATAGGCTACCACGCTACTCCGCTCTTAGTATACACAAACTAAACCCATGGTTTGGGTCACTTATAGACACAAGTTGTGTCTTATATTTTAAGAGATAACAAATAGTATGACCATAACAATAACTAATTTTTAACACATACTGTCTACATAACGGTCAATATTAACAGATTGTGATTGATATACCTGACTAAATGTATCACATAAGATACACACTCAGAGGTGTAAGATATATTTTTGTGACGGGACAAGAAGTTACCGCGTCGTCTTTTTACCCCCATCCCTAAACATATTTTACCATATGGTCACATAATATATTGATATATTTCATTTAGAAAAAAACATTTACACTACACTAGTAAATGGTTAATGAACACTATTCAAAAATCAAACAATTTTGTCAATGACAAGTTGCTCATCCTCGCCTTTTTGAAGATATTTATTTCAGGAACGTGTAAAAAATTAAAAAGTGGGGTAATTACCAAAGTATTAGGAACATGCCCGTCTCTGTGGCTATGTAGTATAGAGCACGTTATGAAGGCCAATGTGCCATAAATGCGAAAATGTTTAGTACCCTCTCAATAAATGTATATTTTTATGAAAGGACCCTTAATATTTTCATCTCAATCGTCAAGGAATTCAAACATGACAAACGATTGTTTTTCATTGAATTTCTAAGATATATTGTGAATTTCTTCCGGGTAAAATATTAGAATAGGAATTTCAGTAATTAGTTCTGAGAACTACGTATCATTATCAATTATCTCTAGGTGTGTGATTGGAATGAAGTCGCCTTCAGAAATAACATATCGTTATTAAAATATCAAAGGGAAGGTCTTCAGCAGCCAATAAAAAATGCAGCTCTGATAGAATACATACACTGAAATATTTTGGCGCCAAGAACGGATAACTTTCCAAAATAAAATAAATAAAACTGCAATTATCTTTAAATAAACTGCAAACCGACGATTAGTTATGTTTATAGTAAATAACTATACATTTATGTGCGCATTTGTAGTTGCTTAATCATGTGAGGGGGTGCTGAACATTTTGACGTCTATTCACGCTACGCCTCTGGCGTTTTCTTTAAATCTAAACGTTAGTGTAAGATGGTATGGTAAATGTTAGCTACGTTGGGGTATATCATCATCTGCGCCACTTGATATCATACCTTAATGCTGGGCAAAACTAACAAGAATCCCTTGCTCCTGCATCTGTAGTACAATCCAGTATATCCCTCTTCGGTGCGATTGCAGTAACTCTCTTTATCTGGAAGCCATTATAATTATTCATGTCATATTTCACCATGCCTGTCGGTCAGTTGTCAAGGATTGTGGGTCTTGTGCATTTATACTTGTTGATTTTAATTCATTCATAAATGTTCTTCTGAGCGTTGTTTTTGGTCTTCTCTGTTTTCTTTACCGACTGGTGTCCACGTGAAGGCTTGTCGTAGAATTTTGTCGTCCTTCATTCTAAGTATGTGTCCGATGTATGTCCAGCAACGTTTTCCGATGATGTTAGTCACATATTGTTGTTTTGTCACCTCTCTTAGTATATTGTTTGATTTGAAATCTTTCCAATTTGTATTTGTGATTTTTCTGAAGCATCTATTCTCGAAGGCAACTAACTTCTTATCCATTATTGCGGTAGATTTCCAACTTTCACATTCATATGTCAATGATGGAATCACACTTGCATTGAATAGTCGCCGTTTGGTGTGTTTACTTGCGATCTTCGATCTCCTCTACAGATGTTTGAGAGTGTGTTGCAGACGTTGGAGGCGAGAGCTATTCGAGTCTTGATTTCTGAGTTGGTATCACCGTCTGCTGTTATCTTGCTTCACAAATATACGAAATTTGAAACGTTGTCTAGTATATTATCATCTAGTTTAACTGATTCTGTCAGGTCGGTAAAGTTCATGATTGTCGTTTTATGTGTGTTTATCTGTTGCGCCAAAAATTTGAGTCTTTTTGTTTTTTCTTGGAATACTAGAATAACCAACCATTTCCACCTAAGTAGCCTTCGTAACATACTTAAAATCAATTTATGGGATAAAATGTCAGACAGGGAAGTATTGATGGAATCTATATCTGTACGCATACACACAATGTTTATGACAGCACAGACACACCGTGCAGGACACATGGTCAACATGAAAGCTCATGATCTACCACAGAAAATTGTTATATGGAGAACTGCAGACTGAATGTTGCAAGGCCGGAGGACAGAGAATCGTTTTAAATACATTGTTAATACAACTGACTCATTTCAAAATAGGCACATATTCAGTGGAGAGTCTTACACACGAGAGATCTGACTTGCCTAGGATAAAGATTGGTGCAGTGGCTGCAGAAAATCTGCTAGATAAAAGGCAAGAGCTGCTCAAGTACAACATACTTCTTTCTCTTCTCCCCCCCCCCCCGCATGTTCAGGGTGCAGAACACTATTCCATGCACTCATGGAACTCTTATCCTCATCATTCTTGTTGAGCTGAGTTGTTATTGTGGATTACAATGTAGGAACAACATTTGCAAAAGCAGAACAAGTGGCAATTGTTACATGTGTCTAGCCGTCAGAACTTTGATAGCACTAATCCATCGCTTTGCTTTCTGATTTACGTTATCGACATTATTTTCTTAATGAGAGACTTTTATAGAAAATTATCCATATATATTTTATTTCGTGTTCCATATCAATAATGGAACCCATATAACTGACATTTGTGACTAGCTTGTTATTCAGGTAGGACCAGACGAACACTCCTTTTAAGTGATTAGTAACATCATTGTGGCTGTTTCAATAGAGTCTGTTTCGTGATTACGATGACATATGTATGGATATGTTTAGATGAACAAAACGGTAGAAGTTGCATCTACATAGGTTGCTGTTTGGTGGCACATATGCTTACACATTTGTAGATACACTAGCGTGTTTAATGCACTTTCCCGTGGTGAATTAAGACAGTTGACTGTTCCAAGCTGCAATGGTTACCAAACTAGATAAAATAAGAAATGAAGAAATTAGGAAAAGAGTTGGTATAATATCATGTATCGAACATATTGAGAGACAGCAAGTAAAATGGTTCGGTCACCTTATGAGAATGAAGCCAAACCAAATACCAATAAGAGCATATAATACAAGAATATCCGGGCGTAAAGCCAAAGGTAGACAAAGAAAACGGTGGATAGAAAACATTAACATAACTTTGAATAAACATGGACTAAATGCAACCTCGGCGACACATCTGGCCTTGAAACGACAGTTTAAGATACCACCCCTACGCTTAACGGCAAGTGTGAATGCAATCAACAATAAATCACCTGGGGATAGACAATAGACTGTTCCCTAAACCCAGTTAAGAGTCGGTTCATTATCATTATTAAATATGTATGGATATGTTTAGATTAACAAAACGGCAATCCTATTGATCAGGGGCCAGTATGAAATATCACTGTAGATTCTGCTAAAGCGGAAATGAGCAGGGGAAACGATAGCGGAAAACTGTGATGAGACAACGTCACAAGATGGATAGCGCACGTGTTGTGTGTTTGACCAGTTTAGAGCGGATAAGGTAACCTAGATATCTCAGCATGACCGCTAGAATTTCTCAGTAAAATTCTATGACCTCGGGCGTAGCTGACCTGTCTTTGTACCACGTGCTCTAGTAAAGTTATCATGACTCTGCGTTAGCTTCTCAGTCGACCTTGTAACATCTAGACATCATCAGTTGAACTTGTAACATTCTACCATCCCGTCAGTGATGTAATGACTGACACTTCATCTAGTCTGTTTTTATGTCTGTGAGCCACTATCATCTACCCTTCCAAGAATTTTGTTAGCGTACCTAGTTGGCTGATTAGTGTCCTAGACCCACCACTTCCCATACCAATGAGACGAGCATTTTCCGCTGGCTACCTCCCTTCGGAAGAATCCAGTGGGTAGATTAGTTTGGTTGATTCGCAGGCAGGTAGGGGGAATACTTTGTCACCATTGTCCAATAAAGTGTATTCCTTTCTTCTGCGTTCGTTCTCAAACTCCTGCAAACCAGCAGGATGTAGTCCGGAGAACGGAATGCGTTGTGTCATAGGTTACAGCATTGCTGCGATATCTGCGCCTTTCGGCATAACACATCCGACTTCAGCATGGCTGTGGGTTACTGACCCTATATGGGATGGGACAGCCAACTCCATCCCATAACCTCCTTAGTCGCCTTGTACGACATGCGTGGAAGGTAAACAACGTTGCTATTCTTTGCTCCCCTTTCGGGCCCCAACAACACACGAGCGGTGTGTTCCTTTGATTACCTCCACTTTAACGAATCAGGTATGCCAAAATCTTGGCTAATTCGCTATCCATTGGCTGATTCGTTTGACCTTGGCTTCGTTCAGCCCCCATATACATAGGCGGGGGGGGGGATGACTTTATCATCATCGTCGAGTACGACTTTTTTCTTTGATATCCTAACCCTTTGACGATTCCAGTTGGCTGATTCGCATGACCTTGGATGAATCGGTGATGAATCCAGTGTGCTAATTCGTGAGGCCGATTCGCTGCGTGCACGACCTCTGTATTATCAGTATTCTCTTAATATGAACTATATTAACGAATTCAGTTGGCTGAGTCGTTGACGAATCATCATTATACTCATATCAATCATTCAATAAATCAATCAGTCAATCAAGTGTCATGCTGAATGGCGTAGGAGATCATGTTTCTCCACAACTCTCTGTCTCTTGTGTTGTCAATAAGCTCGGTTGGTGAACTTCTACCGTGCCACAATACTAGTCCATCTAGCAATTTTTCTCTTTGTCGCCCCCTATCTCTTCTCCCCTTGATCTTTCCAGTGATTATATTATTTTTTTACGAATCACCTTTCTCGAGTAAGACATTTATACATTTTATCGCCCTTTAACGGATCATCCACGCGACCAAACTATCTTGGTTGATTCGTTGACGATTCACCGAATTAACGCTTTGGTGTGCTTGTCCAGTTCACGAACTCTGCACGACCAGTATTCTCTAATATGATCTATATTAAATAATCCAGCGAGCTAGTTCGTTGGCGAATAAGCATTCACCGTTTCATCCCTAACACATTCCCAACAACTATCAAGAGTATTTACATATATCACGTGAATCCGTAGCTTCCAGATATAGTTTCCAGTGATCGCCAAAACTACACTTGTAAACAGGATTTCGCTAACTGGTTAGAACCCAACCTTTTATTGTAGTATAATTCCTGCGCCACGGATGGTGAAGAAGGGAGTCGAACATGAGAATCTCAAGTACTTGTAAAGTTGCTTAAATTCATGGATAACTAGATAACTTTGACACGTCCTTCAAAACCCCAAGTCTAGCTACATCCGTTTCTAATTCAATGAAGCTTTTCAACAAAGTCAATATTAAACTTGTAACGTGAAACGTATGTGTTTTTCTATGTACGATTTACTATTGTGGCGGGTTTCGGCGACATACAGATTTCACCAAATTAATATTTTCGTTTACCACCATCAGTACTATATAAGAATGGTGATTTTCTTTACTGAAACAATTTGTTATATAGAACTACACCCAACGGAGAGGTTATCTATTGAGCATATATTTCAGATTTGGTCAACTTTTACTTGAGATAAGGTAAATATTTGATTTGTGGTGTGCTACTTTCTCTAGATCAAAACATGATCTTTCCGATGAATGTAAATGTATATGTAACGTTAATCTAAGTTACAAACCAGCATAAGGTTTTTCCATAAGTGATCAGCTGCAAAACAGAACAAGAAGAGAATATGTTATGGTTCAGGAGATTTATTGTATTTCAAGTGTTGAATTTCTATGTAAGAACTAAAACAGGCGATTCAGAACGGTTTACAGTTAAATCTGGAGTAAAACATGGCTGTGTCATGTCATCAATGCTATTTGAAGTAGCAATTGACTGGGTCATGCGTAAACATTCAGAAAATGTCATGTAGATTACCTGGGTCAAGAACAAATCATTAATAGATCTTGACTTTGCAGATGATATCACACTACGCAGCACAACATATGCACATGCTCAAGAACAAATAACTAAACTACATAGCATCGTAAAACAAATAGACTAACAGTTTAATATAAAGAAAACGATATTCATGGATTTTACCAATAGGACAGTAATTATGAAATTAAACAATCAAGACATTGACAGAGTCGAAATCTTTACCTACCTAGGCAGTAAAATATCAAATGATGAAATGCGACAAAAGAAATAATAAAAGTCATAACTTTCAGCACGTGTCTTCAGTGCACTAATTAACATATGGAAAACAAAATGTTTAAAGATATATATTAAAATATAACTTTTCATCTCCTGCGTGATCCATGTACTAATCTACGGACGTGAAAGCTGGAAATCAACTCAAGCCATAGAAAAGAGACTCGATAATTTTAAGATGAAAAATCTACAAAAATCCCCAACACAGATTGAAAGAACTTCGTCACAAATGAATCAATAAGAGATTTATCCACATAAAAATATGTGTCACTTTTTATTAGAAGAAGACGTTGACGAATATTTAGGTAATGAACTTAGATCAGACGAGAAGACTTACCCACCAAGGCCAAGCTCTGTCATGGTCTGCAACAGGAAAACGAAAACGGGGAAGACCAGGTCAACACTACGAAGAACAATCAAGAAAGAACAAATGACAATGGGTATTAACACCACTCAAGAACTACATAAATTTGCAGCGAACAATATGGAATGAAGAAACACAAGTTCTGCACTATGTTCCGTCATTGGCACCAAAGCAACAAACTAAGTGTTCTATAGACTATTTCACCTGTGCAGTTAACCAGTTAATATACTAGGGACTTTGTTGCTGTACTCTATGTCTGTTTTATTTCTACGATATTTGAACAGTTCCTTAATGTAATCTTCCCATCTGTGCATGATTTATTTTTCTCCCATTAACATATGCACATGTTTTAACTTTAGGCACACAGTCTTGTGAACTTGTCTTCTACTTGTTAATTAATTAATTTGTTTATGTGTATTTGTTTATCCGTTGTATTTCCATGATGATATTTTCATATTTCGCTGCATTTTGAATTTAACCATTCCTCCTTAGCTGTATTGAATTATGTTTAATTTCGTTGTTTATCTTTTTAGATTCTGTAAAGTTAACCTTCAGCGTTCTTCTTTTTCTCCATTAACTTTAAGATATCTTCTGTCATCCAATTTTTATTTGCTGTACTTATTCTTTTAACATCATCCACTGTTCGTCAATGGTTTATATTTTCTCTTTCGAATTGTATCTATTCTGTATTGCTATATTGTACTGGTCCTATAAATCTTTATTAATAGATTTACATTTGGAGTACTATTTTTCCTGGAAGCTCTTAATCATTTTTAATCGTATATTTAACTTTCCCACAACGGGAACATGGTCGCTATTGCAGTTTGCACTTGAGCGTGCTTTGACAGACCCCAATGCGTTTTTGAATCCTTTATTAACCGAAATATAGTCGATCCTGTTATTAGTCTTGGTATCTGCGGGCTTCCCCATGTCCGTAGTCGTCCTATGATGTTGATGGTTGGTTTCTGATCCAGCAGTCCATGGGCTCATACTCTTGGACTCAATGACATTAAAATGACATTATATTGCTGGCAAGTATGTCGATTTTCGGCCCACCATGGGCTGGAGCCAGAGAATAACTATCGCACCACCAGGACGGTAGGTTTCAACCTATACACTGCTGTAAGCCAATGCGGCCAAGATAGGGTTCATTGTGCTCATTCCCAACCACTAGACTACTGGTTATGCCGAACTTCTCTATTGCTTCAGGCATGCAACCAAATGTTCAAGTCAAAAGAAGTGTCACGTCCTGAGTCACTGTGCCTCTAATGATGGGCCTCATTAATATGAAGAAACAGTGCTGCCGGTTTCCTCCTCCCCAGTGTGGCGCAGTACATCTATTATTCCCTCCCAACCACAGGTCCATACATATAGACAAATATTAAAACACATTGCAACAACAAAAGAAAAGCACGAGAAGCATAATTGTATAGATGACGTGCCATGAAGCTTCCATAAGAAGAAAACCTCAATATAACGGCATGTCATCTACTAAGGTTTTCTGTTGCATGGGTGGTTTGTCTAGTGGGCCATTGGTGAGACCCACAGACTGAACTGCATGCGAAAAATAAACTATAAATAGAAATTCTTCTTCTTCTGCGTTCGCTGTCTTATAACCACAACGAGTAAATCGTATGATTTCCGCCGGTGAGAGTGAAGTACGTTGTGCTGTAAGTTTCATAGTTCAACTGTGTTATTTGCGCTACGGTTTGCTCACTTTGTGACCAGGACATCCAAGGCCCAGCACATCCGTTTTCGTCATGCCTTTAATTCGGGAGGTAGGCTTCCCTAGCTTGTGACAGCTTGCCTATCTGTCGACGGGCACTCGGGTGTGTAATGACTCTTCGCTAAGACGATTGTGTTGTCGTCAATTTCGCGCGAGGTGTTCCACACAGTTAGTTAACTTGTCTCGTATAATTTAGACGCTCTGTGCATGTGCCCATCCGGTACTCAACCTTTTCTCATCCGCAAGCGTGGTTTCAGTTAAAGAAAAACCGACAGAAAAGTTGGACCAGTACCCTTTCACCTTCTTAGTCGAGGTGTCGTTCACTGACAACGTGAACCCCTCGTCCAAGTCTCAACACGCGTTTAGGAGCAAGGCATGCTCTCGAGCTGAATGATTTTCTCCCATTGGTGCCTAAACCCATCGGGCACTGAAGCCTTCTCTCTGTGAGCATGTTCCCGGTGTAGGTAGGGTTGGACCATGTCCGCCTTCGTTGTCCCATTTGTGCCGAGTCCATTGGGAACGAAACATTTTCTCTCCGCGAGCATGTTGGGATATGTGAAAGCTTGACAGTAGAGTAAGGCCTGGGCTACTTTCTTTGCGTGTGCCCACGATTGGGTCTCTGCGCCTATGGAGCTTCGGTGCCTAGAAGCATGTCTCGAGTTAACAGAGCTTGTAGTTCCGATTTCATTGGAACGTTTTCCCTTTTTGTTTGCATTTTATGCTGCCCTCTGGAACAGTGCAGCCTTTTCACTGTACCCAGTATGTTGTATTTTTTTGTCAAAATATAGCACTATAATTGAGTTGCATAAAATAATTATTGTGTTAATGGTATGAATACTGGCTTTTCTTGCCTCACTATTTCCTTGCATTACTGTTACTATTATTTTCTTACGTCATTGTTACTACTATTTTCTTGCAGTAATGTTACTGTTATTTTCTCACTAGTTAGAAACGTTGTGCAAGTCAGACCAAAACAAGGAATGTCATCAAACATAGGACGTCTGGTTTGGTTAATTTTCACTTTGATTTTAACAGTTGGACCAGCATGTTCTCAAGGATCTACAGGTGAATATCATATTTGTTACTTTATGAATATTATAAACAATGTTTAATTTCTATCTTCTTCCTAGTCTTGTGTCTTCGTTCTCAATTTCCTGCAGGTTAACAGGGTTCAGTCTGAAAAACGAAATACGTTGTGTCATGGTTTACAAATTCGCTCTGATATCTGCATCTTTCGGTCCAACACATCGAATTTCACATGGTTTCTAGGTGACATTGACTCTCATTGGGAAAGGCCAGCAAACGTCACCCTAAAACTCCTTAATCCTCTTTTCCGACATGCATGGCGGGTAACAGTGGAATTATTCTGTGTTCCCATTCTGGTCATGATAACACACGGGCGTTAATTTCGCTCTAATACTTTTCACATTTTTATAAGATTGGGGTAAGACTGCATACGTCAAGGCAACAAGTAGAATTATGGCATACAACACAATTCAACATAGTGGCCACAGTGACTAGTGATATTTCAATTTATTGTGCTGCTATTTTGAAAGCAATACAAGATTTGGACCAGTTGTAAGATATTGAGTGTATTTCTTCCATATCAATTGCTAAGATACAGGGCCTGTGAGTGAAGGGTGGTGTTGTAAGATACGATCCGTTTATGAATCAAAAGAAGAGCTATCAACCAACACAGAACCTGAATGTTCAGCTACCACATACCTAAGAACATATTGAAAATGAGATTGGAGTACCTATAGAGTGCTGTATCTGGAGTGGCATGATGATGATCCGACGACTAACTAACTAATACAATATAATATTTGTGTGTAAAATGGAATAGAATACCGACTTACAAACTTCCCTAGACAATACATATTAAGGATAAATACAATCGTAGCCGTAGTAAGTCCGCCAATCTCCACTCTCTATCCAGTAATTAATTCGATGATTTTTGGCGACTTCAGTAAGTTATGGCTCCACTTTTTTAGATAAATAAATTTCTTCTTTTTCTTCAGCGATCAATTTCAAACTCCCGCTGGATCTCTCGTGTAGAAGGACACATTCTCAAACTCCCGCTGGATCTCTCGTGTAGAAGGACACATTCTCAAACTCCCGCTGGATCTCTCGTGTAGAAGGACACATTCTCCAACTCCCACTGGATCTCTCTTGTAGAAGGACACATTCTCAAACTCCCGCTAGATCTCTCGTGTAGAAGGACACATTCTCAAACTCCCGCTGGATCTCTCTTGTAGAAGGACAATGATACTACTAAATTAGCAGCTGGGTGTAGTCCAGAGAATGAAAATGCATTGTCTCGCGTTTTTATTTGCGCAAATAGCCCGACACATTAGTGTTCTTCATGCTATAAACTAATTTAACTCTGGATCTGCCGTAGATTGCTTCTTTTGCCTCCAACAGGGACGACTACACCGATAGTCAATGTCTAAGTTTTGACTTACTAAGATTTGTATTCTAATCTGAGAACGCTAACTAAGTGAATTAACTGAGTTCTATCTTCCTGCTGAAACATGTTTTCTTATCCAGTATGCAACCAAGAGATTCAACTGATAGTTCTATCTTCTTGCTAAAACATGTTTTCTTATCCAGTACACAACCAAGAGATTCAACTCTTAGTTGTATCCACTTGTTAAAATATGTTTTCTTATCCAGCATGCTATCCATCAGTTCTCATCTATATTTCTACTCGATAAAATCATCCATAAACATCTAATAAAATATAAATTAAAATTGAAACATATCATATGATATTCATATAAATTATTCAGAATTTTTAGTCCCACTGGTGATTTTAGGCATGTTGAAATTGGATATGCTGACCGAAAGGCGTTAATACTGTATACTAAACTAGTAGCACAACATACTTCACGTTCTCCGGCGAACATCACACGAAATTGTTTGTTGGTTATTAGAGAGTGAACGCAGAAGAAGAATGATCGCAGACAAAATCCACACTTTTAGTATAAGTTAACTGCGCTTGTTCTCTGCGAAGCGAATCCGTATAAAAAGCAATGAACGTGAGTTGAAATTGTAAAATTTTCTCTTTGTCTATTGAGTATTTTTAGCGTTTGGACGAAATTCATTTTTGTGAATTTATATCTAAGACTTCGATCGACATAATTGTTAGTTAGTTAGTTAGAAAGTTAATTAGTTAGTTAGTAAGTTAGTTAGTTAGTTACTTGTCCCATCATCATCACTGCAAACTGGACACGCCCATAGTTTATCCGATATTACACTTTTAAAGTGACCTTTTAAAGTATAGCACATTTAAAGTGGTCATCATCATCAAGTGCCGTCTCCGCAACGAAGGTTGGCTGCAACGTATCTCCAACATCTCCTGTCTCTTGTCTTGGTGGTGCACTCTGCTAGACTGTAACCTGTCCATCGTGTAATGTTACTCTCCCACTTGTATCTCTGCCTACCTCTTGCTCGCATCCCTTTGACTTTACCCTCAAGTAAGGTCTTCAATAGGGTGTCATGTCTTTTAATGTGTCCAAAGTATTTTATTTGCCTGATCTTTATTTCTCTTAGTAGTTCTTTCTTCATATTAAGTGTTTTTAGCACCTCTTTATTTGTTTTCTTCTCTTTCCATGATGTTCTCCCTATTCTTCTATATACCCACATCTCAAAGGCATCAATTTTGTCTTCTAATTGTTTATTTAGTGTCCATGTTTCTGAGCCATACATTAATATGGAATAGATGTAGCATTTTATAATTCTCATTTTTAACTTGTTTGTAATTTGTTTAGATATTAATAATTTCCTCATGTCATTGAAGGTACTTTTAGCCATTCCTATTCTCCTTTTAACTTCTGTTTCACATCTGCCATCATTTGTGACTATGTGTCCAAGATATTGATACTGTTTTACTTGTTGTAGTTTCTCTCCCTGTATGTTTATGTTTACCTCCTGTTCTTCTGTGTTTTTGCTGATTATCATGGTTTTTGTTTTTTGAATGTTTATATCCAGTCCATATTCATTACTTGATTTATTGACTTGATCTATTAGTCTTTGTAGTTCATGTTCACTTTTGGAACATGAACTGTGGTAACCAGTGGTAACCAAATGTGGTAACATTTAAAGTGGTAACCAGTTCTGAAACTACTTTTCTGCTTCTCGCCGCTTAATAAACCCTTATTTAATAGACCAAGATACAAAGGAAGAACTTGCACAAAATGGATCTACATGGCGCTCTACAGTAAAAAAGGGCGCATCATAGATAAAAGTCCATTCGGATGAACAATATCATAAAATAGTGGTTTTTACCCCCCCCCCCTCCCCCTCATCTAGTCCACAAGCTTCTCGAGATTTCTTAACATAAAATAAATGAAGGCATTTATTTATATTTTTTATTTTCTGTGAAGGTTAATATCATACTTTTTAGATGTGTTAAGACTTCAGCTACTAATTAATTCTCTATGTACATTTTTGTATTTTAGCTTGCAGCAACCTGACATATGGTAAGGATTGCAGCCAGGGTTGTCCGATGTGCGAAGCAAGGAATACAAAATCATGTGACAAAACAAATGGCGGATGTATTTGTTTAGAGGGATGGAAGTCTCCAAATTGTTCACAAGACATCGACGAGTGTACAGAACTCCCTTACATTCTTTGTCAAAACGCTGATGAACATTGTGTAAACACGAATGGAGGATACCAGTGCAACTGTAGATCAGGGTTTACAAGGTCACCAAATGGATATTGTGAAGGCAAGTACACGTCGATGATTTATGAATAAATTAGGAATAAAAACTGCCGCAAAGGGTACTCAGTATCCGGTACTGCATTGATCACGGGCAAACTTGTGGTTATCTGATAGCCAAAATTCTAAAGCACCTCATCAAAGGTACAAAATGGAAACAGATTATTTCGAAAAAGTGCATGAAAAAATCTAGTTAACGCTTTATAAATCATATCTGGCAGTATAGACAGATGTAATGGAAATGCATACCCTTCCGAGTAGAACGCCTCTGCAATAGGTATTCCACTAAATCGACAGCTGATGTCTTCTGGGTATTACAGAAAGCTCTGAGAAACCACCACACTGCACATAGGAAGTAAGAGGAAGCTGCTCACAATTGCCGGGATAGCAAAACAAACAAACACCATGGAATGAAAGTCGATCGCATAAGACATTCAGTTACTCGGAACAAACAGTAAACTACAATACAATAACATACAATAACTATCACAGTCAGTGTAAAACAGCGGCTGGCCTCGACTTACCCAATGTCTCCAAATAAGTAAATCTAGACCAATGAGTATGTACATTGGGAAAATAGGAGAGCGATGGAAACAGTATACACACAAGTACAATTAATTAAAAAAATATAAGGATGTCACAATGAAAGCAATGAGAACAAGTGTCTAGTTAAATTCCAGATGCATGTGTGGCAGAAAAAAAAATGACATGAAGTCAAATATTCATAGTCTGCAGAAAACGTGTGTGGAGGTTCAAACATGAATTGAAATTTCATTTACGATATTAGTCAATGAAACATCAATGAGGGTCCTCCAACAATAGTTCAACTATTGTTGAGCGCTTCCTATAAGAGAACCAGGCTCATGGATGCAGATTGATTTAGTTTATAAGAGCACTGAGGACAATCGATCATCTAATTGCATGAGACAAGTTCACTAGAAGCGGAACACCTCGTACGAGATAAATGTATATGACCCAAGTTCAAATCCTTGCTTGCAGTTTTCTCGGAAGTTCCCACCCAATGACATGTTTTGACATGTGTCATGTACAGTGAAAGATACATTTCTACAGCATAGAGTCGATACATAGGGACTGTCTGTTGCCTGATGGCAGAAAGGAAAACCAAAAATGAATGGTCTAACCACTATGCCATGCACAGAAATGTTTTGTTTACTGGCTTCTTAATCTGATGCTGTTATATCTGCATCATTTTAACAAAAAAACATTGTTAATCCTTTGTTGTTCTTTATTTGATATTTGCTCATTTGAATAGTATGAAATCCTAGAAACCATGAAATCATTTATACTAAAAAACATCTTTCAATATTACCGAATTTCTTGGTGCCATCTTTGTTCTCTAGAAGAGGGAGACCTAGAGAAACTCTACGAAGAACCATTAATAGAGAAGGCTTTTCAATGAACCTAAACAACACGCAACAATTGAAAGACCTGGCAACACAAATACAGAAATGGAAAACTATGGTTTCTGCCCTATGCGCCGCCTATGGCCCTGGAGGAACATAACATAACATAACATAACATCTTTGTTACAAGAGTAGGCATCGTACGTCATCGTTATTCTCGCTCATCGGCACATTATTCTGATTAACTTCATACTCTCTAAAGTTTGTAGTAATACATTAAACTAATGTTCTTTTAAATGTAGGAGTTGTATACTGACTAATTTCATGTTCTCTAAGCTTTACCATGCAGTTTTACCATGAGAAATTCTTCCGGAGCCATTAAATCACTAAACTATCCAGACAATGCCAATAACAACATTTTTCTGCGACGTAAATATACGGCTATCTGCAACTGGACTATTACTGCAGATCACACTGGTGGAACCATTGCGCTCAGGTAAATTAACATACAATGTTTGTTTTTGTCCTGTAGTAGGATAGTCCAATTAGATTTCTAGCAGCTTGTATTACATGAAATGAAAATGTTCATTACTATTACAGTGATGAATCTATCAACTTCATGGATCACAGGATGTTGCAGTCATGATAGCTTTTCGAAACTTCTGCCAATCTTCCTACTTCTGAGAGTTTCATGTTCAGGTGTTCTTTGATATCTTGTGTCCACCTTCTTTGTAACGTAATTGTTTTTCATTCTTTATCGGTCACAGTGTTCAACCTTTGAGCATTTTAAAGGCTACAATCTCTATAAAATGGATGAATATACTGACGTTCTGGTTTAGAAAAACATGTTTCAAGAGGATCAAGAGGTGTTGGTTGTCAGAATAAGTTAATATATACGTTTTAATAAAATATGACAAGATATTACAAACTGCTTTACACAAGACAAATATTGAACTGTTGTTCGTCCATCACATGATGATGATGACTATTTGTTACATCCACTTTTGAAAATTTAATTATAGTTATATCCTTGATTATGAGTTCCTAGATGGCTAATGAGCCCTATTCAAGATGTAAATGTCCTTGGACAGTTCGGACATGGAATGACCACTGTAGACGGATCTTGGTCTACCTTAGTGCAGTGACGATGATCCAAAGACTAACTAACTAACTAAATATTCACCTTCTCAAACTTATACTCATTCATTATGATGTTGGTCTGCTCTACAATGTCTCTGCTGTTAACCAATACCTTGATGTTTAATATGTGTTGATTTCCTTTCCATACTTGCTAGTAATTGTTTCCAACTTTACTGTTAACTCTTGTAATTCTTGTTCAGACCCAGATCAATATCATCAGCGAAACGCAGGTTGCAAATAGAGCAACTACTAAAGTGCGACAATATTTTATATGGAATAAAATACATTGGAAACAAGACGACTACAGAAATAAGACACATGTTTATGAGTAAATGAGAAAACACAATTAATGTATACACGATATCATGTTGGAGACATGAGAAGTTACAAGCTAAGAATCGTGAAACTATTTATTAGATTGGAAACAGCAGACGACAGCGCGAAAGATGTAATTTGAGACAATGAAAAGAACACAGAAAAGAGGGTAAGCTGAAATACATCATTGACTTCCTTGATGATATCTAGAAACACAGAAAAGAGGATAAGCTGAAATACATCATTGACTTTCTTGATGAGATTTAGAAAATGACCCCAAAACTATGTGCACAGCAAGCCACGTTTGATTGCATTAAACCAATCTAAATACAGACAATACAACTAACTCTTTAATCATTATTACAACTGTCTTTTTTATTAATGTACATTTTCAGCTTGACAAACGTATATATTTATAATTCATATTCACCGAATGGAGTCAACTGTGAAATGGGTTCTCTGGAAGTTTATGATGGAAGAAATGGGTCTGGTGAACTGCTTGCTAGATACTGCGGCTTTTATACTAACACAAGCAGTATCCGGTCATCAGGCGGCACAATGTTTATTGTTTATCAAAGCAATTGGCACATGCCACAGTATTTTATGGGCACATATTCAACTGAAGGTAGGACATAAATTAAACACATGTTGTACTCTTCAATTTTTTAATCTATTGTCTTTTCTTTGCTTTTGTTATTAGACTGAGGGATTGAATGATGCTCAGAATACCGTCTATGGTACGTTTGGTCACTTAATAACAGTAACATAATTTTATAAAGCAATATTTATAATTATGAAGATTATAAAGTCAATTTAGAATATGTAAGACACAAAGTAAATTCTCTTGCAAGTCAACAAGACCATCTAGCAATAGTGAGACTTGGACACAGTGTAATAAATTTTCGTAGTCACTGAAAACACTGAGGATAATACACAAAAATCAATGTTTCTACCAAAAGGCCTTCATCACGACACGACTGTCTCAGTCACACAAGAGAGTCAAATAGCAAATAAATGCTGGAAGTCTATACTAGTATGAATGATAGTGAAATGTAAAAACTAATATAACAGGTTATGTATAAGACAAGTAAACACACAAAAATCAAAAATGACAGAAAATAACAAGATATAAACATGTAGGAGTGATGGATGGTTATCTCTCAAAAGCCTATAGTTTACCAAAGTGATGATATACTGGTTCTCAAGCGCATATCGAGCCCAGTCATTGGAGTTTTTTTTATATCGATCTTTCTAGCTTTTACATTTCATTATCATTCGCACTCATCCAAACTTCTGTCATTTATCCGATATTCCGACATTAGCTGCCAGATAACTGTTATGTGAATATAGACAAGACATTACATTTCTTAATTGTATGGTATGTTGTGTCCTTGACAAATGCATTACTGGTCACAATGTCAATTTTTGTTTACCATGTGTGTTTCTGTGTGTGTATGTGTGTTTCTGTGTGTTTCTGTGTGTTTATCCTGTGTGAAGATAAACACATAATCTACTGAGGCCGCACCGACGATCACCATTCAGAAGGCGTTGTCATTATTATGTCTAAAAACTCGGAAAGATCTGTCATTAACTGGGAACCTATCAGTGAACGCATTATAACGGTCAGATATCAAACTCGCTTCTTTAAAATGCAATGATCCAGTTTTATGCACCTACAAACGACAGAGACGACAACATCAAAGACACTTTCTATAATTCACTCCTCAATAAAATAATTACAACGACAAAAGACGACATACTAATTGTGTTGGGGAATTTGAATGCAAAAGTCGGCGATAACAACAAAGGAGAAAAAGAACACATGGAAACACATCTAATTACACGAGGCATGTTCACTGACTGCGGAACCTCTCCTGCAGGACAGACGTGAAAGACAAACCGTCTCGGCATAGTCAGTACACATTCACCGTCTGGCGACAGATAGGAAGGCTGTCACAGGCTAGGGTAGCACACCCGAATTGTCAAGGCATGCCGAAATCGGATGTGCTAGGCCTACAAGGCGCATAACGGTGGCACAACGTAATCACGCTCCCGGCGGAAATCGCACAGATATCCGTGCTAGTTACAATGGAGCGAACGCAAAACAAACAAACAAATGGCTCCGGAAACACTTAGGCGACAATTTGGTTGTATCCTCAACGTTTTTAACCATCAGCTTATAATAATAGAGGTCGTGTTCTGGTAATCCAGTCACCGCGAATTCAAGAGTATGTGTTTAAGAGTGTGTTGCTGAACCAAAACTGCCTGGGTATATAATACATCACGTTTTTATCATACCAATTTTATTATTGGAGCACGTTAAGGGGATCAACATGTGATATATTCTATCCAGAACGTCAACTTTCCTTATGGTTTTGATGAGTGTCCTTTTTCTTGGTAGGCGATTTCTTGGTCTATTTGTCCCTGTGTTGCTCCATCCTTTGCCAGCTGTCTGCCTTTTCAATTTCCTGGTATGCCACAGTGGGATGATAACTAATAAGGGGAGAATAATTAGTTGTAACAAATTTATTGACAATTGTTCTTCTTATCTCCCTTCGATTGTAAACGTAAAACCGCCTTTTATAAAATGTCAAGTTCTCTGTTTACGGTGATTAAATTAGTGGGTTTAAAAAAAAATAAAGCATTATGTTAAATCAAAGTGACTATCTAAGACACAATAGTCACGTTTTCTTCCTGTAAACAGAGCCCTTTTTCTATCTCGTACAGTTCACGAAAGTAAGATTGCTGCTAAGATGTCAAAATTAGGACCTATAAGAAAAGACAAAAACATTGCGTGGTGTTGACTGTGATATGTGTTTTAGATCAGTGGTCAGCCCGAGTAATGTGTACTAAACTGCGTATGGTAGATTTATGATCAGCCCGTATAATGTAGACTGTGCTATGTATGATAGATCAGTGGTCAGTCCATGTGGTGCGGAAACCAGAAAATGGAGCTCATATTAGTTGCACTATTACCTGACATGCACATCGTAAATGGTGACTAAGAAAGTTTTGAGGTTTGAGTTGGCTGACCCATTCCATTGACGGTATAGTGATACAGTGATCCAGAAGTCACAGGATTTCCTAGTCAAAAAGGTGACTTTAGCTTAAGGCTGGAGATGGATTTAGCTGATATGTCAAGACCAACTATCACTTGGAAAAGCAAAATCAATGCTATAGATTCATACATGTCTACAAGAACCATTACTTTCAATATTAAACGCATGCGGTTGCATCTGTAGGTCCCACACATGTCCCACTAGACAAACCACCCATGCAACAGAAAACCTTAGTAGATGACATGCGGTTATATTGAGGCTCCTTTATGGAAGCTTGTAGCATGTCATCTATACAATTATAGACATCCTCTGAGTAGAAAACTCATTCAATGGGCATTGCACTGAGCTGAAGTCTCCTGGGTATGAAAGAAAGCTTACAAAAACATTACCGCACTGCACATATGAAGTAAGAGCTAATAGCGTCCATTTCTTGTGGTTCCGAATCAGTCAATCAATATTAATCGACAAATATATCTACTTATATGGTGTATACTTCTATTGATAAGGGGGGGGGGTGTGGTTAACTCCCTTTCACTCTTAAGAAATCATAAAATGTTTTTTTTATTGCTAGTAATTTAGCCAAATGACGGGTGAATCCCCTCCCGTAACGATTTTTTTTTACAAAAAAGATTAATCACCCCTTTCTCAGTAAAAAGATGGAATTATTTCATACAACAACGGAAGAATGCCTTTTTACATTAGTTTTTTTTTAGGTAAAACCCCTTCCACATCGAAAACGTCTCCACGGCCCTGATAGTTATCTATGGGCATTTATGGAACAATTAACTCCACATCAAAATCCACTTAGTTGCTGCTTACGAAATGTTTGACAGGTAACAGTGTAGCTATTCTTTGCTCCCCTTCCAGTTCTGGCTAAACAAGGGCAGTTTTTATTCACTTCTCCCACCCAGGCCCGGTAACACAAGGGCAGTTTCTATTGGAAATTAAGTTCATTAAACTACCATTGCTTTCAGATTGTTCACTAGAAACAAATTGTCAAAGATATTATTTCTTTTTAATTGTATCAAAGAACACATGTTAGCTCTTTTAGAAATCACATAATATTTTGAAATAATTTAAGACGTCTACAGAAAATACGTTATGACCACTGATCTATGTATAAATAGATTTAAGCCTTTACAATCGTCTGCGCTTAGTGTTACCATGCCCCCTTGTCAAAAAGCGTGCCAAACTCGTAAACATGATCACACTTCTCTTGTTTTCACGAAGCTATACCAAGTGTGTTGATTCGAACACGTGACACATTCGTTATATGCATATTATTAAACTTATAGAAACCGGGACACGTCACAACCGAGCGAGATATCAGGCAGTGATATAAAACCAAGACAATCCCCGTGAGACCGTGACTAACACACATATCTGCCATTCACATAAACAAACGCATATTTCCGCTATTATAATGAGAAATATATTTATCAAGTCAAAATATTTTAAGTTTACATTTACAAAAACCTTAACCAACACAATATATGTTTTTATATTGTGAATTTTCGTTATTTTTTAAAGTAAATGATCTCTCAACCATTAAGTTTTTAAAACTCATAAACTGCATTTCCGTCTTCCCCCCCCCCCACTTCCCCCCAGTAACGTGACAATCTACATATTCAGAGAATTGCAGTAATGGTATTGACTAGATGTGATTCGAGAAGGTGCTCCCTCTCCGGAAAGATCATAAGAACGCGTGATCAGCAACTGACTGGGACACTGAGCTTATACACGTTTAGATGGCTGACGGCACGGCAAGCAGAGCATATATAGGAATGCCCCCAGTGCTGTGACACTTGTTCCTAGTAAAAAATCAAGAATCCTCAGAAATAAAACAAATCATTTTCTTGTAAAATGTGACAATTAAGAATACATTATCACTGTATCAAAATATTTTTTCTTTTTTTTTCAAAAAAAAGATGTATTCTTTATAATAAAACAAAATGAAATAATTTGACTAAACATTTGTTTTTAATCACAGAGTATTTTAATTACAAAAGTTTAAAAAAAATGACAAAAAAGCAAAAAAAGCAACAACAAAAATACGTTTAAGTGTAAGGGTGTATTACAAATAATACTAAAATTTAAGTAATTACAAAGTTATTTCATGACAAAAAAGTCGAATGAAGCACTTTCTAAGCAGCTCTCCTATACCCCCGTAATCCTCTCTCGAGGCGGTATGACATAGCAGGCGCCGACATCGAAAGCCACTCGGACGCTGAGTACAGCTCACCACTCAGCTGAGCACGTTTATGCTGTTAACATTCCGTACGACCGAAAACTTCACCCCGGTGACTTCGTCCTCTTAACATGTCATATGGGGAGGAACCAGCCTAGATCCCAAGCGGTACTGTGACGAGCGAGCTGACTCGACACTGGCTGAACCTTGACCCCGCGGTGGAGTCTAAGACATGTTCTGGATGGAGGTTGGTTCCCATAAAAAGTCAAGATCCAACTTGTAAAGTTCCGCGGGGAACTTGAACCTGATACGGACATTATCCCTTAAAGTTCATAATCTTATGTGCCACACATTTTGTTACCCATGTCAACAGTGAGGGAAGAATGTCGCGCATATTGCTTTCAAAAAACGTTTCTATATATAGAACAACGGGGAAAAGTTACATAAAATCTCTCAATATAAATTAGAGTTATTAATTTAAATGATATTGCCAATTATCAGATCAAAATATTTGTGTTTTGATGATTTATTAATATCTCATACTTATTACCACCCTTGATTTTGGAGTGTATGCCCGGCTATGTCCCTTGGTAAATAAATGCTACCAACTTTAACTTCCGGTTCAAATAATGTTTTTTTGTTTTGCTGAATCAAGAACTGGTTGATCATTAATTTAACACATTAATATCGTAGAAATTAAATATCTGTGTTACTGAAACGGATTTAATGATTTCCATATTTACATCATGGTTCGTTCAGCCTTATTTAATTCGATAATGAAGATCTAAAGCAAATTGCAATGAAACGAGAGACATGGAAAGGAAATCTAGTTTGTTGTTAGAAGATTAAGATAAATTTTCAGAATTGTGTTATATTTCTACATAATTACAAATAATATAGTTAGATAGCCCTTCAAAAATGCAATTCAACGATACCTCAACCAAGTCTGTACGTCAATCATGAAAAAATCGTACATATTTTATTCGAATGAATTTGACATCACAATAATTTACATTGAAACACATTAGCGGCACATATAGGAAAATATAAATAAAACTTGTGACCACAGTGACAAAATGTACCCAAGCTGATAATTTCTAACTTATCTTTGTTATTTTCAATAATACAAGCAAACTATATGTTTTTTTGTTCGTGAAGACAAGACACATCTATTGATCCTATTTCTATAATTTTTAGGTGCGCGCAGAACTAATTAATATTAAAAATGGCAGCAAATTTGCATAATTAAAATGAAAATAAATTATAAAACTATTGAATATAATTAAATACCACAGAAATTATATATATTTGTGTTGGCAAAGGCAAGACGCATCTGTTGATCCTATTTCTATAATTTGTAGGTGCACGCAGAACTAATAAATATTTTTAAAAGCAACAAATTAGCATAATTAAAATAAAAATGAATATTTTCATATATATTTCCCTGCGCCGTGGTTAAGTGTGATTGACAAAAAAAGATGGCTGCTGTTTGCCGTTGTCAAGTGCACTCGCTCAATGAGACATCGTGCGAAATCACAGCATGTATGTAGTTCAGGGCATGCGCAATCGAAGCCGGTACCAGTTCACGTCCGCCCTGTCTATTTGATATAATTTACTGTAGCGTCCAGACATTGTTCCATCGCATTTTCCTACAGCAACCTAGGCCTACAATGGATACAATTTATTTTGAGTTCGTAATGGATTCGGATGAGGAGGAAAGTGTGCCGCTAACAGATGCAGATATCGCTCCACTAGATGATGTGTTGTTAGATAGAGATAATAGTGATACTGATTCAGTTGGCAGCGTGGCCGATGACGACATATTGGAATAAGAAATTGTTGGAAATTCTAGTGTTCCTTCGGGGTATAGCCATGATTGGCTTAGCAACTTCGATGAAGTTGTTGAACCTATAGGCTTAGCTGATGACATTAGTGCGGTAGACGTGTTTCGTCTATTTATTACAGATGATATTGTGAACATGTTGGTAACTGAAACTAATCATTATGCTAAGCAGGTTAGTGATTCGAAGGGACAGGCCGCCGGCAATGCATCTCATGTGAAGCTGTGGAAGGAAGTCACAGCTGATGAGATGACAGCTTTTGTTGCTTTGGTGCTCTTGATGGGACTGACCAAACGTTCCTCCTTTGAATTGTATTGGTCTAATGATCGCCTCATCGAGATGCCATATTATATGTTAGGCCACAGGTCCTGCAAGTGGTGGAAGAAAATTTTCTTTTACTTGTTGGAAGCTTGCTTTGTAAATGCAATTGTCCTGTGGCTGGCCGAGTCAAGCGGAAAATTTTCGCTTGCAGATAGTTCATGGGCTTCTTCAGAGTTGCAACTCTAGGCCTTCTTCTTCCAGTGCCGGAAGAAGAACAAGCCACCCACCGGATAAGTTGACAATAGGACCAACACACCATATTTCTATAAATCCTAAACGGTTGTCCAGTGGCAAGCCTGCGCTTCCTGACTGTGTAGTCTATTCAGATCGGTCAAAGAAGCATCACCAGACTCAGTACGTGTGCGCAGCATGTCAGGTCACTCTGTGCCCCTACCCGTTTCCATAGATACCACACATTGGTACATTTCAAAATTGATTGTTCCTCTGAGCTGCACAGCCTGTAGGTTTACTCCAGAGCTGCATGGCCAGTGGGTAAGTCATTTGTGTTGTTTGTTTTTATGTAATTTTAAAATAAAAATTGTCTTCACCTCTTGCGCAAACCTCGGGTAGGATACATAAAAATAAAACAATTACACACCCATTTGCAGTATTCAATTCTGCATTTACATGTGTTGAAATTATTTTAAAAGCTCTAATAACAAAAATGTTATTGAGTTTTCCGAACACCCATGTCTTTTTTGCATGTATTTTGTTTTTTTGAGAAAATGTCTTCACCTCTTGCGCAAACCTCGGGTAGGATACATATAAAAAACCAATTACACACCCATTTGCAGTATTCAATTCTGCATTTACATGTGTTGAAATTATTTTAAAAGCTCTAATAACAAAAATGTTATTGAGTTTTCCGAACACCCATGTCTTGTTGTTTCTGTTGGTTTTTTTGCGCAAAAAAGGTGTTCACTTCTTGCGCAAACCCCGGGTATGTTACATTAAAAAAAAAATTATACATAAATTTGCAGTATTCAATTCTGCATTTGCACGGAAAATTTTTTTTTTTTTATCATGAATAACAAAAATGTTTTGCATTTCCGTAACACCAACCAGAAAAGATGAAAATTCTCAAAAAAGAATCCGGTGGCAGGAAGAGGTTTTGTATTTTTAATCCGGCTTGCTAAAGGTGCTAAATGAAAATAAATTATCAAACTATTGAATATAATTAAATACCACAGAAATTATATATATTTGTGTTGGCAAAGGCAATACGCATCTGTTGATCCTATTTCTATAATTTTTAGGTGCGCAAAGAACTAATTAATATTAAAAATGGCAGCAAATTAGCATAATTAAAATAAAAATTAATAATCAAACTATTGAATATAATTAAATACCACAGAAATTATATATATTTGGGTTCAATACAAGAATCCGTGAACAAATCACGTGACAACATACCAACTTTTTAATTTCATGTGCTATTGCACTATCTCGGAAACTTGAAAAGTCGTAACTTAAATTAATGATCTGGCAATTTGCACGCAATATACTGGCCATCCATCTCTCACTCAGTGCGCATCGTGCAATGTGTCGAATAGTCTGTATATTCGACTTTTAGGAATTTCATTCCATCTAATTATGTTAGCTATGTGTAATGTGTTCCGTAGAAAGCTGTCCACTAATTCTTGTATTGTACCTATATTTGTATTGGCAAAGGCAAGATGCATCTGTTGATCCAATTTCTATAATTTTTAGTTGCGCAGAACTAATTAATATTAAAATTGCAGAAAATTAGCATAATTAAAATGAAAATAAATTATCAAACTATTGAATATAATTAAATACCACAGAAATTATATATATTTGGGTTCAATTGAAGAATCCGTGGACAAATCACGTGACAACATACCACTTTTTAATTTCTTGGGCTTGTTGGTTTATTCTCTTTTCATCTAGTCTTAAAACATAACCGAGGTATTTCCACCTGCGTTTTCTTATGACGTTTGAAACATATTCATGGTGTGCTTTCTTTCTTAAATCACTATTTTTGACGAAATCGCTCCAATTTATGTTCATCAGTTTCCGGAGACATTTGTTTTCGAAGCTGTTTAATTTTTGATCTGTTGCTTGAGTTGATTTCCAGCTTTCTCTTTCATATGTTAATACTGAGACAATATAGGAGTTGAATAGCTTTAGCTTGGTGTTTCTTCCTAGATCTTTTGACTTTCAGATATTAGTTTGGTAAATGTACTAGCTGCAACTGCTATGTGTATTTATTTCTTTCATTGAGTCTCCATCAACAAACATTTGGCTACCCAAGTAATTAAAGTTGGAACTTTTTCCAGTATTTGGTTGTTTACTTAGATGTTATTTGTTGAACTGGTAAGTCCTCTGATTTTTGATTTATCTGAAAATATGAGAAAAATCTGGCTTGGGATGTATTATAACTATTGATATTGAGAGTTCTCATGGATCATCATCAAGTGCCATCTCCACAACGAAGGTTGGCTGCAACGTATCTCCATCTCCTGTCTCTCGTCTTGGTGGTGCACTCTGCTAGACTGTAACCTGTCCATCGTGTAAAGTTACTCTCCCACTTGTATCTCTGCCTACCTCTTGCTTGCTTCCCTTTGACTTTGCCCTCAAGTAAGGTCTTCAATAGGGTGTCATGTCTTTTAATGTGTCCAAAGTATTTTAATTGCCTGATATTTGTATATTTGTATTGATAAAGTATTTTACACGCTCTGCAAGTGATGTAAAATTATTGACTACATGAAAACTGTGTACACCATAACAAACTTTCAATGAACCTGTGCATAATTTCTGAGTTCCTTCTATTTTCTGCTTATAGATGAACTATTACATAGGCATGTGTTCCATACAAGGACAGACATGACATTATTCTATTGATCTGCTGATGCCCAAAAGGGGATCAAAGTATAGCAACCTTGTGACCTGCTATGCATGTTGTAAGAGACAGCTAAGGAGCTTAAGGGGTGTACTTTTCTATCCTATCACATGGATCAAAGTGACCATAAAGCCATGTCAAAGAATGAGTCTAGAGAACTGAGTTCATTATGTGTGGTTTACAGCTTATCTGCGATATCTCGTCTTTCTGCGACACATTCCAACTTCAGAATGACTTCTGGGTTACTTTAGTATTCTATGGGATGGGTCAAGCCAACCCCAAATTTCCTTATTCATCTTTAACAGCATACATGGCAGGTCATAGTTTTGCTATTCTGTGCAACACTTTAAGATCTCGTCAACATACTGGGGGCGACTAAATCTTCATATCCATGACAAGGGGCTGGCTGTGATGTGTACTGACCTAAATAAACATTAATTAAGTCAATATTATTTATTTGAAGATTTGTCACAGCTTTCTCATTTTCAGGGGGATCTCCCTAGTGTAATGGGGTTAAGCTGTTCGCCTTGAGTTCAAGAGGTCATGAGTTCGAATCTGACTCATGTCATTTTGTGTATAAAGTGGATTTTTTCATAGATCCCTGTGGGTTATCACTTGAAGCTATGGAGTTACGTGCTATGAGTGGTACTCTTGGCAGGTAGCATGCCACTTTGTTGAGAGTGATGAGTATATATGGGAAACCGAGTACAGTGAAGTCAATCCTCTACAACTTTTGAACCCTTTTTTTAAACTTTTCTAATTTTCAGATAATGAGAGATAAAAAAGATAGAAAGTAGAACAGACTGCAGATAAGCATCAACAAGTGACTTCAGTAGTGGAATATGAAGAGTGGAATATAAAAATATTAGTTAGAGCTGCTGAAACCTCTTGATGGAGCTTTACTAACCCTACTGTCCATGAATGGAAACAATCAGGGCTTCATGATTGGGGTGCCAAAGAGGGAGTTTTAGTGGTATACTTTGTTGTCCTATTACATGGGTCCTCCAATTGTGTTGTTAAATGTTGTGGGTGAAGTTGGAGTTGTCAGACTTTGGCTATTGTCAGCACGTCTCTTTAAGGTTTCTTTGATTGTCTCCATCCATCTAATTCTTGGTCTTCCTTGTTCCCTGTAGCCCGATCTTCAGCTGTTGTATGCACAAAGTGCTGGTTGCTTTGGTTCCATTCTAATGATGTGACTAAACTACCTTGTTTGCTGTCTCTCAATGTAGTCTTGAGATGGTTTTTATTTCTTCTCTGATATCTTCATTTCTCCGTTGGTCTCAATGTTTGATATTTTTAACTTTTCTCAAACATCTCATTTCATGCAAATGTATTGTTAAAACCATACCTTGCAAGGTGATTTGGTGCCACTAGAATGGGCCTGGTTCGATTCCCATTAGTCTCAAAAATTTTCACCCCTTGGGGGAACTGTGTGCTAAAGATTTCTATGTGGTACCTTTATGACCCTGATGGGTGCAGGTTTATAAATAGAATAGATATTTAATGTAAATAAAATTGTTAAAGATTATATGAAGTACTTTGTCATTTTTTTTAACCACAATGAATGACAGAATTATATCAAAGAATGATTGTCCAGATTTAGAGACATGTCTCAGAAATAAGAGATTTCTTCTACATCAATCGCCCTGATTCTGAAATATTTTTGAGTCATGACCCCATTTTAGAGAAACAAACTGATCTACGACCCCATTTTACGAAACAAAGTTACCCTCTACCCGAATACATTAAAACAAGGTCTTGATATAGTTAGAAGAAAACATACAAAATTATAGCTTTTTGCGTCTTTACAGATGGTTGAAAAGCTGGCCAGTGAAAAATTTCAAATTAATCCCTCAAATTAATTAAATTGCCAAAATGCATAGTGTCTATGTTTCACGCGATTTCTTTCCTAGGCAAGTTTTATTGGTTGGTTGGTTGGTTGCTGATCCAGCAGTCCATGGGCTCATGCCCTTTGACCCAATGCCATTGTGTGATATATGCATGTGTTTGTCAGCTGTTCCATTTATGTTCCAGTAATGTGTTCCATTTATGTTCCAGTAATGTGTTCCATTTATCTGGCCCTGGAGGGAGAAGCATTATCCTGATGTCATCCAGTGCTGTGCATTTAAAAAGGTTGCGGTCAACATTTTCATAGGGATGAGTGCACAGTCGACACTCTGGATTGTGTGTTGTGGTTGTATTCTGTTCAGGTGATTGTTAAGCTGTACATGTTGTGTGGTGTGCAGTCGGAAGATGATAATCTGGTCTTTTCTTCCCAGGAGGTTGATGTTATCTTTAGGATTTGGGCTGGTCATATATTTATAGATTTCCTTCCCAGTGTTTCCCATAGCCCATCTGTTCACCCAATTTTCTTTAGTCACAGATTTCAGCATCATTTTAATTGTGTGCATGGTTGTTTATGTATATGGCTGTTCTTGTTGAGCTCCCATCTTTACTAGTCTGTCTGCCTTGTCATTGCCAGGTGTGTTTGAGTGGCCAGATATCCACTGCATAACAATGTAAGTAGCTGGTTGGCATGGTGATATATTTCCACCAGCTCAGGCTTACAATGTCCACCACATTCTAGTGCTTGAAGAGTGAACATAGAATCTGTGAAAATAACAATGTTTTGAACTTTTGATGGAAAGGCATCAAATATGGTCTTCAGGTGGTACAATGAAACTTCTAGTGCTGTTATTTCGGCTTCATAGTTAGAACATATCTCCCCACAGGCATCAAACAACTCATCAGATGTTTTGTCTGGATATTCCATATAGACACCATAACCTGTTTTGATGGTAGTTTTGAAAGCAGACCCATTAGTATAGACATGAATCCATTGTTCTGGCTAGGTGTCTATTGTTTTCTGTGTTGCTTTCATAAGACTTACTGGGTCTGAACTTTACGGTGCATTATTTCTTAATTGTGTCTTGATTTCCGGTAATTTAAAACCTGCATGTGGCGATAAACATTTTTCTACTCTTTGCAGTTCTTGTCTCTTGTCTGGGAGGTGATAGCTGCCTTTTATTTCATCGACATGGCTCAGGGCTGACTTTTGTTTTATTCTGTGGTTTGGTTGCCAGTTTTCTACAAGTTGTTTCTACAAATGTAGAACCCCTTGAGATGTGGAGAGATATGGCTTCAATGGAGGCTTATGAAAGAAGCAAAAAAATGAACAAAGACCACCCAAATAAACAAGCCAGTTTTATTAAGATGCTGCTTTATCAATTTTTACTTGGAGGCTTTGAATGATAGTTTAAACAAGAAAACATGATCAGCCTTTTGATATAAATGTTGAAAATATTTTGTGTATTGTAATTTGTAGGTTTTCTTGTTTATATCATAACACCCTAGTTTTAGTGATAGGTCGTCGTGTCTAAGTGGACCATTCTAAAAACGTATTTTACGTAAGTACATTTTTAGATAAATTTACCAAGATTATATGTGAAAGTATATATGCTTTCAAAATAGGCAAAAAATTGTCAAATATTTCGTTTTTTGCATTCGTTCTCAAAATCGATTGGTAGAATGTAGTCTAGAGAACGGAATGCATGTGTCATGGTCTAGAACCTTGTTGAGATATCTACACCATTTGGCCTGTCATATTCAACTTAATCATGACCAGATATTTAAAATGGCAACCCTGTGAAAGAGATGGAAACTATGAAAGAGATGGAAGCCCTGTGAAAGAGATGGAAACTATGAAAGAGATAGAAAACTTTTGAAAGAGATAGAAACCATGTGAAAGAGATAGAAACCTCATGAAAGAGATAGAAACCTCATGAAAGAGATAGAAACCCTGTGAAAGAGATGGCAACCCTATGAAAGAGATGGAAACCCTGTGAAAGAGATGGAAACTATGAAAGAGATAGAAACCTCATGAAAGAGATAGAAACCTCATGAAAGAGATAGAAACCCTATGAAAGATATGGAAACCCATGAAAGAGATGGAAACCCTGTGAAAGAGATGGCAGCCCTGTGAAAGAGATGACAACTCTATGAAAGAGATGGCAACCCCGTGAAAGAGATGGAAACCCTGTGAAAGAGATAGAAACCCTGTGAAAGTTATAGAAACCCTGTGAAAGAGATAGAAACCATGTGAAAGAGATAGAAACCCTGTGAAAGAGATAGAAACCCTGTGGAAGAGATAGAAACCTCGTGAAAGAGATAGAAACCTCGTGAAAGAGATAGAAACCTCGTGAAAGAGATAGAAACCTCGTGAAAGAGATAGAAACCTCGTGAAAGGGATAGAAACCTCGTGAAAGAGATAGAAACCCTGTGGAAGAGATAGAAACCATATGGAAGAGATAGAAACCATATGGAAGAGATAGAACCGTCGTGAAAGAGATAGAAACCTCGTGAAAGAGATAGAAACCCTGTGGAAGAGATAGAAACCCTGTGGAAGAGATAGAACCGTCGTGAAAGAGATAGAAACCTCGTGAAAGAGATAGAAGATGGAGATACGTTGCAGTCAACGCTTGAAAATTAGACTCGAAATAGCCACGGCTGCAATGCCCGGATTAAATACCATATGGGAGAGCAAAATAAGTACATCAGTGAAGATACGCCTGGATACCATTGTATGCCATGTGTACCATTATAGGTCATGTCGTGGTGTGAGACTCAGAAATGGGCGAGGGGTTCACGCTGTCGGTGAACGACACCTCGGCTAAGAAGACGAAAGAGCCATGGTCCAACTCTTCTCGTGGATGAGAAAAGGTTCAGCATCCGGTGGGCATAGGCACAGAACGTCGAATTACACGAGGCAGGTTCACAGACGGCGGAACACCTCGGGCGAGATTGACGTGAACGACAATAGTCTTGGCGAAGAGTCACTACACACCCACGTGACTGTCGACAGATAGGTAGGCTGTCACTGGCTAGGGAAGCCTACTACCCGAATTAAAGGCATGACAAAAACGGATGTGTTGGGCCTCGGATGTCTAGACCACAAAGTGAGCCAATCGAGGTACAGATAACACAGTTCAACTGTGGAACTTGTGGCACAACGTACTTCGCTCTCGCCGGCGGAAATCTCACGATTTATTCGTTGTGGTTATAAGAGAATGAACGCAGAAGAAGAAGAATAGGCCATGCATACCATATGTACCAATATAGACCTATAAATCTAAAAAGAAATACATTTTCTATTTGTATGGGTACACATATTTCTAGTTAAGATGTTGAGAAGAATATGCTATGTAATATGTCACTAGAAGCGCTGAAGAGAGTTTCATGGCTAGGCCTATATCAATCAATCAATAAACCGTAACCCTTCACGGTCGTAGGGGTGTCAAATTGGTTGCTTCAGCACACAGAGTCCTCCAGCGAATTATATCCTCAGCGACGCGGATGAGTGTGGAAATATATTGTCCTGTCCATTCCTTGATGTTGTCTGTCCATGCCTTTATTTTCCCTCCTCTGTTTCTCCCCCTCGACAGTTCCCTGTAGTATTGTTTTTGACAAGGAATCATGTCTGCATACATGTCTGAACCATGCTAGTTTTCGTCGTTTCACTATTTTTCACTATTGAAAGCAATGGTTCCTGAACTCCTGCACACATCTCTACTTTATTTCTTACGTACACATTGGTCTTATGTTCCCTATAGGAAATTCGTAGAATTTGTCTGTAGCATTTGTACTCGAAAACCTGTAATCTTCTCAGGCCTATATAGGGACCTACCACTGACTCTAGAATATGTATGCTAAGTTTGGCAATAAATAAACAGGATAGTAGAAAAATTAGAGGCAACAGTGATGTGGTTATGTAGAGGAAAGTGTTGACAAGACATAGAGGATTTATTTAATTGTAGTTGGATTATCCCATATGTATTCCATCCTTCTCAACAAAGCGATACGCGCCAGCCGAGAGTAACATTCATAGCTCGTAATTATGCAGCTTTAAGCTAAAATTGCTATAATTCATAGGTAGGTAGGTTAATGAGTTTGCCTCTCTTTTGGAGAGGTGTGCCCTTTCAACCAGCGGACAAAGTCCAATTAGGCTATATTAGGATACAAGCTATAATTCACGGGGGATTTCCGCCATCTTTGTTAGCATATTCTTCCCAGTGTCATTGAGTGACGGGCATGCCGAGGGGGTTGCGGTCGCACCGGGCATAAAAATGCCCCTCAAAATAATGAAAACATTGAAATGGGATTTAAGTGCCTTTGCCATGCCAAAATTGATGCCCCGCAACCAGTGGCGTAACGAGAGGGAGCGGAGGTGTGGACCGCCCCAGGCGGCACCATCGGGAGGGCGAAAAATGTATTTTCTTCCAGACTTTCACAATCACTGCCATATTTTTTTATGTCTCAAGGGCGGAAAATTATGATTCCGCCCCGAGCGCCATTAACCCACGCTACGCCACTGCACCTATACAATTAAAAAAAACTATAGTAGATGCCGTTATATTGAGGTTATCTTCTTTAGAAGCTTCATGGCACATCATCGATATAATTATGCTTCTCGTGATTTTATTTTGTTATTGCAATGTATTTTATGCTTTGTGATTTTTATATATGTATTACCTTTGTGGTTAGGAGGGAGTCAGAGATGTACTGCGCAGCACTGGAAAGGAGGAAACTGACAACAATCTTTTTTCCTATTACTGAACCCCATCATAGAGGCATTGTGACTTAGGACGTGCCAATCCTTTTGACTTGAACATTTGGTTGCATGCCTGAAGCAATAGCGAAGTTCGGCATAACCAGCAGTCAATTGTTGGCGTGGAATGAGCACAGTGAACGATATCTTAGCTGCAGTAGTTCGGAGCAGTGCATAGTTTTAACCCTACCGTCCTTGTGATGTGATAGTTATTGTCTTGCTTGGAGTGGGAAGAAAATTCACACTTCCCTGCAACTCTTGTTTCCTTTCTGCAATGAGGACTGTCATCTGAATATAACATTTTGTTTATTATTTTCCCAATTATCTAGATTCCTGGCATTGCAATGTGTTCTGTGTAGATACATTACAGGTTCTATAACTTATGAATCTAGACACAAGAGCGATGTCTAGATGCCGTATATCCATATATGGAATGATGATATGCACGTGTGTTGCCGGAGCCCGAAAGGGAAGCAAAGAATAGCATCACTGTTTACCTTCCACGCATGTCGTAAAAGGCGACTAAAGAGGTTATGGGATGGAATTGGCTGTCCCATCCCATATAGGTCAAGGACCTAAAGCCATGCTGAAGTCGGATGTGTCAGGCCGAAAGCCGAAGATATCGCAGCAATGATGTAAACCATGACACAACGCATTCCGTTCTCCGGACTACATCCTGTTAATCTGCAGGCGCTTGAGAACGAACGCAGAAGAAGAAGAATGATGATGACCCAGGAACTAGTTTAGTCAGCTAGTGTAGCATGAATGAGAAGACTCGTGTAAAAGAATACATGTATAAACAATACATGTGTCCAGCGTGTGCTGTAGTACATTGTGTACTGAGAGGTAACACTGTTCAGATTTTTTGGATTAAAACTGAACATCAATAGCTTATCTTGAGAGCTGTCTAATCCCATATGATAATAAATCACTATTAAATGAACATTAATACGCCAATTTACAATGTATTTTGTTTTCTGTTGTTTTGAACCAGTTTATGAAGTTTTCAATTACAATCTCAATGGGGCATCTGGTAGTATTCTTAGTCCAGGATATCCTGTTGGCGTTGGTCACACACAGAATGTCTACCGTTCATGGAATGTAACAGTATCTGATTCCTACGTTGTCACGTTGAAGTAGGTTTTTATTGATGTTTAATTGACAGTATTTTATCAAACATCATCATGTCAACAAAACTCTTATTCTGTCACCATCAGGTCCGTCTCTTCAACAAAGGTTGGCTGCAACAGACCTCCGACTTATGTCTTGCAAAGTAGACGGTGGCCTGAAAAAGTTTGTGAATTTTGATCTAAAGCCTGTCAGAAACAAACATTTACAGAAAACTGTGGGTTTCTTTAAAACTTTTCAGATGCAGCGATATTTCTCAAGAAAATCATTTTTACTGTGTAGACATAATTAAATAACAACAAACTAGAAGAAGATTATCCATTGAACAAACATCATGCTCTTTTTTATTTCTCTCTCTTTTTCTCCTCTCTTATTGAAACCAGTTCATGAAATATTCACACTTACATATTCTCTCTATCACTGTGTAAGTGTTTAACTATATACTCTTTATTTCTTTCTATTTTGCATTTCTCATTTCATATTTTTGGGGATCACCCTAGCATATGCCATATGGGTTACGCCTTTCACTTTACACTGAAGAAGTTGTGGGTTCGAATCCACTGTGAATTTTCTTTACAAAGTGGACTTTTACTGCGATCCCTATGGATTATTGCTTGAAGCGTTTGACATGAGTGGTATTCTTGACAGGTGGCATGTCACATCACTGAGACGGATACAGTATATATTGGGTAACCTTAGTAGAATGAAGTCAATCCTCTATGCCATTTCAACCTTAGATTTAATTATTTTCTGCTTTTCACAGTTATATTTTGTATATATATTGTCTATATTTGACATCAGCATTTATCTATTTTTTTCATATAAATATATCTCCATCATCTTTAACAATGTTTGATTCTATGTGCTCTGTACTGTACACATTTGCGATTGAATATTTCTGTGTTAGCACATCATCAAAGATCTTCATAAACTATTTTTACTAGTTTTGTATGTTCCCTGACATTTAAACATAAATCTTGGCGTTTTCTTTTTATTTTTGTGCAGATTCTCAGATTTTGGTTTAGGAAATTGCAGTACAGACTATCTGGATGTTTTTTATGGCAATAATGCTGGAACTAAATGGATTGGTCATTTTTGTGGCACAAATTTACCAGCTACATTGTCTTCCACTGAGAAATATATGCTGGTCATTTACAGCTCTAAAGGAAGATCAAATGAAAAAGGTTTTAATGCAACCTATATCCAAGATGGTAAGTTGCAACATGATAGTAATGCTGTTCTTGTGATCTCGACAAATAGTGCAGACTGCACATACGTTAAGTACGTGATTTTATTTAAAAAAATAAATTTAAAACAAAATGAAAAATAAAACAAAATAATAATTTCAATTAGTGGAGATTCTTCATTTAGATAATGGGTTACATTATAAATAATACATGAGCTTTTTCAGATTTTAAATAATATATATTATTATCAGGTGTCGTCGCCGCACTGAAAGTTGACTGCAACGGACCCTCAACATCCACATTCTCGTACTTTGGTTGTGCATTCTATCACTATATCTAGTCTCATCTAATAATGTTTCCCACCCACTTGCATCTCTGTCAGACTTTTGTTTACAGCCCCTCAAAGTTACCGTTTGTTTACAGCCCTTCAAAGTTACCGTCAAGTAAAGTTTTCAACAAGGTGTCATCTTTTGAATGTGTCCAAAACATTTAATATTTATTTCCATATTTCTATTTCTATGTGCAGGATTGCTGAACCTCTTTGTTTTCTTATTTTTCCGTGAAGATTTTTCTCCCTATTCTAAATATCCACATCTCAAAGACCTAAATTCAGAATCCTAGATATTAGTTAATTATTCATGCTGCTGAGCCTTTCATTAACGTAAAGTAGAAGTAGAGTTTTACAATTCTCATTTTTAGTTTGTTTGTGACTTGTTTTAATGTAAATATTTTCCTTGTTTTATGAAAGTACTGTTAGCCATTCATATTCTCATATTAATCTGTTTCATATCTACCATCATTTGTGATTATGTATCCAAGATTGAAGAAACTGTCTACATGTTCCAAATATGTTTATATTTAGCATTAGATTATAATTCTGTTTAGCAAAATTTCGTAATCTCTTAGCAGTTACATGTACTTGAGCATTATATATAACAACTGGAAGCATTGATGCTGTGAACATCCGAATATGCACGATCATATATACATGTTGTATTATCATCTTAATCTGCAGGTAGTGAACTTTCATTCAACGTTTATATCAAGACTTATAGTTGATCAACGTGTTGAAGGGTAACACTTTAATCACTGTAAACCTTTCATATCAACATCTGCAAAATACAAAATTATCAAAAAACAAAGAGAAATCAATACTGCAATATTTAATTTATCCCAAATTAAGCTTCATTTTTAAAAACTAAACCATACCATCTGTGCATAAAATATATCAAATAACCAGTATTGGCCAAATGGTCACAGAATTATGGTATTTTCTGATTCATGTAAATTCTTATTTCTGCTTTAATTAAAAATAAAAGCACTGGCTACAGGAACTGGTGTTCATCGTCCAAATCTATTTATCATCTATTATTCCCTCTCACTGACTTATTCCATGATGCCTGATTGCCCTTCATATTCTGTAGAAATTCATTTATATATGCAATTATTGTTCCGCAGATTATTCTTGCTTTCATAACATAATATTTCAGTGACTGATAAATTGGTTAAAAGTTATGCAGTACATTTGGTAATCCATATCGCCTAAACTGGAAAACAAGTAACATGGTCAAATAATATAGGACATTAAGAACTTTAAAAAAAAAATTTCTAACTTAAACATAAAAATTATGATAATAATTTAGATTATTATCTGAGATCAGTCAGGTCATGGGTCCATTCAAGATGATAGAAGTTAACAAAAGGACAAATACATGTTTGAAATAATATGTGTTAAATGTTATAATTTCTGATATATTCACATTTTAAAAGCTGGACTCATAATATTAACTATTACCGGTAGTTACTAACACTGAATGGTTTCCTGTAAAATTTGATGAAGAATAGTGAAGTTATGTGATGTTATAAGTGGGATGTCTGCCGTCGAACACAGGTATTGAAAATCAAGGGATGGAAGTGATTATAGTTATATCAAAACTGTGATAATAAAAAATAATAGAGGTTGTGGTTCAGCCACAATTTCTGAAGTAAGAAAATCTTTTGTTACTTTACAGATGGTCAAGAAGCAGGAGAGCGTAAAATTTTAACTTAACTATAATTGGTTAACATGTAGAGGCATATAGTCACTACATTTCCGACATCATTGCTTCATTTTTATTGGTCATGTTTTATGGAGAAAGTACCTTGCATATTTTCACTAATGCTCTCTCAGCTCTATTAATTAGTTCAGATGGAAATAAAGCCAGTATACTTGGCAACAGGCAGAACTACAGACGGTGGTTTAATACACCATCAACTGGCTTATGTTTTCCCTTCTGAATATTCCGTAGATGTTGACTCACTTAGCCTAATGCACAGCCGTGATAATACAAGACTGTAACAGTGTGCCAGAGGTCTGACCACTAAAGTATATTTAGCATAACTTGAGAATAAATATAGAAGAAGGTGCTTCATTGTCTGTGTATATGATCTATCCAAATGACTTCATATTGACATGTGCTATATAATGTGGTATAACATGTGGTATAACATGCGCTATATAATGTGCTATAACATGTGTTATAACATGCGCTATAACATGTGATATAACATGTGATATAATGTGCTATAAGATGTGATATAACATGTGCTATATAATGTGCTATAACATGCGCTATAACATGCGATATAACATGTGATATAATGTGCTATAAGATGTGATATAACATGTGCTATATAATGTGCTATAACATGTGCTATAACATGCGCTATAACATGTGATATAATGTGCTATAAGATGTGATATAACATGTGTTATAACATGTGCTATATAATGTGCTATAACATGTGCTATAACATGCGCTATAACATGTGCTATAACATGCGCTATAACATGTGTTATAACATGTGATATAACATGTAATATAACATGTGATATAACGTGATATAATGTGCTATAACGTGCTATAAGATGTGATATAACATGTTATATAATGTGTGCTATTCATTTATTGGTACCATGCATTCCGACGTAAGCGATCATGACTCTCCACAGTCCTCTGTTTGTTATACATTTAAATATAGTTTCTGATGATTCTGCATCATGACATGCTTTCAGGCCATCCAACATTTTCGCATGTTGATGTGTGCTATAATATGTGCTAGAACATGCACATTTAGAAATATAAGAAAGGACCAACAACTACAAGTGTAAACGTCAGTGGTGGTTGTCAACAACAATTGCTAGAAAGTCATGCACAGTATTCATCAAGTCCTTCTACAATGGATTCCTGCATGTTGCTCTCATACAGTGTCACTAATCTTGGCTGATGCTATTGATCATTTGTCGCATTGCGTATCATTTGTGTTGCCAGCCATTGAAAAATCAGTTGTATACGCCAATATTGTAGTGGTTTTTGGTATGTTAGTAATGTTTAGAGAGGAGACTTCGACTAAACAACTTTATAGCCACGAATCTGTTAATACTAAACGCGAACGACATGTGATCAGTACTATCATGGAAATATACTGTTTTTCTAGCTATATTGGTGATAATTAATTGGTTCAGAGTAGGAAATCCCCAAGGAAATATGGCAATATTTATTGATAACCGACACTGCTGTGACACTGTAGTTAGTCATACTTGTATTTCTAGATATTCGTAACTGTATGCAGAAAAGTCTGTCTAAAAGAGTAAGATCTTGTGGTTAACAAAAGCAGAAATTGTGTGCCGGCTAAACAGAATAGTACTAATACAATGAATATCTAACTGGCATGGCAGATGGGAAAACTATCATACATAGCTGTGCCCATTTCTGGAAAGGAAAAACAACAGCTATCTCTGCCTTTATGTGTGAGTAATATAAACTGCTAAATAGTCATAAGGGAAACATTGATATAAATGGAACTCAAGTAGTGACAGGAGAACCATCTCTTTGTCTTGTAATCACCGTTGATCTCAGGATGGCCTGGAGAAACCAGATTGACAAATATGAAAAATAAAGGCATGAAACCCATTCCCTAAACTACAGAGTGAACAATCTCCACTAAAATAAAGGCTAAAAAGGACCATCTTTATGAATGAGGCTCACATACGTTACATGAGGAACATTCTACAAAAATATAGGCTAACTCATATAGCTGATGTCCCCCTTAGGCTCAAAACTTTTGCAAAGAATAGAACACTGTAAAGAATGTAAAGACAAAAACTGATCAAGATCTAGGTGCTTTAATACAAATGGTATTGAAGATGCTCAAAAATTACTACTTGAAACTATCCTGGACAAGAGTATATACAGATGGCTCAACAGAATAGGCTCAGTGAGAAACCATGGTGAAGACATGTATATAGAGTGGTCCACTGAAAGTAAACTTGAGAAATCATTATCTACATGTGCACGCTCTACAAATTTGAATACAGTGAAGTAATCAAAGAAGCAACTCTTTTGCTGCTGGAATCATCCCACCTGGAGGGAGAAAGGACAGTGATCTTGACAGAACCAAATCTGCTTTGCAAGCCCGCAAAGCCCAAAAACATTACACATGATGCATTAAAATAACTAATATCTAAACTAAACAACATAAACAAATAAGTGGTTCTCCAGTGGACTCAATGCCACTCACAAATCAGGGGAAATGATATAACAGACCAGTTAGTAAAAACTAAAAGTAACTACCAACAACAACAGATACAAGATGTGGTATCATTTCTTTAACTCCACCACCAAAAGCCTCATAAACATCGAACAAATGCAACTCATGCATACATCTAGAAAGATAATATCCACAAGCTTGGAAAAAAAGAACAAACATAATTTTTAGATTGAGAACAGACCATAACAGACTCAGACAAAAATGTATGGGAAGTTTGATGTTGGTGACACCGACATGTGTCCATGTGTACAGTCTCCGGCTATCTTCTTCTTCTTCTGCGTTCATTCTCAAACTCCTGCAGATTAGCAGGATGTAGTCCGGAGAACGGAATGCGTTGTGTCATGGTTTACATCATTGATGTGATATCTGCGCCTTTCGGCCTAACACATCTGACTTCAGCATGGCTTTGGGTCACTGACCCTATATGGGATGGGACAGCAAACTCCATCCTATAACCTCCTTAGTCGCCTTTTACGACATGCGCGGAAGGTAAACAGTGTTGCTATTCTTTGCTCCCCTTTTGAACCCTGGCAACACACAGGCGGTCTCCGGCTATTATTGAACATATTTTTCAGAACTGCCGACTTTACTGCATGAGAAAAAGAAAATTACGGTAATTAAAAACAGTTGTGATGGATACACTCTATGACCCTGTCTCAGGGCTGGTGACCACAATACAGTTCATTGATGAAATCCATATCAACTTCTGACTTTGGCTGGAGAATGAGGAAGGAGAAGAACTAGCCATACATAATGTCTTAAACTTGATGAGGAACTAGCCATACATAATGTCTTAAACTTGATGAGGAACTAGCCATACATAATGTCTTAAACTTGATGAGGAACTAGCCATACATAATGTCTTAAACTTGATGAGGAACTAGCCATACATAATGTCTTAAACTTGATGAGGAACTAGCCATACATAATGTCTTAAACTTGATGAGGAACTAGCCATACATAATGTCTTAAACTTGATGAGGAACTAGCCATACATAATGTCTTAAACTTGATGAGGAACTAGCCATACATAATGTCTTAAACTTGATGAGGAACTAGCCATACATAATGTCTTAAACTTGATGAGATGCTTTGTAACAGTTTTCTTTATTGTTTCTTTCTTTCAGCATGCAAGTGTAACATAAACAACACACAGTCATGCAATTCTCCAACAGGCCCATGTGTATGCAAATCAGGGTTTACAGGTGTTGATTGCAATAGTGACATATGTGAGTGTCCAACAAATCCGTGTCCAGCTCACTCCACATGCATCGAAAAGTATGGAAGCTATCAATGTATTTGTTGGAATGGAACCATGGTCAATTCAACTGGTGTCTGTGATGGTTAGTTATGTTAATTATATAGTAATTGTTGTTCATCCATCACAAGTAGTGATGACCATTTGTTACATCTGCTTTTTAAATTCAGGTAGATTTATCTCGGTTACTATGACTTAGTAGATGGCTAATAAGCCCAATTCTGGCCGCAAATATCCTTGGAAAGCTCCTGCTGAGCTGCCGCATTTCATCACTTTCACACATTGCTGTGCCTTTTTGTGACTGTAGAGCACATGCAGCCATATTTTGATCCCCGTGAGGAAGTAAGCCATTCTGCAACTCAGAGAATCTTTGGTAGGTGATAACCTGGCATACATGACCTGCTCAATGAATCTGTGTCTGCATCAGAATAGTGTAAATGCTAGGGCTACCAGATATGTCAAGGGCAGTGGTATCCAGAATCCTGTCTTGCCATTTGATGTTCATAACTTATTTTTCTGTGGCAAGATGTATGAAAGGGATTAAGCATGTCCACATATCATATATACACAGTTCATGTTTCACCAACACCATTAGACATACCACTGCTCTGTAAACTTTGAGCTTTGTCTCTAGGCTAATAACAGATTATTATTATATCTATTGTTTTTTTTCCCCAAAATAATGCTGTTAGGCTTCGCATGGGGAGTTGAAGTTTTCTGTATGTTGCCATCTTTGTTGCATTTGCCATTGTTAAGCTGTGGTTTTCTGACATTCTCTCTGTTTTAATCTTCCGATCTTGTTCTTGGTCTTCCCCTTGTTTTTAGCTGTTCTTTCTGATGTTGTACTCAAGGATGGATGGTTGTGATGGTTCCATTCGCATAAGGGACAGGTGTGGGTACTTACCACTATACTACCAAGGATATATAATATTATTCCTAGATTAATAATATTCCTAGAGCCATAATCCATCAGGGTTGTAGGGGTATTAGTGACATCAGCACAAAAAGCCCTCCAAACACCTTTGTCCTCAGCAAATCAGAAAAGTGTAGAAATATCACATCAGGACTATTCCTTGATGTTATCAGCCCAATTTTAGATATTAATTATGAATGAGAGATGGAATATAGTAATTAGGACACAATATATATCTGAAGGATTTGGGATCAAATCCTAGTAAGGTCAGTGTCTGGTCTTTTTTTTTAAACACAATTTTAAGAAATACGACTTACTGGTACCTATTAACAATGTGGTTAAGCCACAGAAAGACATTAATTTTCCACAGATGTTGATTATGAAACTCAAAGGGGGAAGCGTTTCACTCTTTTTCAATGTGTCAGTCCATGACGTTCTACCTCCAGCTCCAAATTCCTGGCATTCATTTCATTCAAGAGGTTTTCCAGAAATTTTATTCAATGCTTCAATGCAGTTGTAGGGTGCAATGTCATGAACTGGGCAGAGTTCTACTCAATGCAATTGTAGGGTGCGATGTCACGAACTGAGCAGAGTTCTACTCTGAAGAGAACTCTTCTCAGCAAGTAGTAAATACTAACCTGATCATCATTATCATGTACCATGCTGACTGGTGACATGGATCTCCATATTTAAAAAAAATTTCTAGTATCTTATTAGGATAGATGTTCACCCCTCCACGGTCTTGCTGAACTCGTGTTCACTCTCAATTCTATTGTGTTCGATGGGCACTTCTTTGACAAATCAGTGGCGTCGCCATGGGCACTAAGATGGGGCCTAGCTATGCCTGCCTGTTTATGAGCCACATTGAGCACTAGTTATGCGAATCCTACGGGAGCCCCCTCGCATCGGTGTTCCAAAGGTATGTCGATGATGGAATCGGCATAACTGATCGGTATTTCTGAGGCTTACCTGGCACGCTTCATACAATTCATCTACAATTTTCACCCAGCCATCACGTTCACATCGGAGATCTCCACCTCCCATTTGAACTTCATGGACGTATCCATCACACTGCTACCCTTCTGTCTCAGCACATCGGTTTTATACAAACCGACTGATGCCCATATATTTTTTCTGTACAATTTTTCTCATCCCTCAGCTTGTCGGGATTTCCTTCCATTCTCCCAACTTCTTCGTCTCCTACGCTTGTGCAGTTGCGAGGAAGATTTCCTCGAGAAAGCCTATGAAATGACAGATTTATCCCGCTGTCGTCTATACCCATAGAGAGTCCTCAAGTTTGCCTTTCTTCGTGTGTGCAGTCTCTCCCATCAGGACACCCTCTTAAATACTCGAAAGTCATCCTCTTCCGACAGGGGCAAGCTTGTTTTCACTTTTCAGCCTCCATAGAGCTGCCGTCCGTGATGTGCTGCTTCGTCATCTTCCTCTTCTCCAGTCTGATCCCGAGATGCGGGAAGTGTTCTGTGACCCCCCCTCCCTCTTGTTGCTTACAGACGTGACAAGAACCTCAGGGATCTACTGATCCGGAGTCACTTCCAGCCTGACGTTCCTAATCATTTCTGCACCATCAGCTGCAAACGCAGCAAGTGCTACACCTGTGCCTATTTCACCCAGATCCGGTCTGTAACATTCCCTAATGTTACATTGAGGAGAGCTTCACAATGTGTCCCGCAACGCCATCAATGCTATCATATGCAATCATTGTGTCATGGCATATATAGATGAGTCTGGAAGGAGGCTCGCAGACCGATTCTGTGAACATCTGTAGGCCTATAGCATAAAAAGGCCATTCTGTAGTTATCCTGTAGATGGCCACTTCAATAACAAGGGCCATCGGGACGCCCAGGACATTCAGGTTATGGTCATTAAGTAGTGCTTCTCTGACGATCGGACCGGACCCACTTGCGCTTGGGAGCCGCTACATTTACCTATACAGCACTCTTAAACCCAATGGCATTGATGAGTGTCTGTCTCATGCATGATTCTAGTTGTTCCATAGTTTCTGTTTGTTTCGTGTTACATGTATGTAGTCACTTTTTTATATTCCTTGTCTGGTGTCGTTTCACTTCTTCCGGTCAGTCTATATTACACATGCCGATGTGAACGTCCATATCCTTACTGTCTGTATTATGTTGAATGTTTTAATTGTGTGTTAATTTTTGTCTTGATAAGGCTTTCTGGTCGAGAAGTGGATTTGTGTGTGCCATTATGTGTGTTTTGAGTGATTAGCAAAACTTTAATTTCCCTATTCCTGGATTTTCCAGTTGGATTTCAGTTTTGCGGAAGTACATAGTATCTATATCTGTGGAAACAGGTTTCCAAAAAAGGATCTAATGGTTCTACAAATTTGGATAAAGGCATACACAAAGTGTTCTGCGTGTACCCCAAAGAATGACACATAGAAATTGTGAAAACTTGGCTTAGTTTCAATTACAAAGTTGTTTAATCTTGATCAACATCGTTTGGAGGACCTGATTTCTCGTGAAATTGATCAATATTGACATAGATCAGCTGTGTTGACTGTTCTCAATCATTACTAAGTCCATAGGCCTATTGTGCAAGGAATTTCACACCGTCAATTAGGCATACACTACAGATCAACGATTGTTAAATCTACTTTCCTAAGTTGCTCCAACTATGCTTGATTCATTCACGTTCTCTAAAACTCCATTTTTAAAATTGCATATCAACATCATCTGAATCTTAAGTAGGTCCATTCTTATCAAGTTTTGAAGAAAATTGCAGGTCACATTCACAAATTCACTGCACCTATAGGATACATGTTTTCAACCTTCGGGAAAACAACACTTGAAGCTGCCATTAACTGTAGTCGTGTCAGACCTATATTTAGCATATCTATTGGCATGGAAACAGTGAACACCGCTACTCTAAACCACCATGTGTCTGTGCATGGGTCGGATACGTTTAGGAGGGTACAAATATATAACGGCGAATATTGAATTCGACATCAAAGAGACATTACACGAACACCAAATAACATTATCTGAAGCTGCCAAAAAATCGAGAACAAGAACATAGTATCTCTCTCGACACCCGTAAAGGGTACAAGAAGAAAGAAAGAAGAAGAATACGGGCGCTTTGAGATGAAAACTATTAACATACGTTTACTTTATGCGTGATGTTTTGTATACACCGAGAAAAGATCTGTTGATTTAGACATTCTAGCCGGATACCCATCTCTTTAATTTTGAAATATCCCTATTATGTTATCAACCCTCATTGCAGCAGTGTGATTCCAATATATAATGATGATCAAGTAATCCCTTATCTGTGAGCAGGTATCATTTGACTTTATGGCAGATACACAGACCCCCTTCAATTGAGTAACAGTGGTGGTACCCATAACTCATATAAGGATTATTGCCTCAAATGCATGGTTGTGTCAGGGATGAGGGTTATGGATACATGTTCAATCCCCCAAATGAAGGTATTCGCAATATCACAGGATCATCAGGTTCCACCTGGAGCACAGCCGCACTTAATTTGGGACAGCTAGTTCATCACTCCTCTGACATATAAATATGGTGATTTATCTACAGCAATGGCACACCCAGCATATTGTCTGCTATCTAGGAGGCTACTTCAAAAGGACAAAGGTGTAATGTATCTCTCCATCATCCATGAAGACAATATGACAGAAGAGAAAATTAAACATTAATGACAAGACATAAAGTGACCATGGAGATTTTTATACTGACACGTTGTTAGCATATGTTAAACTATTAATTTTAGAAAACCTAATCTTACATGATAAACTATTAATTTTAGAAAACCTAATTTTTACATTTAGAAAAACTGATCTTACATGATAAATGTGTATACATTTGGCAGCATATCATACGAGTATTAAGGATGTAGTCATCAACCCAGTATGTTGTTTTGGTTGTAATTTTTGACAGTGTTTGCATTCAATTGTTTGTTATTGGTTTTTAAATGGTCTGAATGGACAGTTGCCTCTGGTGGGATTCGAACCCGGTACTTTATCTGCCACAGATGCGCCCAGTACCATACCGCGACAGAGACAGACACTTTATAGTATATAAGGTTTGACAAAACTGATATCACGATTTCATTGAAATAACATCTTCTGTTTTTATGGGAGACTTTGAGCTATTTTCAACTTGAATACCGGTATGTTTAATAGAATCCATTTCTTGAGAAAGATCCCTATTGAACCGCAATGTAGAAGTTCTTTGTTGTTATTTTTTATTTCCAATGTTTTACATTTATTATTATTTTTTCAATCTGTTAGTTTTATTTAGTAACAACATCTCATTATCCTTAGTCTTATAACCGGAGGAGACCGGTAAATAAAAACAGAGTAGGTGTGGTTAGTCACTGTATGATGAAAGATATCTTGAGGAGGAGATCTCAAACTTAACCAATGGTTCCATGTGCAGCAAGGATAAGCTAAGAGTAGTACATGTGCGGAACATGCCAAGAGAAAAGAATCTAGAAAACAGGTCAGTAGGAAGAGACAGTTAGTACATCTACATTAGCTTCTTCTATCTAGTGTCTTATCTCCCTTGTACCGACTGATCCATTAAATAAAAGTCAGTGTACTAACAGTTGAGCTACAACACTTTCAATATCCATACATTCTTTTAATCTCTTGTAATCTACATATTTGATCATTAGATCTATTAGTCTCATTATGATGCATATCTGTTCTACTTATATATGATGTATTATGTGATCAATACATCTTTCCTGATAAATGTTTACTATGTTGTTAAATCTATACATTTCTTTAGAATCTACATATGATACCAGACTTCTGTCTCTCCCAAGATGTTCATGTCCAATGTCATTCTTTTATGAATACAAATATCCATGCAAAATTTCAATCATGAAATTGGTTATGTTTCCTCAGATTGGATAAAACAAATGTCTGCTCAATCTGGATCCTTTCAAAGTCAAGGATATCCTGGATATTATCCAGGTTATATTAACTATACTTACAGAATTACAGGACCACCAAATACAGTGATCTCTCTCAGGTAATAAACTTGTTGTTGTTGTACATCTGGCTGCATGCTTATCACAGGACCATCTCTCCCAGGTAATAAACTTGTAGTTGTTGTACATCTGGCTGCATGCTTATCACAGGACCATCTCTCCCAGGTAATAAACTTGTAGTTGTTGTACATCTGACTGCATGCTTATCACAGGACCATCTCTCCCAGGTAATAAACTTGGTGTTGTTGTACATCTGGCTGCATGCTTATCATGTTTAAAGAAGGAGTAAAGATGAGTAACATTGTGATTTGTTGTCTATTTGTCTATTTGTATGTCCCCAGATGAATGATGGTTGATCGTATTCACACTTGCCGTTAAGCGTATGGGTAGGAGCTTAAGCTGTCGTTCCAAGGACAGATGTGTCATCATTTAGTCCATGTTTGTTCAAGGTTGTCTTAATGTTTTCTATCCATGGTTTTCTTGGTCTACCTTTGGCTTTAAGTCCCCATATTCTTTTGTTATATGCTCTTATTGGTATTTTGTTTGTGTTCATTCTCATAAGGTGATCGAACCATTTTACTTGCTGTCTTTCAGTATGTTCAATACATAATATTATACCAACTCTTTTCCTAATTTCTTCATTTCTTATTTTATCTAGTTTAGTATTCATTGCAGCTTTTCTCAAACACTTCATTTCGCATGTATCGATTTTCCTCTGCTGTGAAGCTGTAAAAGACCATGTTTTATATTTGTAGCAGAATGTTGGCATACAAATTGTAGATATTATGTTGCTTGACTTCCATTTTGATCTTTGGGTGCATAAGTAATGGTGAAAGTTGATAGATCACCAAAGTGTTTGCTTTCTGACACCTTGTTTCTATTTCTCTGTCTAGTCTTCCATTTTCGCAAACAAATTCCACCGAGATATCTAAATTCTTTGTCTTGTTTCACTTTGGTGTTATCTATTGTTATAACCACTGGCGTTACAGACTTGCTAATTTTCCTAACTTCTGTTGTTTTTTTTGTACCTTAATTTTCATGTTGTACTTTTGGTATGCTAATAGCAATGCATTGATGATATTATGCAAATTTTCCTCACCTTTGTATATTAAACTTTGATCATCGGAAAATAGTAGTTCGTAGGGTGCACAGGGAACGCATTGCTGTCGGTTATACTTGAAAAATTTAATCATGACCATATTGTAAGTAAATCTAAATTAAAAACAGTAAAAAAATCAGCTTGAAGAATCAGGTATGTAAAAGAAATGGATAAGACAAGTAGAGGCTTTCACATAAATACCAGTAGGCCACAGTGTATGAACATCAAGCTTCTGTCCTTTGTGGAACTGTGCATTTTCTATGCAAATTAACTGAGTTCAACCAAAAATGTTGGGTCTGTTCTTAGGTATTAGGCATTAGATATGTTGATTATCCTCTTCGTACACCAGTCGTGTACATGGGTGTTCAGATCTATACGTAAATAAATCTATCAGGGTATATTGGCTGATGGTTCCGGTACTATGTTCGTTCACTGGTCTTTTTGAAAAATCTTTGTTAGGCATTCCCCACGGGCAATGCCTCCTAATTCGCGATACTGACTCATGCTCACTTATCTAAAAATCATTTTATGTGCAGACTAATGACAAGCAATAAGTATGTCTGCTCATTCCAGAGGCTGGCCATCCGTTATCGTGGCGTGGCTGGCTAATTGGTCGGCCTGTTCATTTCCCTCACAACTGCATGTCCAAGGACAAAGATAAGCGGGAGTTTACGCAGCGAGGTCCTCATTTTTTTTTAGCTATCTCTAATGACTCCACCCATCCTCTACGTTCATCACCTGTTTTAACTTTCTGAATCATATTAATTGAATCACCTAGTATGTAGGCATGGGAGTAGGCTTGCGATTCGAGTCAGTTAAGTGTGCGCATTACGGCAAATACTTCCATTGTTAAACTGCTTGTTGTTTCCGTAAAGGCTGTGCTGGCTTCATGTTCTGTTCTTCCTTGTGATCTGGCAGTTAAGGCCAATGCGATGGTCAACCAAGGTTGATCAGCATGGCTTTGTTTTGGATTCTCTCCAGCCTTTCAATCTGTGTGTGACCGGCGGTGATAGTGGCGTATATGTATTCAATGACAGGTAGGACAAGAGCTTCATATAAGATATGAGCTGTGATTGCTTAGTATCAGTCTCTGCCATACCTCTCGGAGCTGAAAGTCTTTTGTTGGCCTTTGTGATAAAATAACCAACGTGTTCCCGAAAACACAGACCACAATCAAATTGCATGCCCAGATATTGATGAGGTCCTGATTACATCGTACCCTCTCGTCTCCACCGTCGCTGTCGCAGATTTTACGATGTGATTGTTAAGAGAGAAAATGTCACCCCAGCCTTCTTTTGATTGATCAGTGCCCCTGAATCGTCACACCAGAAGTCTATACGGTCTAGCGCATTCTGCAGTGATCCGACAGTTTATGTTCTGTCCCTTCTCTGTCTGTATATGAGGATATTTTCCGCAATATCGTCCGGAGCTTAAAGTAGAACTCAGCAATTTGCACCTCATATAACACATGTAAGGTTGAATTAGTTAAGTGATGCAATCATCTGAGATTTGCAAAAGGTTTTATAACTTTCCTATCATAAAGAATGACAGAAAAATGCCACTCTGGAGCTTAAAGTAAAACTCCACAGTGTGATATTAGGAATATACGATAATCAATACAAGGTAACTGCGTGAAACGTAAAAACAATTGTACCTACGTAAAACACAGGATTATTTAATCGCTTCAATCAGACAAGACAGACTATACAAATTACAATACACAAATCATATTCAACGTTTCAACCAAAAGGTTTGTATTAAGATGCACACAAAACATCAAAAGACGAAGAATGGAAAAATTATCACAACAAATGAACATATCCAAAGGAAATATGGAAATGAAATGTTCTTACCTTTCATCCCCATAACTCTTCTGTTCGACGCATCATGATTAAACATTATTCTCTTCTCCAGTCTGATACCCGTGACGCTTTGCTTTCCATGACTTACTTCTGGTGGCCTATAGGCGCTACAGAAATCTGAAGGACATCTTTGTTCATAGCCACCTTAAGACTTCTGTTCCCGACTATTTTGGCACTGTTCGTTGCTCATGTCGCCGTTGCTATACATGTCCATATTTTGTTCAGATGCGCTCCATTTCATTTCCCAATGCCACGTTCTCCATTCGATGAGGCCTTTACATGTGAGTCCTGTAATCTCATTTACATGATCATATGTAAACACTGCAGCAAACAGTACATCGGGGAAACTGACTTAAGATTGAGCGATCGCTTTTGTAACCATCTTCATGCCATCAAGCACAGAACACCCACTCCTGTGGCCATATACTTCAACGGCGATGGTCATCATGGTGATTTTGATATTCAGGTCACTGCCATCAGATCCTGCACCACCGATGATAGATCTAGGTACTCTCTAGAAAATCGTCTCATTTTTTAATTGGGTACACTCAATCCTTTTGGACTCAATTCCGAGCACTCTTTTTTCTAGAACTGGGTTGGTGTGGTCTTTGTCTTTAATCATTCTGTTCCGTCATTTATGACATCTTTTTGTTTGTGTCGTTTCCATCTACTCTTACGTTTTTTTTTATGTACTTCCTTTCCTTCCATATGTCGGTTGGACACATTTTTGTGTGTTGTGATAATTTACATTCGTTGTCTTTTGATGTTTTTTTTCGTATCATAATAAAGACGTTTTGGTTGAAACGTTGAAAATGTTTTGTGTATTGTAATTTGTATGTTTTCTTGTTTGCTCATTATAACCCTCTAGTTTTAGTGATAGTCTGTCGTGTCTTAGTGGAATATTTTTTTAAATATGTATTTTACGTAAGTACAATTAAAAATGTGACCAGATTGTATACTAAAGTTAGTTAAATCAGACATTGTTGGCTGATAGTTATAATTTCAGAATGTAAATGAAAATAGTGTCGTTATGACATATTTGTCTAACCTTGAATATTATACAGATTCTCAAAATTCTCTGTGGCGTCATCATTCAATTGTTCTTATGATGTGGTGGAGGTATCAGATAGCACAAGTCCTACTGATAAGCTTATTGGGCGGTATTGTGGATCTCAAGTCCCTGGCATAATTAGAACCACGGGAAATGAAATGATTGTTACCTGGAAAACTGGTGCTTATAATCATTATTATACAGGCTTTAATGCTACGTATTACTCACATGGTAAGTTGTGTGAGAGTTCTATCTGATATGTGCACATATACTCATCGTAATGTTTTATTTTGTTAAGTTGTTTCCACAATGCGTGCTAATGAGTTGTATTTGTGAAAAGTGACTTGATGCTGTGGGGAAATTGGAGATGGAAGGTGTCACATTCATTTTTGTGCTTCGTCATTTTGGTTGTTCAAGGCAATGAGAAAGTAAGATAGACTTGTAAGATCTGCCACTGTTTCGAGCGGCAGAACTATTCACATATTGAACTCTTTATGAGAAATTGAATGGCCGAACGAAATTAATGAGAATGACGATTCATTTTCCATGTTAAAATAAAGGGGTTATCTGGATTGAAATGTGTCGTCACCAGAAATGAATATCATTATGGACTAAAAGTAATGTCTGTCGACCAACAGAGAACTAGTACTGTTAGTTGTTGTGTACTTGTGGATATACTCAAGAGGAGATTGGAGCACCTATGGATATGTTCAGTGTTCAATGATGATAATCTGATGACTATTACTTATATATTTTCTGATACCATATAACTTGTATCTCTATGTATGTTTCTGTTGTGTTATGTCTTCTCTCCTGATGACTACTGAATTATGCAAGACATCTCATTCTCTGGACCACATCCTACTTTTTGAATGAACAAAAGTACCTCATCCTCTCTGTGTACTTCCTTTTGTCTATCTGCATGTTTGTCCATCTCTTATCTCTCTCTCTCTCTCTCTCCCTTTCTGTCTGACAATAATGGAATGATGATGATGTTACATGTGAGTATTTCTGTTGAATTTTCTTATATTTGTTTATTGAAAGAATATGAATAAGTGTATGTTGTTTTCTATTATAGTATGTACAGTTTCAATTTCAGACTATGTTATGTACTTGATTACTGGAAACACAGTGGTTAATCAGATTACTTTTAATAGATCGCTGATAGATATTCATGCAGAGAGAAATATAGATTGATAACACGTAAACGAGATTAAATAATAGTCCAAGGGAAATAATTAGTTTATTAGTGACAAGTTAAGGGATAGCCTACAACTGCGAAGGATATTACTGCTACTATACAGGGAGGATGTGCAAGTTTCTTTTGATTCTTCACTGTGACCTTTGCTCTAGTTTCCAGGTATTACCTAACCTTTGTTGTGTGATTTGGCAAGCTTAATTAAGGTTAAGTACTTAGAGTATTGCTAGGGTTAGAAATAATTTTTTTTAAAGTGTGCGCGCATCTCTCTCCGTGTATAGCGAGCATAAATAATTAGCGCGCAGTACAAATCAAAGAATATTTTTTTTAAATTATGTAAATTGGAAAAGAAACAGATTATGCATAATGTCGTCTGTGTCTAGAGTTGAACTTGGTGATTGTCGGAATGTGTCATTACGGCTGCCATTAATTTCATTGGTGTTACACGGAAATCCGTGACGTCGGCTAGTTAAAAATGTAAACAGTGTGTGTGCATTTTATAGAACAGTGAAGAATCAAAAGCAACTTTTACCCAGGGATGAGGATCATGAGCCACGTTTGACTTACTATGATGATAAAAGAGAAAGGGGAAGGGGTGATAGATTATAGTTGAGGAACCACAGACGAGAAGCAGTGACTGATAACATTGGATTAAGGAACCTTCATTCCCCCCCCCCCCTTAACACACAGATCAACAAAAATGAATTAGGTGTCTAGCTTTTTATACCTGTTTCTGAGTATATTTCACTTCCTGACTCAAATATGGTTCCTGATTTTTCCCAGCAGCTATATTTTTGATAAATAATATATGAAGTACTAAGATTACTGTTAAAGCCTAGCTACCAATATAAAAATAAATAAATAGGAAAAAAAACCCACTTTTTCTACGTTACGGTCCAACTGTGACATTATTCAAGAAACACATAAACATGAAACACGAAATATCAAAATATAAATATGATTATTTGAGGATGTCTTTCTTACAACAAGACTCACCAAATAATGAGATACGTTTAGTAGATGCTGAATTATGTGCGTTCATAATGATTACACACAATTGACAGATTGAAGTTAACATTGGTTAAAAAGAAATGAGATACTAAAAGTGATGAATTAATAGCTGAAAAATGATTAGATCAATTGTATGCCCAAGAAGACGAAAAAAGCGAACACATACCACACATACAAACTAAGTATTGTGTATGTGGAAAACAACATGATAACAATAGCAGAGTTGGAGACCACCAATAAGCAATATCGAGAATTGGGGGGAGGAGGGGGGAGAGATTGAAATTGGGGGGGGGAGAGAAAATATGAACCCATTTGAAAATTTGATACGTAAAATTGGCAGCAGAGGGCTTCCAATAGACAACGTCGACACAATGAGCAGTGAGGGAAATTTTCACATATGTACATACATTTATACAACTAAATACATATACATACACACACATGAATATACAATTTTTATCTATACATACGTGAACACATATATATATATATGTATATATGTGTTCACGTATGTATAGATACAAATGTATAGATATATATATCTGTCAGTTCCTCTTTTCCAAGTTTGGCACATAGGGCGAATGTCATAGTTCGCCATGCCTGTCGGTCAGTTGCCAAGGATTGCAGGTCTTGTGCATTTATGCGTGTTGATTTTCATTCATTAATACATGTTCTTCTGAGCGTTGTTTTTGATCTTCCCTATTTTCTTTATCTGTCTGGTGTCCACATGAAGGCTTGTCGTGGAATTATGACTTCCTTCATTCTAAGTATGTGGCCGATATATGTCCAGTGGCATTTTCTGATGATGTTCGTCACATATTCTTGTTTTGTCTCCTCTCTTAGTATGTCGTTTGATTTAAGTTTTCCGATTAGTGTTTGCGATTTTTCTGAGGCATCTATTCTTGAACGGATGAATATATTACTAGTCCTTAGATACATGAAGAGTCCGATTCATGCCAGGAATGATCTGTTGCAGTATGTGTGTGTAGAGGGTCCCGAGTAAGAACTTCTTTCGTATATTTCCTTTCGTTTCTGTCTCTGGTAGATTGCCTGCAGTGTTCTTTCCTGTTTAAATTTAGTCATGGCACTGGTGATCAGAGTGTGCCAATCTGAGCAATCAAGAGCCGTATTCTTCCAGAGGCTGGGATCATTCCTACATTGTTTGCTGGCGTTCTTCAAGTAATCATTGAAGTGTTTTTTCTGCTCTCTTCTTAAACGTTTACCATCGCACAGTTCCCCATTCAACAATATCTTTGGAAGGCGCTTGTCTGGCATGCGGACGACGTGACCGTGCCAGCAGAGTTGATATCTAATCAACAGGTCATGGATGCTTTGCATATGGAACTTTTAAAGAATTTTCATGTCTGGTATTTGTTCCTGTCAATGTAGTCCCATGAGATTTCTTAGACATCAAAGATGGAAATAGTTAAGCTGTCTAGCGTTTCGTGAAGAGGATTACACATTATACAGCAGTGTTAGCAGAATAACTGCACAGTAGACGTCCAACTTTATTGTCAAACTGAGACCACGCCTGATCCACAAGTTGCACAAAGGCTCCTGAATGCTGCACTGGCGGGAGCAATACGCAGAGCAAATTCCTAGTCAATTTTCGCAGTTTTCTATAACCTGCTGCCGAGATATACAAACCTGTCATCAGTATAGAACTTTTTGTACTTTCACTGTGTATAGGCCTACTGCTTTTCTGTAGGGGACACATGGCAATTGTTGGTACATTATTAATGTCTTCAATGTGTTGATGGTGAAACCGACCAGATCACAGGCCAAAGAAAAGAGGTCCATACTGCCCTGAATGTTTTTCAGACTGGTAGCGTTAAGTGCACACTCGTCGGCGAACAAGAGGTCGCGAACATTGTCAGTCTGAAATTTGGTCTTGGATTTCAATCTACTGATATTTAATAGGGTGTTTGAATATGGTGTTTAATAGGGTGTTTGAATGGGGTGAATAGAGACATTTAATGTGTTTTTATAGACTTTCAACTTCTCAGGAGTATTAAAAAACGTAGTCATTTATTCAGCAACTCTTATGATGATTTTAAAATAATGTTTTAAAAAAACACTTCCCAAATGAAACCATAAACATCATTTTGCAACACTTGCACGTTAGGTCTCTAGTTTAATTTTGTCCCAGACCGTAGGGTCACTAAAAGATAAAAGCCAACACGGTCTAATAAATAAAAATAGACTCCAGTACTAGGTTAAATGAGTTGTACATGGCAAATGGAGGCTTGAATCCCCTATTTAGCCTAAAAAATCTACAATGATTTTAAATTTTCATTAACTTATAAGCTAATTATTAGATGTGTAAACTGAGGAATATGTTACATATTATTGCACTAGCATGTTCATTATTGTCATACTTTATCTATTGATTTATGAACATAGCATGTAATAACATCAGTTAATTTTATTTTACGACATATAGTTTATCCAGGGGAGTACTGTACAAATGTTACTGATAGATGTGCTAGTGGTGAACTGACCTGCCAGACAAATGAAGAATGTGTCATCTTTGGCTGTAACCCAGTCTGTCAGTGTCGTAATGGATATCTTCATGACAACAATCAGTGTCAAGGTAAGAGAATAATTGTCATTGTATTTTGACATCAAGTGTTTTTTAAAATTAAATTATGGACAAATTATTTGTTTAATTAAAGTTTCAGAATAACTTGTCCAGATTTACGAAATGTAATAAATTGAGCTATTGATAAAATCCAATTATTACAAGTTATCTGATCATGTCACTACAACTGCCCATTGGTTTCGTCAAGTTAATCAGTATACAGTTTGGTTTTACAGTATCTTGATCATGTCACACACTGTCCCTTGCTCTCTGCATTTCTTTTTAGCTTGATGCAGCTATGTTATCTGGTATTTCTATTCATAGAGAATATATAGATTAGGTCACTGAAAAAACATATCTTGAAATTCATTAATTGCTGATATTCATGATGCAGTGATTAAGTGATTAATGAAGAAGAATGGACAATATTCGAGAAAACCATAATGCAAATAGCGGGAGTAACTTGTAGATACATGAAACATAAAAGTAGAAGACCCAAAGTAACATCATGGTGAAACGAGGAAGTCAATGACGCCAAAAGAGATAAGAAACAAACATACAAAAATGGGCTGCAACCAAAGCGCAAGAAGATTATATCCAGTACAGGTCAGCTAAATCAATAACAAAGAAAATCATTAAAGATGCAAAAAACTAAATCTTGGCAAGAATATGGTGAATCATTAAAGTACAGATTACAAACAAGCACCAAAGAAATTCTACATGAAAATTAAGAAAACGAGAAACAGGGAAGATTATTTAACATAAATATAAACCAACAGAAATAATAAATGATAAAAATGGAAAGACAATCAGTGACTAGAAACGAATCATGTAAAGATGGTAACAGTGTTTTAAATAATTGCTAAATCTAAAAGATGGAGGGGACGACAACATACTAAACAATATAACGGAAGAATTAGAACCAAACATATTGCTAGCAGAAATAGAAAATTCCCCAGGATCCAATAACGTACAAGTCGAATTAATCAAAGAAGCAGCATATATCGGGATACAATCGTTACATAGGGTATTTATATAATATGGAACACACAAGAAACACCAGAAGACTGGACAACTCTGCAATAATATCTATCTGGAAGAAAAATGGTAACAAAAGAGATTGGGGGGGGGGGGGTGTTGAGCCTGTACTTCAAAATATTAAAGTTAACTTCAATGGTAGGAATTGATAACATCTAAAATTGTATCTAAAATCTTGGGTTAATATGCATCTAATGTACTGGACAGGTTGAGATTTGTGCAAATAAAATATTTCTAGTTAAATATTGAGTGATGAATAAATGGGGACACGATGCAGTTGCTACATGACCTCCTTTTGAATATGGAGGATGTCATGGTGATGTATCTCTGCTGTAATCAAATTGAAACATTAAATTTGTAAAACTAAATATCTGAGTGGTGGAGTGAGAAGAGTGCCTAATTGTTGATCCACAAGAAACAATCAGCATTTTTGCATTTTTAGTTGAGAGAATAAGGTCAAGTCAGGATACTACGGTGTGTTGTTTCAGAAACAAGTAGCAAATATAGCATACTATGAACAAACAAATAAATGTAGAACATCTAAGAAAGTTCATTACCACATTTGGAATGTCTACGAGTCTCTAAAATGATCCACCAGACAAAATACACAAGCAACAGGAAACCGTAGTAGATGATGGTCGTGCACTCTTGCATTTGTACAGAGGCAGTCTACTGTACAGGTAAGCAGGCTAGTGTACAATTTCATTCATGTTTATGAAACCATATATCGGTTGCAATAGCTTGGAGCAATCCATAGATACAAACATACCTTCCAGCTTCTTTGACAGATATTTTATGGCGCTGGTCCTGGTTGGGTAAACAATCCCTATACTCTTCAGCATGGGTCAGAGGGTATGAGTCTATGGACTGTTAGATCAGCAACATCAACTAAATTTGAAAAAGTGCATATTTTGTGGTTCAATGCTTGATTATACGCCATGAATCACTATGCAAATGTCATTTTAGATAAATATGTTTTTGCTTAGTCTTTAGAAAATGGTTTGGAATGATTTCTCCTTGTGTTTGAATGTGTAGGTTGTATTTTTCCCCTCCAGAGTTTGTAACAGAGGTACGCTACCTTTTGGGTAGATGGGCTGGATTGAGCTTTTTACGTGTGGATGGGACCACACATTTTCTTGGGTATCTTGAAACTTTAAGTAGTGTTTTCTGAGCTTGTGATGCCAGTACATATAGTACTTTTAGATCAGCTTGGCAGGACAGAAAAAAAACCGGCTTGGCGAGCCTGATTTTTTTCCACTGCTAGATAATAACTGTGTGTGTGTTCGTTCATCACAAGTGATAATGCATTTTTGAAAATTCAGTTAGAATGATGCCCATACCTAATAGTTTATAGTTGGCTAATAAGCCCTATTCGAGCTGTAAATGCCCTTGGACATTTCGGACATGTTACTCTATCTGTGACTTTCTAACTAATCTCAGCTGTTGAGCTGATGCCTCTTTTCAGAAGCTGAGAAGCCTTTTTGACTCTAGAGCGCCATGTAGATCTATGTTGTGCACGTTTTACCTGCGTATCTTGGCCTATTTCAAAGGCTTTCAGTGAAGTCTAATGAGTCCCTGTAGTGCTTCATTTAGTCACCATGAGATCGTGTACCCTTTTTAAGCTCACCATAGAGAAGTATACTTGGCAGACAGTCCAAATGACCTGCTCAACGACTCTGTATCTGCATCAGGATAGTATCAATGCTAGGGATACCAGATCTGTCAATGACAGTGGTATCTGGAATCTTGTCTTGCCATCTGATGTTCATAGTTTTTCTGAGACAAGATGTGTGAGTGATTTGGTTTCCTCACAAAACGTCTATACACAGTCCATGTTTCACTAGTGTATAACAGCACTGGAAGTACCACTGCTCTGTAAAGCTAAATAAAGAAGACTTCGTCTCTCCATGATGCCTAGCGGCACACATGGATAGAACAAATCAACAGAACGTGGCCCAGAATTTAAAACAAAAAATGAATTTAGGAATACACGGGAAAGGGGTGTTAGGCGTAGTGTTAGAACTAAATCTAACCAAACTACCCCCAACACCCCCACCCTCGACCATAAACTCTAGCAATCGTATTGTATCCTTACCAGTTGCAACTTCAATATAGCAGCCATTGCAGCAACATATAGAGATGAACCAGCAGAGCTGCGTAACATTAATGTTGTGTTCCTCGATCACATTAAAAAATACTAAAAATACGACGGGCGAACATTTTGTAAAAACTGAACATGAGGTGCTAGGTAGGCTGTAGTCAGTACAGTTCCAAAATTTCTGTGTTAGATTTAGCATGGGGTAATTAATATTAAATGTGTTTTATTCTTCTAGTATAATTGTTGTTTCTTCATAAATTTTCCTATTCCTTGTGGTAATTGAAATGTATACATCTTTGTAGATGTCAATGAATGTCAGACTGAAAACAATAACTGTGATCAGTTATGCGGAAACACCATAGGCAGTTTCTTCTGCTACTGTTATCGGGGCTATGTTTACAATGCATTCAACAAAACTTGTCAAGGTATGTCTACCTGAAGCTGATCTACTATCAACATCAGTAGTGTTCAATGATATGAGTAGGGTACGGCTATTGTTGAATAGAATCCAAATGTTGGACTCAACACAAGAGTAGGGCCTATACATACATTGTTAGTTGCTTTGATATATTGTTACTCCTTGTAGGCCTATACGAGATAGCTTTAAAAAAAATTCCCGGTATAGTCAGCTGTTGTTTAAATGAAGTATGATGTTATGGCGATTACAAATTTAGAATTTGGAAATGACCTTGATGAAAGGACATGGCTCTCTTCACCTGACATATGTTCTCAAAGAGAAGATTCATAGACCTATGCGTATTTGTGTGTTGTACCTGGTGCATCATCAGTGTTGAAAATGTCCTTGATTGAAAAACATATACATTTCAAATGATATAATTCCTGAAGACCAAAAGGTTAACAAGGAAATGTAATTTAGTTCATTCGCTACAGAGTATTTTTAGCATTTGAACGGAATAATTATTGTTTAGATTTCTTTATTGTGTGTATGTCTATCACGGGAATGTGAAATAGTAGTTCTAAATATATTTAAGTTAGAAATAATGTGATATATATATATATATATATATATAGGACCTATGGCATGTGACATATTCCTTCTTGTACGTTGTCTTCCCAATGAACTCTCTGTACCCCTCTCTGTCTTGGGGGATGCGGCTTGCAATTTCTAGCGATGTATTCATGTTATCTTTAATGCTGTCAGTCCTTCGTCTTCTTCGTCTGCCCTTTCAAAAAATATGTCTGAAGAACCTTATTTTCAAAATTGTATTTGCTGTCTTGACGGCAAGGAATCTACATTGTGTTTCCTGCATGAACATGGCATTTTGCATGCAATTTAGAAGTGCTCAAATGGAAATCCACAAAAGAACGCAACTGAAAGCAGAAAACACACTGGCATATGCTGCAATCATGCATGTGCCAATTCTTGTGATTACAATTCACTAAAATTCAAGATTCATACACTTTCAAAACCATTCTTGAAGATATTGCTAAATACCTGCCACTTACATAAGTCTAAACCTAACAGCTCATTCTATAACTAACACAGCCTAATCCTAACCATAACCTTTTTAGGTTTATCTCTAATCTTAACCGTAACCCTTTTAAGTTAATGTCTAGTCCTAACCTTAACCCATATAGGTTTATTTCTAATGCTAACCAGAACCCCTTATTCTACTAGTAGCGTAGCAATACTGTTTTATATACTGCAATATTGTCAAATATTGATCACCTAGATAAGTCAAACCCTTACCTTAACCCATACTCTATCCATAACCCAAATTCTAGCCTTAACCGTTACTCTAATTCTAACGGTTCATTCAACTAATACAACCTATTTGATGTTAATTACTATCTGTTAAAATGTCGGGATGTTAGTCGTCAAAACATCACCGCTACACACAGAACACATGCATGTGTACTCTGACCCCCCCTTGTATATACCCATAATTATATGATGTGTGACATATTTAAGGACAGCTGAAAGGCCCACAAAGGACTTTCAACTCTTTAGAGTGATGCATCAGCTAACACTCGTAATTTTATGAGTCTCTTGTTCTCCCTGTCATTGAATACACAGGTGCCACTATCACTGCCAGCCACACACAGATTGAGAGGCTGGAGAGAATCCAAAATAAAGCGATGCGGATCAACCTTGGTTGCACAAGGGACACACACTGTGTGGCTATGAGATTTCTCCTTTATTTTCTGAGCATATCTCATAGAATTGATATGTGGTGTGTCTGTGCATACCTCAGAGTGAGTTCTGACATAGACCACCCACTACATAGCGAGCTCCCTCGCGTGAAGGGAAACAGGTTCAAGAGAGGCAAATTGTGACTGGATCGGGCCAAGAATACTGTTAAACATATCTGCGCCCAAGAAGACATAAATCATGGCATGGAATGGACACCTATTCCTATGGTCTTTCAAGAGCGTCATTACACTCAATAGAGAGTGCAGCGAACACAGCCCCATGAGCGTGAATGCTGAGGTCAAGGCACTAATATGCGAGAATACCGATGGCACAGATGTTGTGATTTACACGGACGGGTCGGTCATCGGTCACCACCAATGCGCATGTGCCGTTACTGCCATATCAAAAAGAAGAACAGTACATGAAGTCAGTAGCGCCTTTACCGTAACAGCAAGCAGCCTAACAATGGAAGTATTCGCAGTAACACAGGCACTCAACTGGTTGAAATCACAAGCCTATTCCCATGCGTGCATATTAAGTGATTACTGAATATGATTCAGAAAATGAAAACGGGTGACCTAATACCTAATGACATTTTTAGTTCCCTGTTGTTGACATTTTTTTCTGTCCAAAATAATGTTTATTTCTGTTGGCACCATTTTTCAATCCCAACTCCTTTGTTTTGGACATGGACAAGGAATCATCTTCCTTAATAATTTCACTTGACCACGCAATGTCTCATAAAGAGTTGAATATGTCTGTGTGGTCCATTGTTCGGCCACTCGATACAGTGGCAGAACTTGCCGGTCTATCTGCTCTCATCAGATCCTATTTGTCAGGATGTAATTAAATGTAATGTAGTAAATGCTGTTTTGTCTTAGTTCTATTACATCACCACTAAATACAATACAATTCTTTTTACTTTGAAGTACTTAATGTTGTCCCCTTTAACCTTTAGCAAGCCAGATTAAAAAATACAAAACGTCTCCCTGCCACCGGATTCTTTTTTGAAAATTTGCGTTATTGATGGTGACTGTTTTGAAAATGTGATAATATTTTGGTTGTTAGAGATATTTAAATAATATTTGCACATATAAATAAAGAATTGAATTATGCATATATTGGTGTAATTTATGTACATGTGTGTGTGATACCAGACGTATGAGAAAGTGGTAAAGACGTTTTTCACAAAAAACATATATTTTATAACAAATAAAGAGGAAAAAAATAAGAAAAAAAAATAACTTACCTTACATATCGAATACCTTGGCAACACTGTAAACTAAATCACTCAAATCTGTTGTATTTATGTTCTTTCACTGCGAAATTATCAAAATATAGCCGGGGGAACCGTATAAAACATGTAGATTTGCAGTAAAATCGTTCTTTGAGCTTAGGCCTAGAGTTATTTTTTCTGCCACTTCAAAATATTCGATATCAAACGTACAAGTTCCCAAACCAACACGGCATTCTGTATATTCACCGCTGTGAAACTAAATAACCTAATAATCCATGATTCAAGTCATGATTCAATGTTATTTTATTCGAAATACAATGAAATAAAGGTCTATAAAACCGATCCATCATCATGGCATCGTACCGGTGTGCAGATGTGGTCAGATTAATTGCTCTTAAACTTTTACGAATAGTTAGCCATTCTCAAAAACGATAATTTCAGAAGTGGGGGATGTACCGGCTTCGATTGCGCATGTCCCCAGCTATGTGCACGGACTGGGCCGCCAAAAGCGCGCACAGCCATTTTGTTTCTCGGCGGCCGGGATTGATATAGGCTTGGTGAAGGTTAAGAAATTCTATATAGGGCTATATATCTTACCATTACCTCTGTGTGTATTTATAGGGGAATATTTATTTATATATTCTATTTTTACACAGTGTCAACCTGTTACAGTCAATGTGATATTGGGTGACACTGTAGCTATTATGGACACTCACAGTGCTAAGAAATAAGCCATCTTAGCATTGTTAACACAAGCTTTGTCTACCTAGGCTTAAAAAGTCTGTTTGCAGCGAAATACTCGGAAGAAGTTGGCAGGTAACTCAACGGGTACATAGGCGCTAACAGCAGAGCTGTGTGGACAGCATAGGGCACAGTTAGACACATAGTACGCTCTGGTCATCCACTGCACCTGATTTTATCACAGTTGTCTCGACTTTGTCTTGCCACTGGACCAAAAAAAACTCAGGAGAGAGAGTGTGGTTGACGATTAGCGCAACTCTTCCACACTATAAACCAACTTCAGCGCTAGTCATTTCTCAACCCATTTATTTACTTATCTTTACTAATTAAATATGAAGAGAACAAAGTGTGAATCAATCCTAGTTGGTTCATGGAATGTTTGGACACTTACGGATATCTCAGATGTAAACAGACCAGAAAGAAGAACAGCACTAATTGCTAAAGAATTGGCCCGTTATAAGCTGGATATTGTTGCACTTAGTGAAACGCGGTTTGCAGATGAGGGTCAGTTGACAGAGAGAGGTGGAGGGTATACATTCTTCTGGATAGGACGTAAAAACACAGAGAGGCGTGAATCAGGTGTTGGTTTTGCTATAAAATCATCTCTGGTGCAGAAACTTCCAGGTCTGCCTCGAGGAATTAGCGATCACTTGATGTCGTTGCGATTGAAAGTGAGCAAAAATAACTTTGCCACATTACTTTCTGCATATGCGCCGACAATGACAAATCCTGATGAGGAAAAGGATACATTCTATGAAGAGTTAGATGCCGCTATATCTGGTACACCTAGAACTGATAAACTCATTATCCTGGGTGATTTCAATGCCCGAGTTGGCAAAGACTTCCAGACATGGCAAGGTGTTCTTGGACGTCATGGGATCAGTAAATGTAACAGCAATGGTTCCCTTCTTTTAAAGCTATGTTCTGTGCACGAACTCACTATCACCAACACTATTTTTCGCTTGCCAACGCGCAAAAAGACCTCTTGGATGCATCCACGCTCCAAGCAGTGGCATCTTATAGACTATATCATAACTAGAAAAAGGGACATCAAAGATGTTCGTGTCACAAAATCAATGTGTGGAGCTGAATGCTGGACTGATCACCGGCTTATAGTATCCAAACTAAATTTCACCATTGCAAGAAAAAGACATCCACAGGGACAAAAGATAGAAAAACGCCTAAAAACTGATTGGTTGAGTAACCACGATATAAACAATAATCTCTCCAAGGATCTCGACATAGCCTTGGGAGACTTAGATCTTGTTAATGCCACATCTGAAGATAGCTGAGCTTCATTTAAAGGAATTATTTACGACAAAGCGAAGGAACATTTGGGTGTGAAGGTACATAGACACCAAGACTGGTTTGATGATAATAACTTGAGATAAAATCCTTGTTAGAAGAAAAACAAACGCTTTCAAGAAACTACAAGAGGCAGCATCTTCACCATCCAAGAAAGTAGCCTATAGCAAGGTTCGTAACACTTGTCAAAAGAAGCTTAGAGAGATAAAGGATAAATGGCTAAGTCAAAAAGCTGAAGAAATTCAAATGTTTGCAGACAGAAAGGACTATAAGCGATTCTATGAGGCTTTAAGAACTATCTATGGCCCACACTCATCGGGATCACCACCTCTATTAAGCAGTCTAGAGGTTATGATAGTGATTAAACAAATGTCAAATGATAAAGCTCCAGGTTTGGACGCCTTACCTGCTGAAATTTATAAAAATGGCGGACCACTGCTGATTAAAAAACTAACTGACATTTTGGTATTTTCTGGAACTCAGGTACATTGCCTCAACATCTAAAAGATGCTTCTATAGTGCACCTATATAAAGGCAAAGGTACCAAACAGTCTTACGATAATCACAGGGGCATATCACTTTTGTCTATAGCTGGTAAAATTCTTGCTTGTGTCATACTCAACAGATTAAATAATTCACTATTAAACAAGCTACTCCCAGAGAGTCAGTGCGGTTTTCGTGCAAGTCGTGGTACAGTTGATATGATATTCTCTGCACAACAAATTCAGGAAAAGTCACAAGAGCAACATTGTGAACTCTTAGCAACATTTGTGGACTTAACTAAAGCATTCGATACCGTTAACAGAGAAGGACTGTGGAAGGTGCTTACAAAATTCGGATGCCCCCCAAAACTTGTCACTGTGATGCGACAATTTCATGACGGTATGATGGCTAGTGTTATCTGCGATGGAGGAGTATCTCCTGCATTCCCTTTCACAAATGGTGTAAAGCAGGGATGTGTGCTGGCCCCTACTCTTTTCAGCCTTTTATTTACGGCCATGTTAACAGAAACACACCATAGTAATGAAACAGCAGGCATAATGATCAATTACAGAACGGATGGTGGTCTTTTCAATTTACGTCGTCTAAAAGCAAACACGAAAACTAAATCTAGTTCTGTTAGAGAATTACTTTATGCTAACGACTGTGCATTGTATGCTGACTGTCGTAAACATGCAGAGCACCATAGACCGCTTCTCACAGGCCTGCAACAACTTTGGTCTCACTATTAACACCAAAAAAACAGAAGTCATGCACCAAGCAACATCAAATAGCCAACATACTGCTACTTCCATCATCGTCAATCAGGAAAAACTGCAGGTAGTCGACAATTTTACTTACCTTGGAAGCACTCTCTCTCGCGATGTCAACATTGATGTGGAAATTAACAATAGACTGGCAAAAGCTAGTGATGTATTTGGCAGATTACGCAACAATGTATGGGACAGAAGAGGTATAAGAACAACCACCAAACTACAAGTATATCATGCTGCTGTTATACCAACCCTACTATACGCCTGCAAAACATGGACAGTGTATGCTAGACATGCAAGAAAATTAAATCATTTCCATCTTACCTGCCTACGTAAATTACTAAACATCCATTGGTGGGACAAAGTACCAGACTACGAGATCTTGGAAAAATCAACCTCAATAAGCATCCACACAATACTTATGAAGGCGCAAGCACGCTGGGCAGGCCATATTGTGCGTATGGAGAACTTGCGTTTGCCAAAACAAATATATTATGGGGAACTCAAGGCAGGATTTCGAAAAGCTGGTGGACAGAAAAAGTGCTTTAAATACACGCTCAAGTCATCCTTGAAACATCTTAACATTGACGTAGGCGCTTGGGAGAGCCTCGCTCAGGATAGAACAGCATGGCGTTACAGCATTAGAACGGGAGCGCTAGCGGCGGAAGAATTAAGACAAGATACTGCAAGACAGAAGCGGACACGTAGAAAAGAAAAAACATCTCAACCTCACACAGATACCTTCTATTGTTGTCAATTCTGTAAAAGAACATTTTGTGCGCGCATTGGACTTGCTAGTCATTTAAAAACGCACTATTAACTTTTATTATTTTTTATTATTTATTGTTATTATTATTATGGTTGAGTTTTTGGTCATCGTCGATCACGACGGACGGACATCATCATCATTTATAGGGGCCTATGTGTGTTAGAAAGTAGAAGGAAAATAAATGGTATGAATGAAAATAAAAGGGCTACTTATTTTATATTGTAGGGCCTATGTGTGTTAGAAAGTAGAAGGAAAATAAATGGTATGAATGAAAATAAAAGGGCTACTTATTTTATATTGTAGGGCCTATGTGTGTTAGAAAGTAGAAGGAAAATAAATGGTATGAATGAAAATAAAAGGGCTACTTATTTTATATTGTAGGGCCTATGTGTGTTAGAAAGTAGAAGGAAAATAAATGGTATGAATGAAAATAAAAGGGCTACTTATTTTATATTGTAGGGTCTATGTGAATATACATATAGGATTGTTGCTATGTGGCTTAAAAATGTGGATAAATAGTTACGATATGGACATTATTAGTATCCTTCACAATTATTAGGCCTATTATCCTTAATGGTTGGTTGGTTGGTTGCTGATCCAGCGGTCCATCGGCTCATGCCCTTTGACCTAATGCCTGCCATTAGATGGCATTATATTGCTGGGAAGTCTGTCGATTTTCGGCCCACCCCGGGACAGAGCCAGAGAATTACTATCACACCTCCAGGAAGGTAGGTTTCAACCTATGCACTGCGCCTAGCCACTGTAGCCAAGATAGGGTTCACTGTGCTCATTCCCCGCCACCAATTGACTACTGGTTATGCCGAACTTCTCTGTAGCTCCAGGCATGCAACTGTTCAAGTCAAAAAGATTGTCACGTCCTGAGTCACTGTGCCTCTATGATGGGCCTCAGCCATAGGAAAAACAGTGATGTCAGTTTCCTCCTCCTCAGTGCTGCACAGTACATCTCTGGCTCCCTCCCAACCACAGAGGGTGCATACATATATATATTCAGGCAAACATGAAAAACATTTCAACAACAAAACAAAATCATAACTGTATAGATGACATGCCATGAAGCTTCTATAAGAAGATAACCTCAATATAACGGCATGTCATCCACTAAGGTTTTCTGTTGCATGGATGGTATGTCTAGTGGGACATTGGTGGGACCCACAGATGCAACCACATGCGTATTATCCTTAATAAATAATAATTGTTCTTATTGGTCTAAAACATTTCTCTAATCTTGATGTATCTTCTCAGATATCAATGAATGTGAGACTGGACAACATAATTGTAATCAGGGCTGCACCAATACAATAGGAAGTTTTATCTGCTCATGTTATCCTGGCTATACATGGAAAAATTATTGTGTGGGTATGTTAATCTGATGTTGAACAATGTACCAATACTTAAAACATCCTCACCAACATTGCTAAATGAAGTAAATAACAGGTGCACACTGAAATCAAACAGGTGAAACTTGGAAAAGGGTAATGAAGTTTTGCTATAACTGTAAATACACATAATATCACACACACAAAATTTTTCTACCACATGGTCTTTATCAAGAACACAATCACAACATAATACGATGAGTAAGAATGGAATTATAGATGTTCACGTTCACATAGCGGAGCTAAATATAGATATAACCTGTACGAGTAAAAACTAGGCCAGAGGTGAAACAACACAAAAAGAAAATAGACACTGCCAAATATTAATGAAATAAAAAAGTTAACAGAAAATGACATGACAGGATATCATCTGTAGGACTGACAGGCATTGATCTCAAATAGCTCAATTGTTCTAAACTGATACAATTTAGATGGAGGCAAAGATCTGCGGCAGGTTTATTTCTAATCCATGGGTTTTCCCGATACCAAACATGACTTTGTCAGTTTCCCGATACCAAACATGACTATGTCAGTTTCCCGATACCAAACATGACTATGACAGTTTCCCGATACCAAACATGACTATGTCAGTTTCCCGATACCAAAAATGACTATGTCAGTTTCCCGATACCAAACATGACTATGACAGTTTCCCGATACCAAACATGACTATGTCAGTTTCCCGATACCAAACATGACTATGTCAGTTTCCCGATATCAAACATGACTATGTCAGTTTCCCGATACCAAACATGACTATGTCAGTTTCCCGATACCAAACATGACTATGTCAGTTTCCCGATACCAAACATGACTATGTCAGTTTCCCGATACCAAACATGACTATGTCAGTTTCCCGATACCAAACATGACTGTCAGTTTCCCGATACCAAACATGACTATGTCAGTTTCCCAATACCAAACATGACTATGTCAGTTTCCCGATATCAAACATGACTATGTCATTTTCCCGATATCAAACATGACTAAGTCAGTTTCCCGATACTAAACATGACTATGTAAGTTTCCAGATACCAAACATGACTATGTCATTTTCCCGATATCAAACATGACTAAGTCAGTTTCCCGATACTAAACATGACTATGTCAGTTTCCCGATACCAAACATGACTGTCAGATGCCAACATTACAATCTTTGAAATAATGAAGTTTGATAGGTCAAAGATAAGTCAATTTTTAACAATGAGGAAACATTATTTATCCATGTTTGATCAATTTTTAACAATGAGGAAACATTATTTATCCATGTTTGATCAGTTTTTAACAATGAGGAAACATTATTTATCCATGTTTGATCAATTTTTAACAATGAGGAAACATTATTTATCCATGTTTGATCAATTTTTAACAATGAGGAAACATTATTTATCCATGTTTGATCAATTTTTAACAATGAGGAAACATTATTTATCCATGTTTGATCAATTTTTAACAATGAGGAAACATTATTTATCCATGTTTGATCAATTTTTAACAATGAGGAAACATTATTTATCCATGTTTGATCAATTTTTAACAATGAGGAAACATTATTTATCCATGTTTGATCAATTTTTAACAATGAGGAAACATTATTTATCCATGTTTGATCAATTTTTAACAATGAGGAAACATTATTTATCCATGTTTGATCAATTTTTAACAATGAGGAAACATTATTTATCCATGTTTGATCAATTTTTAACAATGAGGAAACATTATTTATCCATGTTTGATCAATTTTTAACAATGAGGAAACATTATTTATCCATGTTTGATCAATTTTTAACAATGAGGAAACATTATTTATCCATGTTTGATCAATTTTTAACAATGAGGAAACATTATTTATCCATGTTTGATCAATTTTTTTAAAAACTTCTCACTCTCTTCCTTCACTTATCATTAATTTCATGACTTAAACAAAAAATGTTTATACTGAAACATATTTTCTTGTTTAACTCTTAAGTACATTAACTTGTCAGGTTACTTTGTTTTTTTTTCAACTGAATTTATGATAGTTGCTAACATTGTTATTTGGAGCAAAGGTCCGCATTAAAATGTATGTAGAAAATGTCAGTGTCATGAGGAAGTTTCTGATGCCGATTCAAAACGAGAGATCGATATATATGATTATAACGATCAGCAAATCTTACAACAACATAATTACCTATAAAACATAACTTACCAACTAATTTTTATTCCAATGTTTTTTAAAGATTTAAAGTTACAAAGTATCTGGGTGTTATTGGTAGTGTCAGCATCAGAATTCTGATTTCAGCGGATTTAGTAAACAAAAACCATATCATTATCATGTATATATTTTACAATAATGTTACTTTCTTTGACAAGCTACAACGATTATGGAACATTTGTTGTGGGGACAGCAATAGTAAATACGAAATTTTACCCAAAACAAGAAAGACTAAAATGACTAGGGAAATGTAACAATTTGTTCCTCACAATAACATTCCACAGTTCAAATGAAGAGCTACAAGCTTATATATCATTCTCAACGAAAGCTGCATTAATCACAACATGAGGATCAACACAGAGGAAAACAAAAAACATCCCTGTCTATCGACAGGGAGGCTAAAACAAGCAACGTAAAGATAAATTACTTAAAAAGAACAAATATTTAAATATCTTTGTGTCACCGTAATGACATAAATGTGTGTGTGATATATCTGTTATATATCACTTGGTGTGGTGTGACATAATATAGGCCTATAATGACAAACTTGGTGTGTGATATATGACTCTGGTATAATGTTATAACATTACTTGAATAAAAATGAATGTAGACTCTCGTGTATTCTCACACGTAAGAACTGTATCAACCCGGAGTCTAATTCGAGCATTGCCATTATCCAACACAGCTCATATGGAAGAAATTAGGTCTGGAACCTAGGGGCACAAAGGGTGGTAATGGAATGGCCGTCCTACACGAGGAACTGCTCACTGGCTGCGAAGCGCCTCGTCAGAGGATAGACAAACAATGTGTAATACAAGCAAAGTATCAGCTCGCCACGTCTCGTCACATGTAAACACACCCCCCCCCTCCAAGTAGCAGGCTCCATCAATAGGCATTGCACTAAACCGAAAGGTGAAGCATTCTGGTTATGAAAGAAAGCTCATAAACTGCCCCACTGCACATAGGAAATAAGAGCTAATCGCTAATTATTTCTGGGGTTCTCCAACATACCATACATGCATGGGCCTTTAGCATGTTTCACTCAGATTCTGTCAAGGGAATAATTTGTGTGGTTATTATTAATGTCATATTCTTATTGCATTAATCATTGTTGTTTGACTAAGATTTGTAAAACCAAGTTGTATATTCTCACAGATGTAGATGAATGCCAGACAGGACAACATAACTGTACTCAAGTCTGCAACAACACAAAAGGAAGTTTTACCTGCTCCTGTCATCCTGGTTATGATTATATTGCATCAAGTAACACATGTCAAGGTATATAAGTTTGTTTGTGTATAATTACATGAAATTAATAAATATTAAGGAACAAGATGTAAATGTATCAGTTTAAAGGTTCTCTATCTGCATAACAAGCTAGTCACAGACACATTGCCAGCAGTCAGCTATATCGTCTCCATTATCAATAGGTAAGTGATAACCCATTGAGTCACTGAGCAGTTTGCACACCAACACTAAAGCCCTGGTCACCGCCAAAATCTCCATTGTCACGCCGTTCATAATCTGAGCAAATGCACCACACTCCTCTCCGATGGTCCTCCCCAGAGCCACGAAGGCCCAAGCACTCCGGATGTGCCTCTCAACCGACCAATCTGTATATATAATCATATCACCTACCCTGGAATTCCCACCAATCAGAAGGAACACCTCCGACTTCACCACTGACACCATTCCCTGCATTCTCCATTATTATTTTGTATTTAAATGAGCAATATAACTAGGAGGCATTGAGATCGTATAAACAAAAGCAAAAGACAGCAGATGGGATTTGAACTACATTTGTTCATCTGGCACCTTTTTGTCTCACAATTAGCCTCAACCATTTTACAGATTTGATCAATTCACATCCCTGAAAAAGATGCAATTTTAGCCAAGACTTCTAACGTGTGTATTCTCAATTTACTATGAACTGGTCGATTGATATACAGACAGCACACAATGTTATCAATAATAATTTTTCATTTTGAAAATATATTAGCCATACTTTATCACTAGCATATTTTTATTATATGCTACACGTGCTCATTGTCATGTAGAATAAACAATCAGATATAGGGTAGGTGGAGACAAATATCCACAACTGGTTTATCTCTAAATATATGTGTTTTCCCGATACCACACACGATTATAATAGACGCAGCAGCAAGGGGTGCCAGCAAACCAGCTTGCATGGAGCAGGAGGGCGAGCGCTTATTTGATGGTTCCAGAAACATCAGTCCCACCACATATGTCGAGCCAAGTATAGCCAGGGCAATCTAGCCCAGCAAGATACAGACCAAGTCAACAGGGCTTCAAAGCATTCCAAGCTCGATTCCGCAGCCATGGGGAATAGACCAAATCAAAAGGGTTTTTAAGCCTCCCAGGCTCGGTTCCGCAGACATGATAGACCGACCAAATCAAAAGGGGTTTTTAAGCCTCCCAGGCTCGGTTCCACAGACATGATAGACAGACCAAATCGAAAGGAGTTTTAAACCTTTGTCTGAGGGTTGTTTACACAGTGACAGCAATTTGCATTTGTGACAGGAATGTGTAATCGTGGAAAAAGTATGTTATCGGTGCAAAACTGAGTGATCGGGAAAAAATCTAGGTCACAAACCTTAAATCTTTTCTGAAGACTGTTCTGTCTTGCGTCGAGCAGAATCACCGTTATGTCTGTCTGATAAAGCATTACTTGCATCGTGTTTCTAGTAGATTCTTCCACATTCACAACCAGAAATTGTGCCTTGGTGGTGAATTATCTTGCAGTATATAAAGCTGCGTTAACTTGCTTAAAACTCACACTCGATAGAATGGAAATAGACAGACCGCACAAAAGAGAGTTTTTTTCATTTTTGGAGCAGCTGGCAGTCTAGACAGGCATGGGTAGATTTCTTCTTCATCGTCCGTCCTGTAAAGGGCGTTTGGAACATTATGTCTGCTTACAGCTTTGTTGCGATACTGCAACTTTCAGTCGACATATCCTAATTCTGCACAGTTATTTTTTAGATGAGTTGTCCTTCCCTCTTCGATTCCTAGAACTTGGCCAGTCTACATTACTGTACTCCTGTTTCCAGACCCACTTCATGGAAGTGCCCAAAGGTCTAAGGGTGGATTTGAAATCATGGGTAACACATTGAATTGTATCAAGTCCCGAATCCAATTATCATGAATAGTGGACACAACAGTCATTCAGACAAGCGCAGCCAACCCACAGTGCTTACAAGTACCGGTGCGGAGTCGCTGACTCCGAAGCGTGACAAGTACTCACTGAGAGTTATGGGCAGCCCCCTCAGTAGCAACATTGTATCTCGAACTCGGGACGCTGCTAGCATCTAAAGGGCTGTACGCTTTTTGTATTGAGGCCACAGTGCTCTGTTGTGAACTTTTCGCAGCATATGAGATACCTCATCATCCTCAGATTGGGTATCTAAGTCATACAAATATAGTGATGGCTGTGTCACACTGTTGGTGCGTTGCTACTACATCCGAGCCTGTTACGTTCGACGTCACTGAAATAATTCTGTTGTGTTGAAGCCAGGCTTAAAACAGATTTTAGACCCTCGATGGCTCTCAACTGAATTATCCGCCGGCATAGAAATTCTTCCAGGACCTATGATACCTTGCCATTACTAAAGTATTACCAGTCTAATCCACATAAATATTGGATAGAAGCTATTGCTCACCCCCACTTCCCCCCCCCCCCCCAGTTCATTCTGTTATAATTGAGTTGGGTTAATCAATACTTCAAATTCAGAACAACGACTGCATACTTTGCAGCTCGACCACGTCGATGACATCCATTCTTCTTCACCAGCCCCCTGGAAGTGCCTCTGTTTACGTGGTGTATGTGGTTGGGATGCTCAAATGCTGCAACATAAATTTTCTCTAAATAAATTTCACATTTCTCACGTTGTATAGACCGAGGGGTTAGTTGTGTTTGCTACCCGGGGACCAGCCTGTTCGCGCAATATGCCATAGAAGGATGATACCCAGAGACTAGCTGGGAGGTTTGCAACGAGCCAGATAGCTGGCCCCCGTGGGGGCCCAGCCTATTCACAAATGTGCCATTGAAGGATGAGACCCAGAAGCTAGCTGGGATGCTCCACATGTGGCTCCACATGCACCGCCTGGCAGGTGCCTGGCTAGCTTTGCGCATGCATTCGCCCTTTCCAGCCTGTTCACAAATGTGCCATCGAAGGATGAGAACCAGAGGCTTGCTGGGAGGCTCCACGAACGGCGGCGGGGACTCTATACTTGATCGATCTGGTGCATTCACCCTCCCTGCTTGCGATGAACCGGATATCTGGGTCACGCCTGTTTACGCAATGTGCTATTGAAGGATGAGACCCAGAAGCTAGCTGGGAGGCTCTACACGACGTTGGAAGGCTCCCAAACGCGGTGATAATGCTGCATTCACCCTCCTCCTGCTGCTGAGCTCTAGTTTCCACTTCAAATCCAGATGTCATGTCTTTTGTGCTGTATCCATGTTTCTTCCAAATGTATTGTTAAATGTCAAACATGACACTCACTGAAGCAGACAGATTGGCTCAAGATTGACAGGAGTTTTGATACACCGTAATGACAGCTACATATTGTCCAGAAAATGCTACCTGATGATAATGTTCAACAATCATGATGGCATGATTATTAACGCATACAGTGTTAGTTTGTGTTGATAATCTTTTAAAGAATATTGACATGCTATCATAATGGCTATAATGCCAGGGGCAGAACATGTAAAAGATGGATCACAGACATCAGAGAAGCCACAGGAACAAGCTTACAAACAGCTCACAGGAAGGCCATCTCCAGAGAACTGGTCAATCCCTTACGCCGCTAGACAAACAAGGGCCACAGCGTATAGATAGATAGATAGATAGATAGATAGATAGATAGATAGATGGATGGATGGATGGATGGATATATAGATGGATGGATGGATACATAGACACATAGATTGACAAGCTAAGTGGAATTGTGTCAATGTGACATATATATGTACACTATATTTTCTCTACCAGAGTGTAACAGCACCCTAACAAACAGTTCTGGATACATCAAAAGCCCGAACTATCCTCAGAACTACCAAGATAAAACATTTTGTTCATGGATAATTAACCTTATTAATCCTGAAGTTGTTATTAAGTTACAGTAAGTACTTTCCCCATTTGTTGTTGCTTTTGTATATACACACACATACACAGGCGAAATCCCATTTTTGCGGCACTTTTTTTATTGGAAATGTTTACACGTAGCAGCTGCTAGATTATTTATATATATATATATATATATATATATATGGATTATTCTTCAACTGTTATATACAGCTACTATGACACATCTCACTATTTGGGAATACATAATCTATTTAATTTTAAATAAAATGTGTAGATAAAAAATAGATGAGATGAAAACGGTTATCCAAAACAGAATAGTAAAACTGAAAAAAAAACCAGATAAATATTTCAGCTAATATATCAATGAAATATATATCACTTTGATGATGTACAAAAGTCTATACGTCACACTGTCAGTCCGTCGTACAATAATAACATTGCATTGTCTATATATGTTATCCATGTTTACAAGAAGACCTATCGGCCCTTTTATAACTAAATATGGATATTATGTTATATGTTTGTTGTTACTGAGGATATTTCAATACCTGTACAGGATGTTTGTTGTTGTTGTAATAGTCCGTGTCTCGATCGGTCTGTTCTGGTGACTTTGTGTGCATGGTTTGAATGGCTTGATGAAAACACATATTTTTTGGAGATGCGGTTAGTCAAGTACGGAAGAACGTGTGTTCAATAGTTGCTAGGTGATTTCGTGCCATTGAACGGACTGGTTCAATTCCCGTTAATCTCAAGAACTTATTAACAACACAAGAGACAGCTAGTTGTGAAGAAACATGATCACCTACGTTGCTCGGCTTGACACATGATTGATTGAATTATTTATTTAACAAAGACCAACAAAGTTCACAGTTTACAAAATTGGCAGTGAACATTTATCATTTATAAACGAATATATTTAAATCCTCTCGGCTGTGATATCTGCACCTTTCGACGTAACACATTCTACTTCAGCATGGAGTCTGTGATTCTTTTACCCTCTTATCAGATTGGATTGCCAAGTACAATTCTAAAGTGTTCCTAGACAACTCTTACAACATCAGTGCCAGGTAACAATGTAAATTCTTTGTTTTCCTTTTGGGCTCAGGCTGCACATGGCAAATTTACTTGTAACTGTTGTCAATTATGTACCATTTTCCATAACGGTTCCCACAAGATAGTGCTCGTTCTTTGATTCTGACTTCCATTCACCCACAAGTCTAGTGCAACATACCATATACGAGTGACATATTTACAAATATTTTATGTCCATTTCGTAACCGAAGCCTGGACTTCTAGTTTGGAATGGAAAGAAAATGTGCATTGTCTTCTTTCCAGGCATGTTGCTGGAGGCGACTAAGGCACATTACAGATAGGATGACAACCTTTCAACAGTCCACATGTTACTACATGGCTTGTCTCAATTTCTCACTTTTGTTTTCTGTCACATAGCCCAGATGGATGATGAAGAGAGGAAAGCAAATGGACATTGTACCTTTGTTTGTACCGTGTACTTTTTCTGTCTGAATTTTAGGTGACAGAGAATGTTAGGTTTTCCATTACACAGAAGGATGAATAACGATCTGATATACGAATGATGAATTAGTAAGTCTAGAAGTGTAAGCTAGACTCCTGGCAGGACGAGATGATTCTATGATACACCTGTACTGGAATGCCTTCATTTGGCGACTAAACATGCATCAATTAATCTGCCTCAACATAATCATGCATTTGAGACAACAAATAGTATACAAGTGCAAGTGTCCCCATAGTCACTCAACTAAAGATGACATGTGATTTTGTCAAGAAACAATGTACTGTAAAGTGTTTTCTGCCCACAGCTTAAGGAATTATTTCATTATCATATAGCGCTTATATATATATATATATATATATATAAATATATACATATACATATACATATACATATACATATACATATACATATACATATACATATACATATACATATACATATACATATACATATACATATACATATACATATACATATACATATACATATATATATATATATATATATATATATATATATATATATATATATATATATATATATATATATATATATATATATATATATATATATATATAATATTACATAGACATTTTGAGTGAAATTCATTTTGATGTTTTTTCATCAATTTGCTTGTTTTATTATTTTTACAACCCATGTCTGATACAAATTAATACATATTCTCAGGTTCATTGAATATGAGGTGGAAGGATGTCCATATGACTATATTACAGTATACAATGATGTCAGTCTGCAAAATGCATCTCCGTTCACGATTTGTAACAACAGAGATTTGGCGCCAGTGATCTCCAAAACAAATTCAATGCGCATTACCTTCAAATCAGATAGAGTATTCACTAGAAAAGGATTTCTTATTTATTACTCTTCTGTCCGTAAGTAACAAAATGTATTTATAAATATGCATAGATAATTGGCATATCACTGTATACGAAACAGTAGCATCATTGAATAGAAAATTGATGTGTCTTTGTAAAGAGGATTCTTACACTTTGTATAAAGGAACACCACAAACAATGATTGTTACATCATTGCATAGCAGAATATTTTATAATTACACATTTCGTTATTAATTGAAATACCCTGACTTGTTTATTGATCTCCTCTGCATCTTTGATTATTTGATATTCTTGAACTCTGGTTATTATTTGATATTCCGTAAATGGTTAAAATTTCATATCTCTGACTCTTTCGTTATAATTTGATATCTTCCTACTATTTGATTTCTTTTCGATATTCTTTAACTCTTTGGTTATTATTTTATAGCAAATATTAAAAGATTATTATTTTTGTTTTCTTGATGAGGGTTTTTCGATCATGATGTCACCCTATGCATTGTTACTGCTGGAGCACCGTTTTGTGGTCTTCCTTGTGCGAATATTTCGATCCGGTTTGGAATGAACCTGATAGCCGAACTTTACATATATTGCGGTCACTCTGCCTTCACTGCTATATGCAGCTGTCCTAAACTGTATATGCTAGGCATACATGCCAGCTTAGCTATTTTTACATGCGGTGACTGAGAAAACTTCTTGGTGTACGATGGCAGTATCATCAAAACAAAGAGATTCTCGAAGAAATCTAAGATGGAAAAGTGCTTTTGTGAGACAAACTATGGGCTGTCAAGAGCTACCTGCCGATAGCTAAAGTAATTATTTCATCATCTTCGTATATATTTTACAGATATATTTTGAGTGGAATTCATTTTCATGTTTTGTCATTAAACATTTAGACCAAGATAGAATATCAGCGAGTCAAAACATACAATAACAAAAAAAAGCAATCTGACTTTTTCCACAATATCATGAAATTCTTGCTTATAAATCCAGGTCTTTCAAATCCAGGATTAAGCTCACCAGACAGCTCACAAACAATCCAACCAAACTTTACCCTTCTTAATGCCATGCTCATCTTTTTTTGCAAACTAGGAACAACACATATTTGATATCTGACTTTTTGATTATTATTTGACATTCTGTTATTCTTTGGTTATTATTTGATGTCATCTAGCTGTGTATGGCTATTATGTGATAAAATCTGACTCATTCATCTGCAGTAGGACCTGTTTATTTTAGCCATTGAATGACTGCTTATCGAAGGAATTGTTCATTTCTACTTAGTATTACTCTTGCTCTACGGCTTGTCAAATAGGAATGAATAATTCGATGAAAAAACACAATATGATGATCCAGTCCACATGTCATAGCCTATAGGTTCACATTATAAAGTCTATCCTAGATACCTCCTGTAGTTTGGTAAAATTCAGTGAGATATACAATATTATTGAGGTGTAATTTCATTCTTTTGTCAATGATACAGAAGCTCACACCTAGTCTCCATCATATCAATAACTCATATGCAGTCTGTTTTATTCATCTACCAATACAAGAAACAGAGAGATCTTCTTCTTCTCGTTCGGAGTTTGACATGTCTACACAGCAAGTCCTGTTTTCTTAATAAATGCTGCTGTATTTGAAAGCTCCTCAGTTCTCCCATATATTGTTCTGTGGTTATACAGAGAGATAACAATATATTTGATATGATAATACAATTATATGTGTGCTATTATTTGTGTTCACTAATTGCAATCATAACTTTCTTTCAGATGCATGCAAGATGAAGACTTGTTCTCATACATGCAGTGTTATCTCATCGGAACCGTGGATAGAACAGTGTCACTGCCCTGAGGGGATGAAACTAGACCAGTCAGATGATTCCAATTGTGTCAACGTCAATGGTGAGTGAATATGACAAAAGTATACGCAGGATATATATTTATTCCAAGACCTTTGTAGGATAAAAAGCAGTTGAGCATTTGGGCCCATACAGTGTTTACACATCTTCTGTTGTATAAGCCATGGACAATTATTTTATATTTATCGCTCTACTTGATTATATTAGATTCATCCCATGTGATTCCTTTCTATGTCGTGTCTGTCTCTCTAGATCTTTCTTGTTTTATTTTTGGTGTTTGCCATTGATCTTCTAACTTTTAGTGCTTCAAACATGTTTCATACATTCCATCCATCAAGTATTCCGTGCTTCGAGCGTGAGTACTAGGTACTGAGAAGATATGATGGTCCTACAGTGACCTGTCCATTCTGACCGTTGAGTTGCATATTCTCTGTTGTCAGAACACTTTCCTTTTTCAAGACACAATTGATATCAATTGCCCATCTTTCTTAGTAATTATAGTGATGTTTTCCATAGATGGCATGACTTAAGCACATCCCCAAACTCATCATTGTCTCCCACAACTTGTATGCAAAGAAAGCAGGAGTACTATTCTTTGCACCCTAAAAATAAACGTTCACTGACTTGCTACATCAAAGTTGCCAATTACAGATGGCTGAAAACTTCATTTATAAGATCACATTTTTTTCTGATACACACTGAAATTATCTGCACAAATAATTATATTTTTCTTCTTGTGTTCTGAAGTAATTATTTCCATAGTTAAACATGCTTAAGAAAGCACATAGTTTAGCTCTATAATTCACCATGATTATGCAAGAATAGACATTACTTACATTGTTCAATAAACTTAAGCAAGAACATACATAACAAAAATTAGATTTACAGTTCAATAATCTTATCATGAATATACATTAGTTCTATTGTTCAACAGGCATAAACATCATATGTAGTAGATCTATAATTCAACAAGCTTAAGTAAGAACATGCATTTATTCTATAGTTCAACAAGCTTAAACAAGCATATACATTAGTTTTATAGTTCAACAGGTTTAGACAAGCATATACATTTGATTTATAGTTCATTAATCAGGCACATTTATTAGTTCTGTAATTCCCTAAACCTTAAGCAACCACATACATTAGCTGTATAATTCAACAAGATTCTGAAAGAACACACTTTTTAATTCAGAAAGTGTAAGTAAAATCATGCATTAATTCTATAAATCATCTAGCTTAAGCAAATACATATAAGTTCTATAATTCACAAACATTAAGCAAGAACATATGTTAGTTCTTTAGTTCAACATGCGTAAGAAAGTGCATATATTCATTCTATATTTCACAAACCTGGAGTTGTACTCAAAACAATCTTAATATTTCTCTCAAAATTACAAATATAAACACATTTGAACTGAACTAAATAAAATGAAGTACTTGGTTATGGTGCAGACATAAGATACAAATGGAACTTTGATGATAACTGAGATATCTTCTTTTTCGTCAGAGATTCAGTGGCTCCTGCAATATATCCCGTTCAACCAATGAATGTATGGTTAGAACGAAGGCCTCAGATTTCTGAGGTCCTGGGTTCAATCTGTGGTTGGGACAAGGATTTTTGTCTTTCGGGGGTGCAATGAAAAATTCTTCCTGTACACGTTGCGGCGACAGCTTTGGCAAAGCAGCCTTTATTTTCACAGCCTTAAAAGCCTCCCTGCACTCCTTAACAGGAAAACATGCAGTAACGAAAGTTGTTAATCAATGATATGCATTTAGTTAATCAGTCATGTTTTTATTAGTTAATCTGTCAGTCAATTAACTTTAGTTAGTGGGTTAGTTAGTTAGTTAGTTAGTTAGTTAGTTAGTTAGTTAGTTAGTTAGTTAGTTAGTTAGTTAGTTAGTTAGTTAGTTAGTTAGTTAGTTAGTTAGTTAGTTATTTAGTTAGTTAGTTAGTTAGTTAGTTAGTTAGTGGGTTAGTTAGTTAGTTAGTGGGTTAGTTAGTTAGTTAGTTAGTTAGTTAGTTAGTTAGTTAGTTAGTTAGTTAGTTAGTTAGTTAGTTAGTTAGTTAGTTTGTTAGTTTGTTAGTTTGTTAGTTAGTTAGTTAGTTAGTTTGTTAGTTTGTTAGTTTGTTAGTTAGTTAGTTAGTTAGTGGGTTAGTTAGTTAGTTAGTGGGTTAGTTAGTGGGTTAGTTAGTTAGTTAGTTAGTTAGTTAGTTAGTTAGTTTGTTAGTTAGTTAGTTAGTTAGTTAGTTAGTTAGTTAGTTAGTTAGTTAGTTAGTTAGTTAGTTAGTTAGTTAGTTAGTTAGTTAGTTAGTTAGTTAGTTAGTTAGTTAGTTAGTTAGTTAGTTAGTTAGTTAGTTAGTTAGTTAGTTAGTTAGTTAGTTAGTTAGTTAGTTAGTTAGTTAGTTAGTTAGTTAGTTAGTTAGTTAGTTAGTTAGTTAGTTAGTTAGTTAGTTAGTTAGTTAGTTAGTTAGTTAGTTAGTTAGTTAGTTAGTTAGTTAGTTAGTTAGTTAGTTAGTTAGTTAGTTAGTTAGTTAGTTAGTTAGTTAGTTAGTTAGTTAGTTAGTTAGTTAGTTAGTTAGTTAGTTAGTTAGTTAGTTAGTTAGTTAGTTAGTTAGTTAGTTAGTTAGTTAGTTAGTTAGTTAGTTAGTTAGTTAGTTAGTTAGTTAGTTAGTTAGTTAGTTAGTTAGTTAGTTAGTTAGTTAGTTAGTTAGTTAGTTAGTTAGTTAGTTAGTTAGTTAGTTAGTTAGTTAGTTAGTTAGTTAGTTAGTTAGTTAGTTAGTTAGTTAGTTAGTTAGTTAGTTAGTTAGTTAGTTAGTTAGTTAGCAGATATAATCATCATTGCACACATGGCACATCTATAGGTGCTCAATCTCCAGATAAGTTTATCTGCAATTACGTGACTGACAGTTTCAGTACTGTGTTGGTTGCCAAATATTCTTTGCAGTCCATAACAACTCTCATTTCTGGGCAGACCATATTTCAAGCTCAACTCCTTATTCTGGAAAGATAAATCATCATGCACATTCTTCTTCTTCTTCATCTTTCGTTCACTTGAAACATGTCTATATCTGTAACTATGTCTCCTTAATAAAACTCACTGTCTTTTGTAGTTCATACAGTGTCCCATAGAGTTTTGATTCATTTGTTGTTTCCTCTGACCAATATGTCTGCCTCAGCGTTTCATACTCAGAACAATTTTGAATTATATGCTTGGCACTCTGCGCTGCCTGCCCACATGTACACATGGCCGTGTTGCCAATCTTGAACTTTGTGTACATGAGACTGCGGAGTTGGTTGTGTCCTGTTCTGAGGCGTAGAATTATAACTTGTTCTGATCTGTTCATAATGTGATAGTCATCTTGTGTTGGTGTTTGTGGCTTTCTTATTGACTTGATCATCTGTTTACCCTATCATGCTCATTAATTTTGTTTCATCGTATAGTTTATCTTAAAGAGTTCAATAAATCGGCGTAGTTCATTGTCTTGGCACTCGGCATATGTGTATCGTAAGTTCAATTTAAAAGCAAATGCGACATCCACCCAATATATATCAATCAATCAATAAAACCCATAACCCTTCAGGGTCGTAGGGGTACCACATTGGAAGCTTCAGCACACAGAGTCCTCCAGCGAATTCTATCCTCAGCGATGCGGATGAGTGTGGAAATATCTAGCCCTGTCCATTCCTTGATGTTGTCTGTCCATGTCTTTATTTGTTCTCCTCTGCTTCTTCCACCCTCGACAGTTCCCTGCAGTATTGTTTTTGACAAGGAATCGTGCCTGCATACATGTCCGAACCATGCTAGTTTTCGTACCCAATATATATGAATTTATGAAAGCAAAGAACTGTCCATTGGGAAAGCACCTGGCACTGTCTCATTACCAAAAAAAGTCTACAAAACAGAAAGTATAATTCTAATGTCGCTTGTTATGTTCCAGGTGAATAATAACACTAGTTGTCCATACTTGCGAATAAGTACAGGAATGTAAGCTCTAGTTTCCGCTTCAAGGCCAGATATGTCACCTCTTTTGTGCTGTATCCATTGACCAAAATGGATACATTTTGTTAAATGTCGAACATGGCACTTATTGAAGCAGAAAAATTGGCTCAAGATTGACAGGAGTTTCGAAAGGTTGCAATGACTGCTACATCATGTCCAGAAAATGCTACCCGTTGATGATAATGATCAGCAGTCATGACAGGTTTCATGATTATTAACACATACAGTGTTAGTTTTTGTTCATAATTTTCTATGAATATGACAGGTTTCATGATTATTAACACATACAGTGTTAGTTTTTGTTCATCATTTTCTATGAATATGACAGGTTTCATGATTATTAACACATACAGTGTTAGTTTTTGTTCATCATTTTCTATGAATATGACAGGTTTCATGATTATTAACACATACAGTGTTAGTTTTTGTTCATCATTTTCTATGAATATGGACATGCTAAATGGAATTGTTTGGTCTCTGTGACATATATATGTGCACTATATTTTCTCTACCAGAGTGTAACAGCACCATAACGGACAGTTCTGGATACATCTTAAGCGACAACTATCCTCAGACCTACCAAGATAACACATTTTGTTCATGGGAAATTTATCTTTTTGATCCTGCAGCTGTTATTAAGTTACAGTAAGTACTTTTCACATTTGTTGTGGCTTTTGTATATGCACATGCAGGAGAAATCCCATTTTGACACCACCTTATATTGGACATTTTTTTACACACAGCCGCTGCTAGATAGTTTATATATATATATATACATACATATATATACATAAATATATGGATTATTCTTCTACTGTTAAATACAACTACTATGACATATGTCACTATTTGGGAAAGAATAATCTATTTACTTTTAAATAAAATATGTATATAGAAAATAGTTGAGATGAAAACGGTTATCCAAAACAGAATAGTAAAACTGAAAAAAAAAAAAAACAGCAAAATATTTCAGCTAACCATATTAATGAAATATATCTCACATCAATGATGTACAATACTCTATTCGCCACTCTATCTATTCATCGATCTATCTGTCTGCTTGCCCATCTGTCTATATATATATATATATATATATATATATATATATATAGTCATACAATCATTACCTTACACAGGCAGTTTCCTGCAGCAGCTCATAAACACTGTTTATGACTGTACAAATTCATGTGTCCCCACGGTAACTCAACTAAAGAGGGCATGCACTTGCATCAGAAAGACTACTAGAGCTACCTGCCCACAGCTAAAGGGATTATTTCATCGTCACATATATTTGGTAGAGACATTTTTATTTGTGAAATTAATTTTCATGTTTTTTTATTTCTTATTGCTTCTTCTTATCACGTTACAGCCCATGTCTTACACGTATTAATATATATTTCTCAGGTTCAATGAATATGACATGGAGGGCTGTCCTTTTGACTATATTACAGTGTACAATGACGTTGATAAAAAAAATGGATCCAAGATCTGTAACAAAAATCCAGCGCCAGTGACTTCCACGACAAATTCAATGCGTATTACCTTCACTTCAGATCGTTCAATCACAAGAAGAGGCTTTAGTCTTTATTTCTATTCAGTCTGTAAGTAACAACATATATGTACAAGTATTCAGAGATAACTGTTATATCACTGTATATAACATTATTGCATTATTCAATAATAGAATAATGTATCTCTGTATAGAAGAATGTTGCATTATCATATAAAATAGAGGGTTGTATAATTTTAAAGATTATTACATCATTATATAATAGATGGCTTTTGATGATTCCATTGATGGCTCCAATAGATGATTTTAATAGGTGATCTTGAGTTTGCAGATGACTTGATGTTATTAAGTCCAACTCCTACTAAGGCACAAGATATTCAGAACAAATTGGTCTTCATGTCAACACTTCCAAGACTAAGAACATGAACTTTACCAATTGCAATTTTAAAAACTCTCAACGGAGAAACACTTGAAATAGTTGATACCTTTTCCTATTTATGGAGAAAAATTACATAATGATATTTCTGCAAGAAATGCACTGGCATCAGTTTCATTCAACAACCTAACAAACATCTGGAAATAAAAAACAATAAGTAAATATGCAAAGCTACATCAGTTCAACTCCAATGTAATATCCATATTGACATACGGATGCGGAAGTTGGAAGATAAAAAAACACTGAAGAAGGAATTAAATTCATTTTAAAATAAATGTCTTAAAAACTATTTAATTTTAGTTGGGAATAAGAAAAACAAACAAGTAAGAGAAGACACCAAAGAGCAAAATATTCTTAAGAAGAAAGTGATTGACTTAGACATTGATCAGACATGTACTTAGAATGAATGAAAACAAACTGCTACTACAAGTGTATTAAAATGGAAACCAGATGACAAAATAAAATGAGGTAGGACAATAAGACCTTTCACAGAACCAACCATCAAAGGATATGACTATGGGTCTCACCAACATTCTAGAATTACACAGTAGCATAGCATCTCTCAAACTGGAGTTCTCTGGTGTCTGCCCTATGTACCGTATTCAGCGCTGAAGGAACATAAATAGATAGAATATTATTTACTCGTAGAATATGAGTAGAAAAAGGCAATTCAGAATGGTTCCCTGTGAATACTGGTGTTAAACAAGGCTGCCCTTGGTCACCATTGCTATTCAATATCGCAATTGATTGGGCTATGAGAACAAGCACATCCAACGTAAATTTATGAATTAATTGGATAAATAACACAACATTAGAAGATATTTATTGGGCCGATCAGCTTCAAATGAAGTCCATTTTCATTTTGTTTGTCCGGACGTGCTTTCAAACCTGGCACGCTGTAACCCGGTGATAGTAAGCAAGCTATAATCCTGTAAACTAGGATTAAATATTCTTTCTTAACCTTGTATTCCATAATAAAAGTAATCTAGTCTCTCTTCACGAATGCCTCAGAAAGCCATTGCATCTCTACATTTCACAGCATTCATATTTCTACTGAAAGCAAGAAAAGTCATACGATGTCAAAAACTGAATCCTCCACAATTATGACAACTGCTGTCTTCATTGTGTTGATGTGGACACAAACATCTGAAAAATGTTTTCTATTATGTTTTGAAATACAAAAATTGCTATCAAAAAAATAATATATTGAATATACTATCATATATAAGACCTTTGTTTGTACACCTGACATGTTGTCCTGCTCACTGCAGATGTTGTGGATAACGGCTGTGAACGAAATGTGTCTTCGCTTTATCGCACACTTTCCGTAAACATACCTGTACCAAACTTAATCACAGCTTGGATACATCATATGCTGCAGTGTTCAAATCCAGCAACAGGAATTCATTTAGGAGCTTCAGGATATCTCTCTTATCCATCATCAACTCACATACACCTAATACAAGTCTCTCACTAGCTTGAACATCAGATGTGCAGGTCTGTCTAATACAAGTCTCTCACTAGCTTGAACATCAGATGTGCAGGTCTGTCTAATACAAGTCTCTCACTAGCTTGAACATCAGATGTGCAGGTCTGTCTAATACAAGTCTCTCACTAGCTTGAACATCAGATGTGCAGGTCTGTCTAATACAAGTCTCTCACTAGCTTGAACATCAGATGTGCAGGACAATACATCCAGTTAATTCTTTGGAGGTGTGAAGTGGTTATAGATTATATTCATTCATATCAACACCTGCCATTTTGAATTAAAGACTAAGAATTGGACATGAGAACTATCTATATAAATGAAATATTTGAGGCATTGAAAGACTGCAGTAACAGCATCAAACTCGATCGATTATGATACAACTCGTAGATATGGTTGTTTTGTATATTAACAAGACCAATATCACAAAGTCTACATCAGTGGTGTACTTGGTGTACTTAGGGTAAGTGCTGCCCGGTGCGATGAAGATTTTGATTCCCCCCCCCCCCCCCAAATTGATTTTTTTTTAAACTAAAAAAAATAATAACATTTTACAAGATAATTATTATCATCAATTTTATCCACTTTTAAAATTTTTAATTCACTTTTCTGAATGAACATTTTTCAATATTATATACCTGAATGAACATTTTTCAATATTATATACCTGAATGAACATTTTTCAATATTATATACCTGAATGAACATTTTTCAATATTATATACCTGAATGAACATTTTTCAATATTATATACCTGAATGAACATTTTTCAATATTATATACCTGAATGAACATTTTTCAATATTATATACCTGAATGAACATTTTTCAATATTATATACCTGAATGAACATTTTTCAATATTATATACCTGAATGAAGGTATGTAATTCCAAAGGCCTTTAGTCATTTTCTTTAAATTCTAGTTCACTTTAAAATTCTTTAAAATTAGCTCACAGTTAAGGAGTTATTTTTTCTAATATCCAGAATGCACTTGTTCACTATCTGATTTCTTCACTGGTTATAGTAGTTAGGTTATATGACTTTATGATGCGCTGAAACACAAGTCTGATTGTGCCTGCCAAGGTTTAAAATTTGATTTAAATGTTTTGATCTTTATCGATGATAGAATCGTTGTAGTTAAATGATATCATTCAACGCTAGAATGCTAGAAATAAACTTGATTTGTCATCGAACTCAAAGACCGTTTATGTTGGACTTTTATGGTGCTAAGTGAATGACTGAATGTATTGACGATTCACATTGAAACTTAGTTTTCGTTTTTCTTACAAGCTAATATATAATTTTGTAGTAAGTTGTGGGAGTGTCTTCTTTCGAGAGAAACTAGTTCTACTTATTAATTAATTTTAATGTTTTATAATATGTGCCAAAAATGTGTTAGGCCTATTTACCTAATAAATGGGCTTAACAAGAAACTTTTTTATATTTTAAAGGTGTGGGACATCAACTTTGGCATGGCAAAGGCACTTTAACCCCATTTCAAAGTTTTCATTATTTTTAAGGGCATTTTGATGCCCCTCAAGCCTTGATGCCCGGTGCGGCCGCACACCCTCGCACCACCCTCGGTACGCCGCTGGTCTGCGTATATCCTCTAGTCATAAGATTCATTCATCCATTGGTACCATACCTTCCGGCGTAGGTGATCATGTTTCTCCACAGTCCTCTGTTATACATTTAAATATAAGATTTCAATTTATTTATAAAATATAAGTGATAAGATAAAAACAGAAAATGTTATGTATTTCATTTCTTCACATCATTTGTTTCGTTACTTGCCGTCATTGTTATCAAATACTAAATTTAACATTATTTTGTCTTTTATCTTTCAGCAAAGTGACAGACTAATTCAAATCACTGGACTCTGTGAAGACACATCAATAATCTGGAATTTGTGTGAATTTTTTTATAATTTCTCTACAGAAATTAATCAATATTACCTTCATTATTATCAGACTATATATATTTTGTAGTTTTTATATATATTTTGTAGTTTTTATATATATTTTTCTGCTTTGTTTGTCATTAAGTGGTGATGTATGTGTATCTTGGAATAATTGATTTGATTTTTTCAATTCTTCATGTCAGATTATTGAACATTATTTTCTTATAAATTTTCTGTCAAATATTTACATATTGAACTATTTACTTGTAGAAAGAATATATTGGTATCTTTATTTATATACAGTTTATATTATCTTTAATTATATGTATTTTATCTTGTTATGATTACTTGTATGTAATTAGATGTATATAGTCTATGTTATCATATTTAATTGTTATTGTTATATATTGTATTAATGTTCACCAACTACAGAAACATTGCACTGGTCAGTCACACCAGCAAAGTACTACTTGGTATCATCATGAAAAGATTACAACAAACACTGGAACAAGAGCTAAATGATGCACAGGCAGGTTTTAGACAGAGCAGAGGTACCAGTGACTGTATATTAAATATGCAGAATATCATGGAGAAATGTGATCATCTATGCATGCATTATTGACAACACCAAGACATTCGATTGTTTACAATATAAAAAACTTGTAATATCATGAACGACATAGCTCTCCCGCTTTACCTAATGCGACTCATAAAAACATATCAAACCAGCAAGCAGCCGTAAGAGTAGGTTGTGAAACATCTGATTGGTTCAGCATGGAAAAAGGAGTCAGACAAGGATGTGTCCTATCACCATATCTCTTCAACATTTGTGAATATAACATAGTAAGGAATGTAGGAAATGACCAACAGAGAAATAGCTTTGACCCACTCAAATCACCAACATTATTGGCACACACAGTCAAGCAAACCTCGAACACCTCATACACTCCATTAAAGAACATAGTGAGAAACGAAACCTAATTTTTGAATAGAAACAAGATGAAGATTATGACAAGCGACAACATCACTAACATAATTTAAATCAGTATCAACAACATTGAGTTAGAAAAAGTCACCAGTTTTGAACACCTTTATTCTCTTATCAACAGTAAAGGGGATTGCTATGAAGAAGTCAGAAGGAGGTTGGCTATCACGTCAAAGAAGCTGATACAAATGAAAACCATATTCCTGAACTGCTTCAAAATAACAAAACGAACAATCCCAAGAGCTTCCATATTCTCAGTGGCAATATGTGGGTGTGAATCCTCAACAATAACCAACAAAGTGAAAAATAAAATAGCAGCATTTGAAACAAAATGTTACAGAAAAATCTTCAGAATACCATGGAGCAAAAAAACATTACCAATATAGCCATCCTGAGAGAAATGAATGTAAACGAAAACTGCTAAACAGCACGGCTCTTTCCAGAAGCTACAATATTTTTGCCATGACAGCCTAGAGAATATTATAATCAAGGGGATGATGACAGAGAGTTGAACAAGAGGCAGACCAAGAAGACATTGGATGCAAGACATCAAAGACCACCTGAACATGACACTGACAGAAGCAGGAAGACTGGCTCAAGATAGACAGAAGCTTTGAAAGGCTGTGATGACTGCTAAATCCTGTTCAGGATATGATACCTAATGATGATAGACATTTTATCTTGTTATGTTTACTTGTAGACAGTTTATCTTATGTTTACTTGTAGACAGTATATCTTGTTATGGTTGCTTGCATACAGCTTTTTTTATATTTTATTCTTATGTTAAATTTGTCTGTGTGTAAGTTCTGTGTTGAAGCATCAATATAGCATTAACCCCTTTTATTGATATTAAACAAGGCATGTTGTTATATGTAAGTTCTACAGTGCACCATCATATAGCATTCACTGGTTGTTGATACCAAGGACGAGGCATTTTGCTTTGTTTTCTTGTTTGGCATCTTAAGGAGCAAGTCATAACTTCAGTCTACAATGTTCATGGCCTTCTTTTATCTCAACTAGTTTCCGTCTTTATTTCACATGCTCTGGAAGTTGTGAGAGTTGGATTGATTGTCATGAGATGACCAAACCAATTTATTATTGTTTTAATAAATTTAATAATGGGTGTGACCTCAGAACTTCTAATGTCTTTGTTTATGATGTTATATCTTCTTGTTTATGATGTGATATCTTGTTTATGATGTGCTATCTTGTTTATGATGTGATATCTTGTTTATGATGTGATATCTTGTTTATGATGTTATATCTTGTTTATAATGTGATATCTTGTTTATGATGTGATATCTTGTGTATGATGTGATATCTTGTTTATGATGTGATATCTTGTTTATGATGTGATATCGTGTATATGATGTGATATCTTCTTGTTTATGATGTGATATCTTGTTTATGATGTGATATCTTCTTGTTTATGATGTGCTATCTTGTTTATGATGTGATATATTGTTTATGATGTGATATCTTCTTGTTTATGATGTGCTATCTTGTTTATGATGTGCTATCTTGTTTATGATGTGATATCTTCTTGTTTATGATGTGCTATCTTGTTTATGATGTGCTATCTTGTTTATGATGTGCTATCTTCTTGTTTATGATGTGATATCTTCTTGTTTATGATGGGCTATCTTCTTGTTTATGATGTGATATCTTCTTGTTTATGATGTGATATCTTCTTGTTTATGATGTGCTATCTTGTTTATGATGTGCTATCTTGTTTATGATGTGATATCTTCTTGTTTATAATGTGATATCTTCTTGTTTATGATGGGCTATCTTCTTGTTTATGATGTGATATCTTCTTGTTTATGATGTGATATTTTCTTGTTTATGATGTGATATCTTCTTGTTTATGATGTGATATCTTCTTGTTTATGATGGGCTATCTTCTTGTATATTGTCTATATTTATTACTTCTACATTTTTAAAAGCATGTTAGAATAGACTTAGCAGTGCTTCACTTACTTATTCAAACCCAGGGGTTGAGAACTTTCACACTTTCTTCTCTGTGAAGGGTAGTAGTTGTTACTTGTCTCCATAAGCTATGGTGTGTCTGTGCAGATGGTATTAGTTGCTTCCATATGTCTTTTAGTCATAATTAAACACATAACCCTTCAGAGTTCAACGAGTGGCACTTTGGAATATCAATACAAAAATACTGCCTTGTCTCTATGTTGTCAGTTCCTTGTTTAAATGTGGAGAATCTTAATCATGTCCAATCTTTAATATTATCAATCCATACTTTCTTTTGTCCTCATCTTCTTCTTCTTCTATGTCAGCTGTTCACTGCAGGATAGTTTTGGAGAGGGAAGCGTGTCTCATCATGTGGCCAAACCACACAAGTTTAAATGCTTCATAACTGTCACAAGTCTAGTCTTTATTTCTGTATTATTGTTTCCATCGCTGCTCAAATAAGATGCTAAATATCTAAATGCATCAACTTCTAATTTCTGTCCATTCACTCAGAATTGCAGTGTGTGCATTGTGATATATGTTTTACAGTAACTCTTTGTAAGTGTTTGTTAAGTTGTACATGCATTGTTCACAGCCGAACTATTATGGATTGGTCTGTGTGGTGTATCTTATTTATAGCTGTATAGATTTGGTTGGGACATATCTAGATAAAGTACTCTTTCTTTTGATCCAGCCGCACATTGGTCCATCCATTGTTGTTTACAGTTAGGAATTCCGTAGCTTTTCTAAAGTTGGTGACAATTCCTGACTGAGGAATAATTCTCCCTTTTTTGCCAGTTGATCAGAACGTTCGTTTCTGCTGATACTCATGTGACCTGGTATCAAATGTTGACTAGTATTGATATCATAGGGAAGGGCTACAAGGGATTTCGCTGTAGTAGACTTGTAATTATTATCTCATTTTGAAATTTTGTTTACAGATTGGGTTGTTTCAAACAAACATGCCTTTACAGCCTTCTCTTTATTGTGTTGAAAAAGTCATTTTCAAAACTCTTTGTTGTTAAATCCATTGTTTATTTATTCTTATATATTTAACCCAGAGCTTAAATTATGTAACATTATAACATGTATCCTTCAATGACATGAGGAAATTATTAATATCTAAACAAATTACAAACAAGTTAAAAATGAGAATTATAAAATGCTACATCTATTCCATATTAATGTATGGCTCAGAAACATGGACACTAAATAAACAATTAGAAGACAAATTTGATGCCTTTGAGATGTGGGTATATAGAAGAATAGGGAGAACATCATGGAAAGAGAAGAAAACAAATAAAGAGGTGCTAAAGACACTTAATATGAAGAAAGAACTACTAAGAGAAATAAAGATCAGGCAAATAAAATACTTTGGACACATTAAAAGACATGACACCTTATTGAAGACCTTACTTGAGGGTAAAGTCAAAGGAAAGCGAGCAAGAGGTAGGCAGAGATACAAGTGGGAGAGTAACATCACACGATGGACAGGTTACAGTCTAGCAGAGTGCACTACCAAGACAAGAGACAGGAGATGTTGGAGATACGCTGCAGCCAACCTTCGTTGCGGAGACGACACTTAATGATGAAGATAACATGTATATAGACACATATTAAAAAATGGTATCTATGTGCACAGACAATATTTAAAGGAAACTGTTACTATAAGACTTGAGGGAATACATCTACAATGTATCATCAATTTGGAGTTTTATTTATTCTCTCAAACAAAGGTCAATAATCATTGTATATTTACTTACTAACTGAAGTATCCATCATTCATGTTTCTACATGTATATGTATCCAACATTCATGTTTCTCCATGTATATGTATCCATCATTCATGTTTCTATATGTATATGTATCCAACATTCATGTTTCTCCATGTATATGTATCCATCATTCATGTTTCTCCATGTATATGTATCCAACATTCATGTTTCTCCATGTATATGTATCCAACATTCATTTTTCTCCATGTATATGTATCCAACATTCATGTTTCTCCATGTATATGTATCCAACATTCATGTTTCTCCATGTATATGTATCCAACATTCATGTTTCTCCATGTATATGTATCCAACATTCATTTTTCTCCATGTATATGTATCCAACATTCATGTTTCTCCATGTATATGTATCCAACATTCATGTTTCTCCATGTATATGTATCCAACATTCATGTTTCTCCATGTATATGTATCCAACATTCATGTTTCTCCATGTATATGTATCCATCATTCATGTGTCTCCATGTATATGTATCCAACATTCATGTTTCTCCATGTATATGTATCCAACATTCATGTTTCTCCATGTATATGTATCCAACATTCATGTTTCTCCATGTATATGTATCCAACATTCATGTTTCTCCATGTATATGTATCCATCATTCATGTGTCTCCATGTATATATATCCATCATTCATGTGTCTCCATGTATATGTATCCAACATTCATGTTTCTCCATGTATATGTACCCAACATTCATGTTTCTCCATGTATATGTATCCATCATTCATGTTTCTCCATGTATATGTATCCAACATTCATGTTTCTCCATGTATATGTATCCAACATTCATGTTTCTCCATGTATATGTATCCAACATTCATGTTTCTCCATGTATATGTATCCATCATTCATGTTTCTCCATGTATATGTATCCATCATTCATGTTTCTCCATGTATATGTATCCATCATTCATGTTTCTCCATGTATATGTATCCGTCATTCATGTTTCTCCATGTATATGTATCCATCATTCATGTTTCTCCATGTATATGTATCCATCATTCATGTTTCTCCATGTATATGTATCCATCATTCATGTTTCTCCATGTATATGTATCCAACATTCATGTTTCTCCATGTATATGTATCCGTCATTCATGTTTCTCCATGTATATGTATCCATCATTCATGTTTCTCCATGTATATGTATCCAACATTCATGTTTCTCCATGTATATGTATCCATCATTCATGTTTCTCCATGTATATGTATCCAACATTCATGTTTCTCCATGTATATGTATCCAACATTCATGTTTCTCCATGTATATGTATCCGTCATTCATGTTTCTCCATGTATATGTATCCATCATTCATGTTTCTCCATGTATATGTATCCAACATTCATGTTTCTCCATGTATATGTATCCATCATTCATGTTTCTCCATGTATATGTATCCAACATTCATGTTTCTCCATGTATATGTATCCAACATTCATGTTTCTCCATGTATATGTATCCAACATTCATGTTTCTCCATGTATATGTACCCATTTTCCTCGAAGTGTTTAATCATATGATAGATGAATATTAGCAGAGAATGCAAAAAACCTAGTAAATTCACGTTGAACATATACATGAAATCAACATTTTGACCAGAATGTCATCTTCAAGATAAGAATATGTAAGCATACATATCATCACATTTATATGTAATATGAATGAAAGTTATGATTTATCTATCCTTTGTGTATATTTTATTTTAGGAGACGTTAGAGCATCACCCTGTCACTCTTGGCACATTCATATGTGTTCAAATATTTTATTTTAGGAGACGTTAGAGCATCACCCTGTCACTCTTGGCACATTCATATGTGTTCAAATATTTTATTTTAGGAGACGTTAGAGCATCACCCTGTCACTCTTGGCACATTCATATGTTTTATTTTAGGAGACGTTAGAGCATCACCCTGTCACTCTTGGCATATGTGTTCAAATATTTTATTTTAGGAGAAGTTAGAGCATCACCCTGTCACTCTTGGCATATGTGTTCAAATATTTTATTTTAGGAGAAGTTAGAGCATCACCCTGTGACTCTTGGCATATGTGTTCAAATATTTTATTTTAGGAGACGTTAGAGCATCACCCTGTCACTCTTGGCATATGTGTTCAAATATTTTATTTTAGGAGAAGTTAGAGCATCACCCTGTCACTCTTGGCATATGTGTTCAAATATTTTATTTTAGGAGAAGTTAGAGCATCACCCTGTCACTCTTGGCATATGTGTTCAAATATTTTATTTTAGGAGAAGTTAGAGCATCACCCTGTCACTCTTGGCATATGTGTTCAAATATTTTATTTTAGGAGAAGTTAGAGCATCACCCTGTCACTCTTGGCATATGTGTTCAAATATTTTATTTTTAGCATGTCCTTCAGCATGTGGTTACAGACTGTTCTGGTTCTGTGTTGGATGACATCATTTCATAACTGTGAGCATGCGGTTGCGTCTGTGGGTCTCACCAATGGCTCACTAGACAAACCAACCATGCAACAGAAAATCTTAGTAGATGACATGCCTTTATATTGAGGTTATCTTCTTATAGAAGCTTCATGGCACATCATCTATACAATCCTGTAGTCGTAACCTTCGATAACAGTTACCATGTTGTTCCGACCGGCCGACATTGTGCTTGAACTAGTTACGAGCACGGCGTGGGTGAGCGGAACAACAAAGAAACCTGTCGCAAGGGCCAGAGTTGTGCCCTGATGTCAACGTCTGTTTCGACAGCATTCGACTTGAAACACCATTGAGTCGAATGGCTGCTGGAACAGAGGGCAGAGCACTTATAGGAATGCCCCACATTCTGTGAGGCCAGTTTCAAATCAAGAATTTCATAACTGTATTCTGCTCGTTTGTTGCAACTGAGAAAGAATAAAGACCCATGGTCTATTTTAAATCATTAATTGCATTCAAAATACCATTACTAGTCAATAACCCCACTGGCAAGCCTGCATTACTTATAATCCCCCTAACATATCTCTGTCTAGGCACACAAATGAAGGTAACTCACAGCACAGACTTTGTCATCAACTCTAGCTACTGACGGCGTAGATAGCCTGACTTATATCTTTCAAAGATACTCATATAATTAGTCAGAAAATAAACACATGCAGCCCACTGACATATCTTTCAAAGGATACTCATATAATTATTCAGAAGATAGACACCATTGAATCTTGAGTCATATAATTGCCGTGGTGATCCTCATCATTATACTACTAATGGTACATCATATTTTCGAGGATCTCTGTATCCGAGATGTGATTTTGCTATTGCGCAACAAGAACAAGATGCTTAATCAGGAATCAAAGGTGCAATAAAATAAGCTGCCTTGCATGCTTAGCATAAACCACAGTGTACTAAACGGCTCTTAGGTCAACCCAGCTTCAAGAAATAAGTGATGATAATAAGATTGTGATGATATGCAGTACTAGTGTGAATATATGCAGTACTATTGTGAATATATGCAGTAATATTGTGAATATATGCAGTAATATTGTGAATATATGCAGTAATATTGGGAATATATGCAGTAATATTGTGAATATATGCAGTAATATTGTGAACATATGCAGTAATATTGTGAACATATGCAGTACTAGTGTGAACATATGCAGTACTAGTGTGAACATATGCAGTAATATTGTGAACATATGCAGTAATATTGTGAATATATGCAGTAATATTGTGAATATATGCAGTAATATTGTGAATATATGCAGTAATATTGGGAATATATGCAGTAATATTGGGAATATATGCAGTAATATTGTGAACATATGCAGTAATATTGTGAACATATGCAGTAATATTGTGAACATATGCAGTAATATTGTGAACATATGCAGTAATATTGTGAACATATGCAGTAATATTGTGAACATATGCAGTAATATTGTGAACATATGCAGTACTATTGTGAACATATGCAGTAATATTGTGAATATATGCAGTAATATTGTGAATATAGGCAGTAATATTGTGAACATATGCAGTAATATTGTGAACATATGCAGTAATATTGTGAACATATGCAGTAATATTGTGAACATATGCAGTACTAGTGTGAACATATGCAGTACTAGTGTGAACATATGCAGTAATATTGTGAACATATGCAGTAATATTGTGAATATATGCAGTAATATTGTGAATATATGCAGTAATATTGTGAATATATGCAGTAATATTGGGAATATATGCAGTAATATTGGGAATATATGCAGTAATATTGTGAACATATGCAGTAATATTGTGAACATATGCAGTAATATTGTGAACATATGCAGTAATATTGTGAACATATGCAGTAATATTGTGAACATATGCAGTAATATTGTGAACATATGCAGTACTATTGTGAACATATGCAGTAATATTGTGAACATATGCAGTAATATTGTGAATATATGCAGTAATATTGTGAATATAGGCAGTAATATTGTGAACATATGCAGTAATATTGTGAACATATGCAGTAATATTGTGAACATATGCAGTAATATTGTGAACATATGCAGTACTATTGTGAACATATGCAGTACTATTGTGAACATATGCAGTACTATTGTGAACATATGCAGTAATATTGGGAATATATGCAGTAATATTGGGAATATATGCAGTAATATTGTGAACATATGCAGTACTATTGTGAACATATGCAGTAATATTGTGAACATATGCAGTAATATTGTGAACATATGCAGTAATATTGTGAACATATGCAGTAATATTGTGAACATATGCAGTAATATTGTGAACATATGCAGTGATATTGTGAATATATGCAGTGATATTGTGAACATATGCAGTGATATTGTGAACATATGCAGTGATATTGTGAACATATGCAGTACTATTGTGAACATATGCAGTAATGTGAACATATGCAGTACTATTGTGAACATATGCAGTACTATTGTGAACATATGCAGTAATATTGTGAATATATGCAGTAATATTGTGAACATATGCAGTACTATTGTGAACATATGCAGTAATATTGGGAATATATGCAGTACTAGTGTGAATATTATTTTAAAAGAATATTTAGGAGCTAACATAAACTGTGCTGGAGACTGCGCAGTCAAGATCAGGAAGAGAACAGCAATAGCAATATCCAAATTAAAATAACTGAAAAAAACTTTAGCATGGAGCAAACACTGGTACTAAGGTATGTTTGTTACATACATGTATGTTCCCAGTGGTGACCAACGGCTGTGAAATAAGGACAATAAATAAAACTGCAGCCAAGAGACTAGAGGCTTTCGAAATTAAGTGCTATAGAAGAGTCCTGAGAGTACCATGGACAGCAATGTATAAGAGGATGGATCAAGACGTGTTAAGCAAAAATGAGTTTTTTCGGCCATGTGAAGGAGATACATGGTATAGAAGGAGTGTTATTGGAAGGGACGATAGAAGGCGGTAAAGGCAAGGCCGATCAAGACATCACTGGACAAGAGATATTCATGAATGCATGCTCATATCGCTAGAGGAGGTAGGACAATTTGCCAGAGACTGCAGGGATTTCAGGAGATTCATAAAGGAAGACTAAGTTCTGGAAATAATATGTGACATGACGCTTTCATCTTGTCTTTGCAAGAAATATGGGCGTTTCAGCAGGTGCTCAAGGTTTCTCCTTGCTGCTCATGTAAAATGTCATGATTTTTTGGCCCCCACCAAATAAAAGGATTTGAATGAAATGACACAACATCAATACTTTAGCAGATATGTTTATTTACATTTGGTGAATATATTATACACAAATCTGATTTAGGCTCATATATAAAAAAATTGGTAGCATATCCTATCCAGGACGTAGCTATCAACCCAGCATTTGTTGGCTGTGGTGATTTTCTAGGCAATATAAATACGTTCAGTAGGTTGCCATTGCTTTCTGAACGGTCCGGATGCACAATTGCCTGTGGTGAGGATCGAACTCGGTACCTTTGTCGTCACAGACGCGCTCTGTACCACTTCACCACAGAGCCGGACAAGGCCCTCATATAGGATAATAAATATATATATATAATCACAGATCTAATATATACCTGGTATAATATTTCTTATATGCCATAATTAAGCATGATGCTTTATGAGAGAAGAAAGAGAAGTCGGAGTATTTGTTGTTCTGTCTTTGCAGTCAGCATGTTTTCTGTGCCTCTATGCTATGAATCATCATCAGGTGCCATGCCGGCTGGCGTAGGCGGTCATGGCTCTCCACAGCTCTCTGTCCACACAGTATTATGTATCAGTCATTGTTGTTTCCTTGCCGTTGTTGTCGCCCTCTGTCTCTATTGTCTTCAATTTTGCCTGTTTGTGACTATGTTCTCTAAACCTGTCTGTCTAATGAAGTGGTCAAAAAAAAGAAGATTGCTTTTTTCTTATATTGTTGATTAAGGTCCGTTTTGAATGATTAATTCATTCTATGAATTAATGCTATGAATAATTATACAAATTATAGAGTAGGCCTAAAACGTCATTAGCAGTGTTGGAAATCTGGGTTTAGGTATAATATTATATGATTTAATTTTAGACCTATATTACCTATGAAGCACACAACATCTACCTACCTACACACAACATAAACGATGGATTCTTTCCCACATAAAGGGCATATATTTCAGACTGTTTAAGGAACCAGCACCAATTAAAAATTTTATGTAGTTTTATGACGTTATTTACAGCCTTGATTCTTGATTAGGAACAAGCGTCACAGCACTGGGGGCATTCCATATATGCTCTGTTTGCCATCTCGTCAGCCATCTAAAAGTGTATATACGCTAAGTGTCTCAGTCAGTTGCTGATTATGTGTTCTTCTGATCTTTCCGGAGAGGGAGAATTTTCTTCCGCCTCTAGTCACTTTCATTTCTAACATTTTCTGAATATGTACATTGTCTTGTTCGACTTCCTCCTCATCTTCTTGTAGAGTGTAGAGAGATATACTCTCTTCTTCTTCTTCTTCATCGTTCATTCTCAAACTCCTGCTAGACCTCCCTTGTAGCAACACCATTGTCCTACTAGATTTCTAGCAGGATGTAGCCCAGAGAATGGAAATGAATTGTGTCGCAGTTTTATTTGTGCCAATGGCCCGAAAAATCCGTCTTCGGCGGGATATACAATTCTGTTACAGTTGTAAGGACTGTTGCCGGATTCAATTATCTTCAGGCCACCCACTGTGAGCCCCTCCTTTCTGTGCATTATCTAATGAGAGACCCACACATAAAACCCTCCTAAAATAAATATCTAGATCCCAAACTACGTAGCGGCAATTATAGACAAATTAGACAAGATAAATTGTTTGCAGGAAATGATTGCCTAAATTTTGATTCAATTTCTGCAAAAAAAGGTCTATAAAAATAGTCTTTCCTTTATGTGGAAAAGAACCTAACAGTGTATGCACGCATATACATGCTCTTAGCTGTCATTACATGTGGACAACAATAAACCCTAAATTTGGACAATAAGGCATCTTAAAAATCAAAGAAAAAAATGAAAGTAATGCATTTTAAATGAGTGTTGCCATTAAAATAAAAGTTGTAGCCTGCAAAAAACGAATAGTAGTCCACAAAATTAAAATAAAAACCTCACAAATCAGTATTGCCAATAAAAATACAGTAATTCAGTGTCACCACTGAATTGGAGAAAAGAAATGCCCAAACAGTAAAGAACTGCAGAACACGTAAAAATATGTCCAATGTATTGTATAGGCATACATTAAAACATTGAAAAATATGGGTATTTGACACCATACAAGCTAGGGCACACTTAATTGATAGTGTATATGATATTGATATGGTATCAAAATCAAAGCCAATATTTTAACAAATTTGTTGCTGAAGACACCAGATGATTGTTTTAGTAAAATTATAGCCTCTGTACCATTTATATTGATGACAATATAACCTGATGTATGGTCAGGAAACTTCTACCACTTGAAAACAAATAGGAAAGTGCAAAAAAATGTATTTTTAAAGTTATCTATTGATATAATAACAACATGCCATGCTGTCAAACTGTTCCAGTGATTACTACAAATTTTCATCCATTTTCAAGTGTTATTTGTTCTATTATACATGCATTACTATCAGCACAATTGCCAACCTGCAAAGAAAACTGACTTCTCAATACTTTCATAAAACACAAGCTAACAAATTTTGGACATATACAAAAAAATTGTTAGAGAGATAATTATGAAGGGATCAGCTCTAGGAAAGAGAACAAGAAGCAGACCAAGATGAACACAAGACATCGAAGACCTTCTGAATATGATACAAGAAGTGGTCAGATGATTTGCTTTAAACTGAGCGAGAGGCTTACAGAGTGTCAGTGAGGACAACATTCTTAAAATTAAAATCAAGCTGCATAATTTGGTGTGTTCTGACAGAAGTATTGAACAAAACTTCTGATAACAGTACTGGACAGAATTGTTCTGATAACAGTACTGGACAAAATTGTTCTGACAGCAGTATGTGTTCTCATCTGACATCAGTATTGGACACAAATGTTCTGACATCAGTATCAGACAAAACGTGTACTAACAGCAATATTGGACAAAAGTGATCTGTCAGTAATATTGGGCACACACATATTATTATATATTTCAAACCAATCAACTAGTTTATAAATCTAGAAACAATCAACTGCTTAAATTACTGCAACCACTATATTATATTAAAATAAACAATGGTATGGTAACCTAAACTAAAACTTCAATTAAAATATATAGATCTGGAATGCATAAGAAAGGCCATAAATAAAACAAGAAATGACATCGTGAACATAAATAAATAAAACAAGAAGAGATGATATTGTGAACATCAAAGTTATGAGACGTGAACATATCGTGAACATCAAAGTTATGAGACGTGAACATAAGACATTTGAAGTTATGTGATGATAAATATATTATGAAATTAATATTTCTTAAAAAGTATGAAATGGTGTGGTCATCTCATGAGTGGATCCACCACTCCCAACTGCAAAAGCTTAGGGCATGAAAATGGAACTAGCAGAGGTAAATAAAGATCAAGAACAATGTAGATTAAGTTGTGACGGGCTCCTTAAGACTCCAAAACATCAACAAAGCACATTGACTTTCCCTAAGCATCAATAGCCTGTTAATGCTATAATGAAGGTTTTTCCAGTTTAAAATGAGGTTTTTTTTCAGTTGAAGTAGACAGTTTATTGGTAGTTCAACAAATAACTATTGTGAAAAATCTTTTGTTACAGAAACATTTGCATTGATTTATATTTATATGAAACCTTCATGTGGAAGGCAGAGGGTAAGAGAAAAGTAAGTGTGACAAAGAAACTCTTCACAGAACAATCAACAGAAACAGTTTAATATTGAATATACGTTAAAAAAAAAACAAGAACTACAGCAAGTTTTAATGAGATGCTCACTATGGAAAGGAATGACTACTGCTATATGTGTTATATATATATATATATGTGCTATATGTGTTATATATATATATATATGTGCTATATGTGTTATATATATATATATATATATATGTGCTATATGTGTTATATATATATGTGCTATATGTGTTATATATATATGTGCTATATGTGTTATATATATATGTGTTATATATATGTGTTATATATGTGTTATATATGTGTTATATATATATGTGCTATATGTGTTATATATATGTGTTATATATGTGCTATATGTGTTATATATATATGTGTGTTATATATATATGTGCTATATGTGTTATATATATGTGTTATATATATATGTGCTATATGTGTTATATATATATGTGCTATATGTGTTATATATATATGTGCTATATGTGTTATATATATATGTGCTATATGTGTTATATATATATATGTGCTATATGTGTTATATATTTATGTGCTATATGTGTCATGTTCAGCAGAAAATCAATTATATTTAACAATTTCATTCTTAATTTAAAAATTAAGAAACAAGAATAACTTTATAATTTTATGGTCTTCCTTATTTTATAATAAGTTAGTTAATAATTAAGCTACATTTTATGAACTTCAGTAGTAATATAATTTTACAAAGTTCACATATGAATTTAAAAAGTCATATAGTTGCAGAGTTTAAATACGAATTTCAGTAGAGATATAGTTTTATATAATTTCACACAAATTCCAGTATTTGTGTTTTCACAGAGTTCCCATGTGTTTCCATATTCAAACAGTATGTCACTTTCCTGAAAACAACAAAAGAAATAAGAAAATGTCAAATTTGGTTTTTGATAACAATTATAGAAAATAACAAAACAAATGTCAAGACATGAAATAAATAACATTTTCTGTTCATTAGCAGAGCAATATAGACTTTGTGATCGGGACAGACTTCGTTCTATATACAAGGCAAGCACTTCTAGTATGAGGATGTATGGTGCTACTGTGGCTCTTCAATGGCTATCAAATATTACATTTATAAAGGTTTGGACATCTGTGGCTGTGATGAAGGCACATTATATCAACAAACTGTTAAGCATCAATGATTGTGGTTAGATCTGTGTGTGGTGACCAGCGGATAGGTACAGGAAGCAGTTCTCTTGTAAAGCTGGCTAATTATACTATTGTTACAGATAGGTACAGGAAGCAGTTCTCTTGTACGGCTGGCTAACTATACTATTGTTACAGATAGGTACAGGAAGCAGTTCTCTTGTAAAGCTGGCTAATTATACTATTGTTACAGATAGGTACAGGAAGCTGTTATCTTGTACGGCTGGCTAACTATACTATTGTTATGGATACAGATGTCCACCATTCAGATGAAGTCGTAAAAACACTGAATGGAGGCATATTAGTTACAAATACTGGAGGCGGATGTGGTGGGCCATTAGTTCAAATAAAACAGAGACACAACACATTTCCTTTCTCTGAACTACATCTTGTTGGAAATCTTGTGAGACCATTGTGCTGCTACAAGAGAGATCCGTGTGTAGTTGAGAATGAACGCAAAAAAAGGGCAGTTCTCCTGTCAAATTATAATTCTTTGATTGAAAGTGGCATGTTTTAATATGAATGATATATACCATCTATAACCACTTCAAACCTCCAGATGGATCTATTGTCCTGCACATGTGATGTTTATGACATTGAGAGAAAAATAAGAGAACTTCCATGGTATTGGCTATTTATTATCACCAGAAAATATATATACAGCATGAATAGGATGTTTGACACTTACTGGCACATGTCAATTTCAGTGGGAAAATAGTTTTTAGGAATGAGTGGATAGAAGGAAAATAGTTTTTAGGAATGAGTGGATAGAAGGAAAATAGTTTTTAGGAATGAGTGGATAGAAGGAAAATAGTTTTTAGGAATGAGTGGATAGAAGGAAAATAGTTTTTAGGAATGAGTGGATAGAAGGAAAATACACAGGTTTAACTCATCAATAACAGTAAGATAGAGGAACAGTAAGATAGAGGAACAGTAAGATAGAGGAACAGTAAGATAGAGGAACAGTAAGATAGAGGAACAGTAAGATAGCGGAATAATTAAACTCATGTGTAGCAGCTGAAGTATACTTGTATAAAAATACTCATATATTTTGAATAAAGCTTTTTCTGGAAGTGTAGAAGTATTCTAACTGAATTTCATAAAGTGGAAGTAACAAATGGTCATCTTCACTTATGATGGTCGAACAACAAACATGTATTCACAGGCAGGATTGACATACCATTTTATAAAGTTTGTAAAACAGAATTTAAAACAGGCATCCCTTATATTAAAGATGCATGATAATCAATTATAAGAAATTACATAGATATTTAATCTTTGAAATGTGATTCATATATGGAATTATTACAACTTACAAATATGTGTATCTACCTATGTAAGGTTGTTTTGTCTATTTCTTTTAATGACGTTTTCAACACAACAAAAAAGTAAAAGGATGTATAAATGATCTAAAGGTGTTACATTGTGAAATATAGCTAAACTTGTTATGCTGTAAGAGAAAAAAATGTGCACGTTGGCAGGTATGAGAAATGAATGCATCAATAAAAATTACTTGATTATTTTGTCCAGTTTTTGAGATCATTTATTCACATGATACTGTATAATCTTTCCAGAATGTAGTCCTCTGTATGGACACAGAATTTCTCACAATTTTATCCAAATTGACCTGCTGCAGTCAAGGAAATATCTTAAACACTATGAAATATCTTTCATCCAATACAATTACAACATTCTAAAGAGAAAGTAAACAACATTACCTTGAATATTATATGTACCCTTGAATCCCTTATAACTGTTACGGGCATTTGTTTTGAACAAGAAGTACAAGACATTGCCTGATGAGGTTATCTTTGGAGGCAAACTTTTACCACAGTAACGACCAAGCACTTTAGCAGCCTCATTCTGACCATCATGAATTTGCAAGTAGTCAGCTTCACATCGAGTTGAAGACTCCAATAGGAAGTCAGACAAGCTGCAATAGAAAGTCAAGCTGATTAAATTGTCTAATTATGTTTCATGTTTGCATTTACGTTCTAAATAATTGCTCTTCAACCTATTCTAACCCATTCATTTCATAGGAGGCACTAAGGTAGATGTAGAGTTTAGTGTGAACCATTTGATACATTATAACACTGAGGTTGGTTCTGTTGTGCAATAAATCATAGTACCACCAACATGGGCAGTGCAGTCAAGCAGCTAGGAGTATTGGCAACATTTTGGATCATCAAGGAACGAAAAAAAACTTCACTTCAACTAAGTTCATTGGGAAGGGTAAAAATACATTTACAGACTAGTTGGTTTTATTCTGATTATATATATAGCGCCTACACTTATTCTAGTGTTACTAACACTGAAGAAAGTATCTCTGTCTGGCACTTTTCAGAATAACCCTCATTTACCTTGTCATTTTGGGTTGTGTTTCCCATTTATCAAATGTGCAAACTTTCATTATTCTCTCAATTGTGGAAACAAGAAAAAGTAACATGGCTCAAACAAGATCAGAAGTTGTGCAGGTTGTGGCAAGAACAGGATGTTATTTTTTTGTTAAAAATGTATTTGCAGTGACAGACCTGTGTGCAAAGATATTGTAATGAAGCATAATCTTATTACTCATAGACCACTTCTCCAGGTGATGTCTTCACACATAATCTTATTTCTCATACACCACTTCTCCAGGTTATGTCTTCACACATAATCTTATTGCTCATACACCACTTCTCCGGGTGATGTCTTCACACATAATCTTATTTCTCATACACCACTTCTCCGGGTGATGTCTTCACACATAATCTTATTGCTCATACACCACTTCTCCAGGTGATGTCTTCACACATAATCTTACTGCTCATACACCACTTCTCCGGGTGATGTCTTCACACATAATTATCAAGGGGCTCTAGAACTATTTTCTAGAACTCTGCATTGTCATTCTATACTGTTGAAACAGCCCAGCAATGCCAAAGAATGAAAACAGCATGGTCTTGATGTTGGACTTGACCTATTATGCCTTCTGTGGTCAAGAGATGATAATACTTGCTCTGGGTCATAACCGCAAAACTCAGCTTTCATCATCAATTATTATCAAGGACATGAACATTTTATTTTGCTCGCCCATGAAAGTCAGCGCAATTGGACAACAGATAATTCTTCTGATCCTCAGGAGCCAGGACATGAGTGTCATTTCTCTCATGTGCAAATCTTCAGTTATGATTTTACATACTAATTTATAGTACTATATCTCTGATAGTTGGACTTCAGTCAGAGTGTATGACTTCTTGCACATGTGCCACAATCTCATCAGTGTGAATGATGGATGGTCTGCCTTGATAGAATCATCTTCAAAAGATATCCCTTTTTGAAATCAGAATACTACTCAAATGTTTTAGATCAACATAGACAGGATTCACTAAAAACTGATTGCCATATTTCAAAAATGTTTGAACCAGTTTTTCCAAAACGAAAGCATAAATTAATTTGCACAAGCTGTTGGAGATTGATACCCATATCTAAATATGACAAACACTACTAGGTCACCTTCACTTTTATGATTCCACACAACACATGTACAAAGTTGTTGACTTCTGGTTTGATATATTGACATGTGGTTCTCATTTGTACTAGGTTAATACCCTACACTATGTGTTATGGTATTCTGCACAGAATATATGTCCCAGAACTTACTAAATAGCTCTCACAAACATATATATTTTCAGAACTAAATATTATATATAATGTAAGACATTAATGATCTTTGGCTTTGATCGGTTTACTGCTGCTTAGACCTGCAGTAACTTATGTGTTGCCAGGGCCTGAAAGAGGGTGCAAAGAAAAGCAATAATAGGTGACTAAGACTTTGGAGTGGGGGGTTGGCTGTCCATCCTACAGTGTCAAAGTGACCAGGACATCATGCCGAAAGAAAGATATCACAGTAAAGCTGCAAATTGTGACACAATGCATTCCATTCTCCAGACTACATCTTGTTAATCTGTAGGAGTTGGAGGCATTCCATTCTCCAGACTACATCTTGTTAATCTGTAGGAGTTGGAGGCATTCCATTCTCCAGACTACATCTTGTTAATCTGTAGGAGTTGGAGACATTCCATTCTCCAGACTACATCTTGTTAATCTGCAGGAGTTGGAGACATTCCATTCTCTAGACTACATCTTGTTAATCTGTAGGAGTTGGAGGCATTCCATTCTCCAGACTACATCCTGTTAATCTGTAGGAGTTGGAAGCATTCCATTCTCCAGACTACATCCTGTTAATCTGTAAGAGTTGGAGACATTCCATTCTCCAGACTACATCCTGTTAATCTGTAGGAGTTGGAAGCATTCCATTCTCCAGACTACATCCTGTTAATCTGCAGGAGTTGGAGACATTCCATTCTCCAGACTACACCTTGTTAATCTGTAGGAGTTGGAGACATTCCATTCTCCAGACTACATCTTGTTAGTCTGCAGGAGTTGGAGACATTCCATTCTCCAGACTACATCCTGTTAATCTGCAGGAGTTGGAGAATGAAGAATATCAGGAAATACCATTACTTCAGCAATGTTTAAGTTGATGTACTACCATGGTAGGTATTACCATTTCAATAATAAGATATACAATCAATCAATCAAGTGTTATGCCAAGTGGCGTAGGTACTTCTCCAGAACTATCTGCGATTTTTGTTGTTAATAAGTTCAGTTGGTAATTTATTTTGGTGCCACAGTGACAACCCATCCAGAAAATTCTCTCTTTGTCTTCCTCTGTCTCTTCTCCCCTTGATCTTTCTAGTGGTAACTAAATGTTCAAGTTTTACTTTCCTCATAACATGCACTAAAAATATTGATTGCTTCTAGTTTTTGCTATAATTTGTTGTTTTACTCCAGCATCTCTGAGAACTTCTATCTACATTAGTTTTCTTGCTGTCCATGGAATTTACATTATTCCTCTTTAAAAAAACACATCTCAGTTGCCTCCAGCTAATCTTGGGCACTTTTGTTTACTATCCATGCTTCGCTTCCATAAAGAAGGATTGGCTCAATATAACATCCTAGTACTTGAACTCACATATGCATTGATATTACACAATTTCATAGAATGTTTCTCAGTGTTTGAAATATTGATTTAGCCTGTATTATCCGGTTCTTGATCTCATTGGAGCACCTGCCATCTGATGATAAAATTGTGCCAAGATACTTGACTTTATCCACTTAATTTAATTTTGATAGTAATACTGCATTTTGGCGGTGTGCATTTTTTTGAAACAACCATTACTTCTGTTTTCTTCTTGTTTAGACTCAGGACTTTATTTTCAGTTTCTTGTACTACCATGTCAACAGGCTTTGAAGTTCTTGTTCAGGATATATAAGACACAATATAACCATCAGATGAGACCTTTTTTCAACTAAAGAACATATCCTTCTTCTATGATTTCCCAGTTTTGTCTTTTAGAATCTTATATGCACAAGAGTTTTCTAGAGTTCTGGTAGGGACTATGTTCATAGCAGTATACATTACTTGCATTATTTCATTGATCCACATCTTTCATAGTTTTTCTCTTATTTTGTTTTCTGCTGCACTTGTAGGTCCCTGGCCTTTTCTTAGCACTTATTCTCAAACTTTTGTTGGTACAATGATTACAGACCAACTCCTAATGTTCTGGTGGAAAAAAAATTAAACGGAAATTGTTTACCTAATCCTAACTGCTAATCCTAACCCTAAGATCTATCACAAGACGGAACAAATATTGCTGATAATTTTATCCCATGATGACATCATCATCTAGTGTGTGAAATTCTTCTTACAAAGGTTTCAAAATTGTACACATTACAAACCCAGAAAAAAACATAATTCGTTGGTGCGCCACAGGGGTTGGTCTGCTATCATTGCACCCTCTTGTTGAATCTCTTTTTCTGTAGGACAATAGTCTTAATAGATTTCCAGTAAAATTTTAGTCCAGACAATGGAAACATTTTTTATCACTGTTTTATTTGCACCAATGGCCCAAATCTTCTGATTTTGGTGAAATATGTATTTTAATGTCATTTATGTTATGATGTTTGAGGGTAGTTCTGATATTTGGTAGAATCACTTAATTATTTGTCTCTATCAAATTCACAGTTCATATTGTAACATACTTGCTTCCTGTTATCAATTATGTTATTTTACAGCGTTATGATTATTCGGTGGAGCTTCGTCTCTGTTGTTACAATTCTATTTATATATCACCGTTGTATTGGCTAGTTCTGGCAGTGGTAACATATTTGTGCTGAATGATCCTGGTAGATAGTGTTGGTTGAGAACTTAAAGTCATGTATACTCAGTAATATATTGATGTTATCCTGACAATCATCTGATTTGCCTTGCTTTAGTTGTACTAGAACTTGGTAGTGATAGTCTAAATTAAATTTGACTTTATATAGATGTAAACTTTGATATTAGTTAGTGAGCTGCTGTTATTAAAGAATCTTTGTGTTTCATTTCTTATAAATGTTATTGTGCTTGTTTTCCAAAAATTGATTCATATATTATAATTCATAGAACAGTGCCTGAACTTTCTTTCTGTTGATTTTTATATTATAATTTATAGAACATCGATAATATGTAATAACTGTAACTAATTGAAATCCAAAAGTCAAAACATGGAACTGGGTAATGAAGTTTTGCAAGCAAATCACTGGGTAAACACATTATGACACACATAAATTGATGTTTCGACCAACTGGCCTTTATCAAGAACACATTAACCAAAAAAAACTGCAAGTGGAAATGGCACCATTGAACTCTTTCAAATCAATGCCCATCAGTCCTATGGATGATATTATGTTGTTCCATCACTTGTCTGTTTATTTTGTTTCATCAATATTTGGGTGTGTTTTGTCTATGTTCTTTTCCTGTTGTTTTACTTCTGACCTATTTTTTCCTCTTCTAGTCTAAATGCAGATTTGTGTATGTTTTTGGTGTTTCCAGTGATTAGAACAATTTAATTACCTTATTTCATGTATTGCCTAATTTATAGAACATTACCTTAACTTCATAATTATTTTCTATTTATTTTCATATTGTAATTCATAGAACATTACCTGAACTTAATAATAGTGTTTTGACCTCCTTGTATTTTCCAGTAACATTTGTAATTCATGGGATAATCATTCGGGAAGTTTGAACTGACAATATACCCAGAAGAATTGGTGATGGTGGTGTTGCAGGCTGGAAAATAATGTTTGAAAATGTAAAAAAAAAAAATCATTTTAAAAATGTGATTTTATTATAAAAGCTAAAATATCTAGATTAATAAACTAAAGATGATGTGGCTGGACGAGGACATGGTTGAACAATATTCTATTGATAGAGATACATGGGGATCTTTCTGGACCAAATGTCTCCATGTGATACCCCTACAATCTTGATGGGCTATGGATTTTATTATTATATGTTTATCTCAGCATCTAATATTCAGAACATTATTGAAATATATGTTCTGCAGTCTGTGGTACCTGTCCATATGTTTGTTCTTAGACAGTCACATTCTTAGACAGTCACATTCTTAGACAGTCATGTTCTTAGGCAGTCACGTTCGCAGTCACATTCTTAGACAGTCACATTCTTAGACAGTCACATTCTTAGACAGTCACATTCTTAGACAGTCACATTCTTAGACAGTCACGTTCTTAGTCAGTCACATTCTTAGACAGTCATGTTCTTAGACAGTCATGTTCTTAGACAGTCATGTTCTTAGACTGTCATGTTCTTAGACAGTCATGTTCTTAGACAGCCACATTCTTAGACAGTCACGTTCTTAGACAGTCATGTTCTTAGACAGTCATGTTCTTAGACAGCCACATTCTTAGACAGTCACATTCTTAGACAGTCACATTCTTAGACAGCCACATTCTTAGACAGTCACATTCTTAGACAGTCACATTCTTAGACAGTCACGTTGTTAGACAGTCACATTCTTAGACAGTCACATTCTTAGACAGTCACGTTGTTAGACAGTCACATTCTTAGACAGTCACATTCTTAGACAGTCACATTCTTAGACAGCCACATTCTTAGACAGTCACATTCTTAGACAGTCACGTTGTTAGACAGTCACATTCTTAGACAGTCACATTCTTAAGACAGTCACGTTCTTAGTCAGTCACATTCTTAGACAGTCACATTATTAGACAGTCATGTTCTTAGTCACATTCTTCGACAGTCATGTGCTTAGACTTTCATGTTCTTAGTCACATTCTTAGACAGTCATGTGCTTAGACAGTCATGTTCTTAGTCACATTCTTCGACAGTCATGTGCTTAGACAGTCATGTTCTTAGTCACATTCTTAGACAGTCATGTTCTTAGTCACATTCTTCGACAGTCATGTGCTTAGACAGTCATGTTCTTAGTCACACTCTTAGACAGTCATGTTCTTAGTCACATTCTTCGACAGTCATGTGCTTAGACAATCATGTTCTTAGACAGTCACATTCTTAGACAGTCACATTCTTAGACAGTCATGTTCTTAGTCACATTCTTCAACAGTCATGTGCTTAGACAATCATGTTCTTAGACAGTCACATTCTTAGACAGTCACATTCTTAGACAGTCACATTCTTAAGACAGTCACGTTCTTAGTCAGTCACATTCTTAGACAGTCACATTCTTAGACAGTCATGTTCTTAGACAGTCATGTTCTTAGTAACATTCTTAGACAGTCATGTTCTTAGTCACATTCTTCGACAGTCATGTGCTTACACAGTCACATTCTTAGACAGTCATGTTCTTAGTCAAATTCTTAGACAGTCACATTCTTAGACAGTCATTTTCTTAGTCAGTCACATTCTTAGACAGTTACATTCTTTGACAGTCACATTCTTAGACAGTCACGTTCTTAGTCACATTCTTAGACAGTCACATTCTTAGACAGTAATGTTCTTAGTCACATTCTTAGACAGTCACATTCTTAGACAGTCACGTTCTTAGTCACATTCTTAGATAGTCACGTTCTTAGTCACATTCTTAGACAGTCACATTCTTAGACAGTCACGTTCTTAGTCACATTCTTAGACAGTCATGTTCTTAGTCACATTCTTAGACAGTCACGTTCTTAGTAACATTCTTAGACAGTCACGTTCTTAGTCACATTCTTAGACAGTCACATTCTTAGACAGTCACGTTCTAAGACCGTCATGTTCTTAGTCACATTCTTAGACAGTCATGTTCTTAGACAGTCACGTTCTTAGTCATGTTCTAAGACAGTCACGTTCTTAGTCATGTTCTTAGTCACGTTCTTAGTAATGTTCTTAGACAGTCACGTTCTTAGACAGTCACGTTCTTAGTCAGTCCTGTTCTTAGACAGTCATGTTCTTAGACAGTCATGTTCTTAGACAGTCACATTTTTAGTCATGTTCTTAGACAGTCATGTTCTTAGACAGTCATGTACTTAAAGAACTATGTTCTTAGACAGCCATATTATTGGGCATTTCATTTCCTACTTGCTGTGTCTTGTGTTCTATGTTTGAACCATGTAAATTATAAACTTACACAATCTTGAAACACATATCTATCCTGATGGAAAAACAGCAAATCATAAATTCAATTTCATACCAACATTGTGCTACTAATGTTAGACATGGACACTAACCAAAGAACAAGAGAGAAAGTTTACTACGAGTGAAATGAGATGTCTAAGAAACACAGCAAACAGAACAAGAAGAGATCATGTGAAGAATGAAGAGATTACAAGAACTGATGGAACAAGAAGAGATCATGTGAAGAATGAAGAGATTACAAGAACTGATGGAACAAGAAGAGATCATGTGAAGAATGAATAGATTACAAGAACTGATGGAACAAGAAGAGATCATGTGAAGAATGAAGAGATTACAAGAACTGATGGAACAAGAAGAGATCATGTGAAGAATGAAGAGATTACAAGAACTGATGGAACAAGAAGAGATCATGTGAAGAATGAAGAGATTACAAGAACTGATGGAACAAGAAGAGATCATGTGAAGAATGAAGAGATTACAAGAACTGATGGAACAAGAAGAGATCATGTGAAGAATGAAGAGATTACAAGAACTGATGGAACAAGAAGAGATCATGTGAAGAATGAAGAGATTACAAGAACTGTTGGAACAAGAGATCATGTGAAGAATGAAGAGATTACAAGAACTGATGGAACAAGAAGAGATCATGTGAAGAATGAAGAGATTACAAGAACTGATGGAACAAGAAGAGATCATGTGAAGAATGAAGAGATTACAAGAACTGATGGAACAAGAAGAGATCATGTGAAGAATGAAGAGATTACAAGAACTGATGGAACAAGAAGAGATCATGTGAAGAATGTAGAGATTACAAGAACTGATGGAACAAGAAGAGATCATGTGAAGAATGAAGAGATTACAAGAACTGATGGAACAAGAAGAGATCATGTGAAGAATGAAGAGATTACAAGAACTGTTGGAACAAGAAGAGATCATGTGAAGAATGAAGAGATTACAAGAACTGATGGAACAAGAAGAGATCATGTGAAGAATGAAGAGATTACAAGAACTGATGGAACAAGAAGAGATCATGTGAAGAATGAAGAGATTACAAGAACTGATGGAACAATGTTTGTGGATAAACATATTATAATATTGAAACTGAAATAATTTGAGCAAGAGCCTACACCATGAGAATGGAAATGGCAAGTGGTAGAGGAAGACCAAGAAGAAGGTGGATTGAAGGTGTTACTAATGTTGTTAGATGTGACAATATTATTGCATATCAAGCAATCAAATGTGCCATAGTTTGAAAACTTATCATCTTCAATCCTGCAACCCTCCAAAGATGGATGTGTCAGGCCATTGGCGCAAATAAAACGGCAACACAACGCATTTCCATTCTCAGGACTACATCCTGCTGGAAACCTAGTAGGATCATGGTCCTGCTACAAGGAAGATACAGCGGTAGTTTGAGAATGAACGCTGAAGAAGAAGAAGAATCCCACAACACCTTATGGCAAAATAGGAGAAAAGACATTAGATAAATAAAGACATTCTGATCAAAATATGCTACAAAAACTGCTTTTGTCAGTTTCAGTGTTTTGCCTGTTGTTTATATTCAATTTTCGCCAGTGTGGTAACCAGCACCTGGACTCTAGGTTCAGGGTAAAAAGAATAGGGCTACTGTCTTCTTTCCAAGGATTTTGTTAGAGACAAATAAGGAAAGTTTGGGTGGTGGGGGTAAGGCTAACAATCTGTCTCCTGTGAAAAGGAATCACCATAATTACACACAGACGGACAATAGATACAGTCAAATTCCATTATAACAACATGGTCCAGACCAATGAAATGTGTATGTAATAACAGATATTTGGTATGTACAAAAAAACAATAAAGAATAAATATAATTAAGGAGTTGAAAAATTTCTTATATGGGGAAATGTTTTATATTGTGAAATTTGTTATAAATGGATGCACGATGGGGGAATTTCGCTGTATCAATTTTACCTTGAAAATGAAAGAGATTGGCAATATAAAATAAGTCATTCAATAGCTAAAACTAATAGGACTCTGTGGGACTAACAGTGACAAGTACTGAAAATTCAATAGCCAAAGTTAACAGGACGCTGTGAGATTAAGTACCTAGTAGTGAACATTGAAACATGGAATGTTAGAACCATGTTGTTTTTAGTAGTGAACATTGAAACATGGAATGTTAGAACCATGTTGTTTTTAGTAGTGAACATTGAAACATGGAATGTTAGAACCATGTTGTTTTTAGTAGTGAACATTGAAATATGGAATGTTAGAACCATGTTGTTTTTAGTAGTGAACATTGAAATATGGAATGTTAGAACCATGTTGTTTTTAGTAGTGAACATTGAAATATGGAATGTTAGAACCATGTTGTTTTTAGTAGTGAACATTGAAATATGGAATGTTAGAACCATGTTGTTTTTAGTAGTGAACATTGAAACATGGAATGTTAGAACCATTTTGTTTTTAGTAGTGAACATTGAAACATGGAATGTTAGAACCATGTTGTTTTTAGTAGTGAACATTGAAACATGGAATGTTAGAACCATTTTGTTTTTAGTAGTGAACATTGAAACATGGAATGTTAGAACCATGTTGTTTTTAGTAGTGAACATTGAAACATGGAATGTTAGAACCATGTTGGAAACAGGTAAAGCTAGAAGATCAATGACATGGAGCCTGCATGCAAAAATAAAACATGGTAGACCTAGACAGATCATGAAGGATTTGACAGAGATGGGAATCACATGGAATGAAACTGAGAACATATCCAAGTATAGAGACACATGACAAATTAGTGTCCATGGCTTATGGAACAAAGGATGTGTAAAACACTGTATGGACATAAAGGCTTAATTTATGCTTTTATCTTACAAATGTCTTGGAATAAATATATCTAATGTGTCTGCTTTTGTCATATTCACCATTAATGTTGACACAATTAGAAGCAGTTGATTGGTCTAGTTTCATCCACTCAGGGCATTGGCACTGTTCTATCCAAGGATCGGATGAGATAACACTGCATGTATGAGAACAGTAACTTCTTTTGCATGTAACTGAAAGAAAATTACGATTGCAATTAGTGAACAAAAATAACTCTATAAAACATACATGTAATGCAATGCTATATCAAACATAATCTTTACTATTTCTTTCATGTAATCTTGTATTGGGATATAAAACAGACAGCCTATGATCATTGATATGGTGGACGTGTGTGTCATCAGCAGAAGAATGAATGTCCACCTCAACACTATTGTAGATTTGAGTGAGTGTTACCAACTACAGGCAAGGATATAGTCCTACTTAAGAGTGTGATGCCATGGGGTATGTCATGTGGACAAGAGCATCATATTGTTCTGTGTTATCAAAGTATTCATTTCTTATTGGCAAACCAAAAAGCAAGAGCAGTTGTGAAAAGAAATATACAATTCTCTCCAATGATAGTCATACAAAGACTCAAAAGGACAGATCCAACTGCAAGCCAACTTTATATTTCACCAAATTTGACTCATAGACATCACCCAACAGTGTTTTCAAAGGACAGAACAACATGCAATTTGGATAGCAATGAAAGTTCTCTTATTTACATATGAGATTAATGAGATTAGAATCAACATATCATGTGCTGAAGGGCATATGTAGATTTGACAATGATGCTGAGAGAACTTTGTTGATTAGTGTGTAGATCAGTACAACTGATGTGGTGATGGCAGTATTTATATTTCAGAAGGATTCAGTTTATACCATATCTTGCCTCTTCTTTTATTCAATAGGAATGCTACTGTTGTGAAATATTGAGATAAGCAGTGGGACACCACTGATGCAGCACTCTACTATACAATCATGCTGTAATACAATGATGTAACAATCATCTATACATAGGCCTATTTATAAATATGTTTCATTACTTACGGGCAGAAGAGTAATAAGCAAGAAAGCCCTTTCCACCGATTGATTTATCTGAAATGAAGGTAATACGCATTGAATTTGTCTTGGAGGTCACTGGCATTGGCTCACTGTCACAAATCGATTGAGATGAATTTTGCTGACTGACATCATTGTATACTGTAACATAGTCATAAAAACAGCCTTCCACATCGTATTCAATGAACCTGTGAATGTAGATTAATTCGTGTTAGATGTGGGCTGTAAGTTATTAAAATATGCAACTGGATGCAAACAAAACAAAAAGAAAATGAGTTTCGTACAAAAAATGTTTGTGCTATCTATAAAATGTATGTAAATATATAATATACTATGGTATACTGCACTGTTGTGAGTCAGTCAATGAAAGAATACTCATTGGTAGGTATCGCAATGCCGCGAGTCAGAGTCAATGTCACAATAGACCCCCTTGGTGGGAAGCACTATATTGTGAGTCAGAGTCAATGCCACAATAGACCCCTTGGTGGGAAGCACTATATTGTGAGTCAGAGTCAATGCCACAATAGACCCCTTGGTGGGAAGAACTATATTGTGAGTCAGAGTCAATGCCACAATAGACCCCTTGGTGGGAAGCACTATATTGTGAGAGTCAATGCCACAATAGACCCCCTTGGTGGGAAGCACTATATTGTGAGGCAGAATCATATTTATAATTCTATCTTTTAATGACACTCCAACGATTCTTCATGACACACAGTTTATGTTGTTACTAGTTTTCTTTTGTAAGATGAGTGTAAAACAAGGACTCTGTGGGCTCATCCTTCAGTGTTTGTAAGCTGCTTCTGAAAACTGCCTGTGTAAGTAATGAGTGTAAACACACGGGCAATGTATTCCTATAGTACTGCAGGTTGAACATCCTTCAGTGTTTACTGTTGCAGGAAACTGCCTGTGCAAATAATGAGTGTAAAAATAAAGACAATGAAAGCTCATCCAACAATATTTGTGAGCTGCTACAGAAATCTGTGCATGTAAGTAATGAGTGTAAAATGTAAACTTAATAAACAGTGTTTATGAGCTGCAGCAGGGAACTGTGTAAGTAATGAGTGCAAATACAAGAACAATGTAAGCTCATCCAACAATATTTGTGAGCTGCTGCAGGAAACTGTCTGTGTAAGAACACACAGGAACAATTGAGAATCAGTCAAAAGACAATGATAATACAATAATAATTGCCTTGTATATACAATACAATAAAAGAGAAAAGAGAAAATTACTTACTTTACTGTAATAACAGCTGCAATTTCATTAACGGTAATTGTCCATGTACAAAATATGTTATTTGGGTAGGTCTGTGGATAATTGGAGCTCATGATGTATCCAGAACTGTTAGTTAAGGTGCGGTTACAATCTGGTAGAGAAAACATGTAAATGTAAATCTTATATCAACCACATTTTTCTATACCTTGGCAACATTTATAGAAATATATAAATCTAAACTAGCACTGTGCTAGACAGCACTCATTCATCATGTGTGTTGATGACCATTTCATGAGCTCATAGATAACTGATGAACAATCCCTGGAACTGTGGGAAGGGAACGTGATCTGCATCTCCTATACTGCTGGACTTTCTTGTCCACATTTGTTTAGGAAAAACATTCTCTGTGACTTAGTCAACAACAGAGTCACTTGCGATTGGTATTCTTTTTTCCTACTCACGTGAACAAAGTTAATCAGGATAACATTGGTGAATGAAAGGCTGTTTTGAAAACTCAACATCTCTGGAACCAATGGATGATGAAGATGGACGTGAAACAAGTCATAATAAAGAAGACATCAGATAGTACATCTGTCTGGTCCCGATGGAATATGATAGACATATGGTGTTCTGAATGAAATTGAGACAACTTGCTCCAAAAAAATTACATGAGAATTCACCAGAAGTTTGAAGACAGAACACATACTGGAAGAGTGGTTACACAGTTACCTCCTCACAATGGTAAAACCAGGCAAAGACATAACTTAAACTAAGGCTAATGTATTATTATGCTTCAGAATATATATGGAAAGGTTCTAGAAAGGATCATTGCAAGACGGTTGTCCTTAAATGTAGAAAATAGGGGCTTACTCTCCGACACTTTCGAAGCATACAGACCAGGCAGAGACACAACCACCAATGCAGAATTCCTGGTGAACAATATTTGCGTAAGCTCTCAGGAAGAAACAGCATTTGTGCTATAAATCTGGACAATGCATATAACAAAGTCCGTTCCAGCAATCTTGTCGACTTGCTAACTGACCTTATCATTGACATGGATCATTCGATGGATAACAATGTTACTCATAAAATTGAAGACAGAAACATTTGAATCAAAGAAAATATACTGTACAACACCAACGAAAAACAAAATAATTAAAGACAAAAACATTTAAATCAAAGAACAGAAACTTTACAACTCCTCTCAGAACACAAATTAAAAAATGGATCTTCACTGTCACCTCTACACATAAACAAATTGAACAGATGCAGGCAGCTGGGCCAGGTAGTCCTTACTTATGCGGATGACTTCTTATTGTACAATCTTGGCAGAAACAGACATGACATCATTGAGAGAGTCCTAATTAACTATAACACCTTTGGCTCTGGTACACAAGTTATAATGCAGTCATCAACCTCTCCAAAAAAGAGATTGTTGGTTTTCAATGAACAACAAAATAAATACAAACACACTTCCAGCTGCTACATGCATGGGTATCAACATTGACAGTGAACGGACTATGAAATACTTAGACTTACATAAAACACATGTTTATATATCGTTTCAATGGGACACGACAGACTATAGCTAAAACTAGTAGGTAATGATGGGCAATGATGAGCACACAAGAAATCATAAAAATTACAATACACAAATCACATTCAACGTTTCAACCAAAAGGTCTTTAACATATGAAATAATTAGAAATATTTGATATGAGAATTTCTTTTGTGTAGTATGCCAACAATACAACTCAGAAAGCTAACAAGTGTATCAGTGCAATTAAAGAAATGGCATTCACAGAAATGCAACAGCAGACACTCTTTTCAAACAAGTGACAAACTTGACTACTGAAAAAAAAGTATATGAATTATGAAATTACTAAGGAATCTACAATTAAAAGTGCTATGCCCACTCACAGTCAGTCATCTATGAAAATGAAAGACTTATATAGAATAACTGGTGAAAGTACGGCTATATATTTGAAATAACTGGTGAAAGTACGGCTATATATTTGAAATAACTGGTGAAAGTACGGCTATATATTTGAAATAACTGGTGAAAGTACGGCTATATATTTGAAATAACTGGTGAAAGTACGGCTATATATTTGAAATAACTGGTGAAAGTACGGCTATATATTTGAAATAACTGGTGAAAGTACGGCTATATATTTGAAATAACTGGTGAAAGTACGGCTATATATTTGAAATAACTGGTGAAAGTACGGCTATATATTTGAAAGAATCAACAAGCAATGTAGAATGTAGTTGTAATGAATTTATAGGTTACAGAATTAATCAATTATAGATCTTGAAATCCTATTCAACCAGATTGCATCAAATTTTTTGGTACAAAATGTGTTGTAAACTTTAACGAAAATAACACTTTATAGCACTAATTACATCAACTTTTTCAAATATTAACCAATATGTTTCTGTGCTTGTTTACTGCATAGCTGTGTAGTCTGGAACAGACTAAAGGAATTGCTGTAACTTGATTAGTTTTTATGTGCTTTCAAATTTAGAAACTCTAAGTTAAAAAAGTGTGATAGTAGCATGATGTAAACAAACAAGTATTCAAGATATATTATTTTCTTTAGTTCCTGCCATGCATGTTCCATATATGTATATACTTGCTGAATGTTACATTATTTTCTTTAAATTATGTTAGAAGTGACATCTATATTTCACACAAGCATATTTTCACATTACATTTTTAAAATTCCTCTTCCAATATATGTAGAAATGAATCCAAGAAACATTGTATTTTCATATAGAAGAACAATTTGTGCATTATACGTGCACATCTGAGAACTATAACTTTAAAATTGAATTTTTAAAGAATCTTTTAGTAATTCTACCACTTCCCTGCTATAACTCCCCACTTAAAAACTGAACTGACTCACCACTACATAAGCCATCAGAGCCCTCTGGAAGCCCATTCAAGCACAAGCACTCAACCTTGCCTTTCTGACTCCGACATATTCTGTTCTCAGAGCAAGGCTTCTGGAAGCACAGATCCACATCTGTAATAAATATATGCATGTTTAAATTTGTGTTGCCATGGTCCATGCCTGATTGTTAGATCTCATCTGGCTTTCTAGAAATTAAACAGCTAATCACAACAACAAAAAAATACAATGAAATCCAGATCTATATCAAAACACACAGAAAACAAAAGTTATGGCACAAAGATAACCCTTTCCAGATCATGTGTTTTGCCAGTGGCAACATATGGCGCAAGACTTGGACTTTAAACAAGACACTATCCAGAAGAATAAATTCAGGTGAAATTAAGTGCCTTTATTGCCTTAATTAAATGAAAAGATCATTAACATTTTGAAATTACTGAAACTAAAGGAAAGGTGGCTTCTATAAACCATCATAAGAAGGAAGCTACAGTATTTTGGACACTTAAAGAGACATTGATAGGCTTATTTTAGAGGGCAGAGTCCCAGGGATGAGAAGAGGAAGACCAAACGACGATGGATCAGTGACAATGAATGAAAGAACATGTCTCTGCTGGCCTGCTTGTTTGGGACAGAGAGGTATTCAGAGTATCCACGATGAAGACAACGTTCACTTTGTAGATATATCTGAAAGAACCTTGTCCTGTTTATGTGTTATTTATGTTACAAGCAAGCTTAATAGCCTTTGTAGTACTGAAGCCTGATTGCACATTAAATTTTATGGTCCTCAAGGAATTTACATACCATTGTAGTGTGTGTTGTCTGTATGTCCATTGGTCAGTCCATATCCATAGTAACTTGAGAATATACATGTTAGAAATCTTGGCAAAAATTGAATTTTTTTTTAAAGGGATATTGATTGGTCAAATCTGTAAAATGGGTTGATGAAAATTGTGAAGCAAAAAGGTGCCAGATGAATGGACCTAATTCAAATATATATATTGTATATTAATATTTATTAATTTTATGCAATTATTCAAAAACAAACGTATATACCTTGACATGTGTTACTTGATGCAACATAATTATAACCAGGATGGCAGGAGCAGGTAAAACTTCCTTTTGTGTTGTTGCAGACTTGAGTACAGTTATGTTGTCCAGTCTGGCATTCATCTACATCTGTGAGAATATACAACTTGGTTATACTAAATTTAGTCAAACAAAAATGATGAATGAAATATGAATATTACATTAATAGTGGCACAAATTTACCTGCCATAATCTGAGAGGAACATTCTGGAGGCCTGTGCATGTATTGTATATTACTTAACTTTTTCATACCTTCCATTCACTTCATTTGCTTGTTCACACATGTATACCTGCACACACAAACATCTGCAAACATACGAAGCATAGATTTTTATGGGTTCTACCTACTGTGATAACAGCATGTAAAATAAAATATTCTAAAATAGCATGAATATGTGTACACAAACTCTAAATATAGTATAATTTAATGTTCCAACTATAGGCCAGTGACATATTTATTTTTAAAAAGGCATCATGGTGAAATAAATATGTCTGCGACAAATAATTTTCAATAATGTATTCACATCCTAATAGCTTATTGTACAAATATTGCAGCCTAATCTTAACTCTAACCATAATAGTATAGCCTATTCTCTAATTTCAACCAAATAGTTTATTTCACAACTAATGCAGCCTAATCCTAACTCATATAGTATATTCTCTAATCCTAACTTCCACCGAAGATGGATGTTGTCAGACGAATGGCACAAAAAAACAACAACACAACACATTTCCATTCTCTGGACTACATCCTGCTGGAAATCTAGTAGGATAATGGTCCTGCTACAAGGAAAAGCCAGCGGGAGTTTGAGAATGAATGCTGAAGAAGCAGAAGATAATCCTAACTCTAACCATAAAAGCATATTCTCTAATCCTAACTCTAACTATAAAAGCATATTCTCGAATCCTAACTCTAACCATAATAGTATATTCTCTAATCTAACCAAATAGTTTATTTCACAACTAATACAGCCTAATCCTAACACAAAACCATAATTAATTCTTTAAAAAAACACACCCCAGACTGAAATGAGACTTGCAGACTGATTCTATGTGCATCTGTACAGCATCAAAAACCAGACAGCTACTCCTGTTGCTGACCACTTCAATGGCACGGGCCAAAGATATTCATATGGCAGCCATTAAGTCTTGCTTCTCAGATGACTTGAAGGCCATTATTTAAAACTATCATATATATCAAAGTGGCACAATTGAGCCTTTTGGGATTAATGCCCCACAGTCCTATGGATGATATCCTGTTCTACCATAATTTTCATTTTGTTTTGTTTCATCAATATTTGGGTGTATTTTGTCTATTTTCTATTTGTGTTGTTTCTCCTCTGATCTTCTAGTTTTTTCTCTTCCCGATTGTAAGCTATATTTAGCTGTCATGTGAGTGTGAATATCAATAGTGCTATTTTTACTCATTGTATATCTGGTGTTAATGTATTCTAGATAACTGCGTTCCAGATAACTGCGTTCTAGATAACACGTTCTAGATAACTGCGTTCTACATAACTGTGTTCTAGATAACTGCGTTCTAGATAACTGCGTTCTAGATAACTGCGCTCTACATAACTGCGTTCTAGATAACTGCGTTCTAGATAACTGCGTTCTAGATAACTGCATTCTACATAACTGCGTTCTAGATAACTGCGTTCTAGATAACTGCGTTCTAGATAACTGCGTTCTACATAACTGTGTTCTAGATAACTGTGTTCTGAATGAAATGTTTTTTTGCGTTATATGCATATTTCCAATGATTAGCAAAACTTCTTTATTATATTCTAACTTTTTGCTGTTGGATTTCAGTTTTGCTGCAGGGAGTACATATTATTTATTTCATTTAGTTATGTTGGTGTTAACCTTTAGTATGCTAGTTTACAATTACGTAATTTCTCTACTGCAGCCGACTTTTTTGAAAATGTTACGTAATAGTAGGTGGCTGTTTTGAAAACACGATAACGTTTTTGTTGTTGGAGATATTTAAATAATATTTGTACTTATAAATAAACAATTGAATTTTTGCATATATTGGTGTAAGTTTTGTTGGTGTCTGTGTTGTACAAGACTTGTGAGAAAGTCGTAAAGACGTTTTTATTCACAAAAAACAAACAAATTATAACCAAAAAAACCAAAACAAAAATAATACAAAATTTCTAGCTTTTTGGGGGGAAATTTCTTGAAGTGTCAACAATGGATACCGAACTAATTCAACAGTATTTTATGGTCAAAAGTTCATAATTTCACTGGTGAAAATGAATAAACCGTATAGATTTGTCATAAAATCGTTCTCTAATGCTAGATCTAGTCCAAATCTGAATTGCTCCAAAGCAATTGATGTTTAGCCTCAAAATATACAAAACTGTGTGGACTAATGTATTTTTTAGTATTAAAACAGCTTACTTCTCAAGAATTTATCAATCGAACCATAATCCATAATAGTTTTACTGAATATACGATAAAACAAGTCTATAAAACCCAATTCACTTTCATGGCGTTTCTCGTTTTTGAAATTGTCAATATATTGTGAAAATTTCAATATTTAAATTAAATTCGGTCCATGTTGCCACTAAACTTGCAGAAAAATGGAAGTAAATTGAATAACTTGCCAGATTTCAAATACTCTGGTAACCAAAATATTTTTTAATGTAGCTTCTTTTATTGATGACAGGGAAACTAGCAATGGGGCTTCTATGGGATTTGTACGATCGACAGCAGCTATCTTATACAGCTATCTTATGCACATTGTACAACATCAGGTTAACATACCCACACAAGAATTGTTCCATGTATAACCAGAGTAACATGAGCAGACAAAACTTCCTATTGTATTGATGCAGTCCTGATTACAATTATGTTGTCCAGTCTGGCATTCATTGATATCTGAGGCAATACATCAAAATTGTGTGATTATAACACAATTATAACAACAACAATTATTATGATAATAATACTAATAACAGCTATATCATAACTATTCATCTACATTTTAAGCTTATAGCATCAAACATTTCTATATACACATAGGACTTAAAACCTATAATAGTTAGCCCCCTTTTATTTTCAATCATACTATCTATTGTCCGTGTACTTTTGAACACATATATACATACACACACACAGGTAATGGTAACATATAAATATATATGTATATATAATTTGACATAAGGGGCTTACATTGGGTACTTAAATGTACAAAGAACTGTATATTTTATTTCAGCATTCACTCACTACATTGCAATTAAATATATCCTGACAAATATGATCTGATGAGAGCAGATAGGCTGGAAAGTTCTGTCACTCTACTGAGCGGCAGAGCAATGGATAACACCGAAATATCAAACTATTTATGAGAAACTGCATGGTTACATGAAATTAAATATCCAAAATAAAAGAATTCGAATTGAAATATGGAGCCACCAGAAATGAACACATTATGGGCAGAAAAGAATGTTTGTTAACAATAAAGAACTGAAACTGTCAATTGCTGTATAATTATAGATATGAGTAACTAATGTCTTGACAATTTTTAGAGGCAGAGAGAGCCCGACAGAGAGCATGTACAAGTACATGCATTTTATTTGTTTTCTAAATTAACATTAAAAACAAAGTTATAAGTGATGCAAATTCATTTGTTTTCTAAATAACATTAAAAACAAAGTTATAAGTGATGGCAAATTCATTTGTTTTCTAAATAACATTTAAAACAAAGTTATAAGTGATGGCAAATTCATTTGTTTTCTAAATTAACATTAAAAACAAAGTTATAAGTGATGGCAAATTCATTTGTTTTCTAAATAACATTTAAAACAAAGTTATAAGTGATGGCAAATTCATTTGTTTTCTAAATTAACATTAAAAACAAAGTTATAAGTGATGGCAAATTCATTTGTTTTCTAAATTAACATTAAAAACAAAGTTATAAGTGATGGCAAATTCATTTGTTTTCTAAATTAACATTAAAAACAAAGTTATAAGTGATGGCAAATTCATTTGTTTTCTAAATTAACATTAAAAACAAAGTTATAAGTGATGGAAAATTCATTTGTTTTCTAAATTAACATTAAAAACAAAGTTATAAGTGATGGCAAATTCATTTGTTTTCTAAATTAACATATTAAAATTATTCCTACTAGCAGTGATTACAGCAGAAGTTAACAATGGAATGTTAAATTTCGAAGTCATATAATATTAGTAATAAGGCCTGTCAGGTAATCTGTCAATTAACACCTTTACTAAGAAACAAAGATATTACACTAGAAACAAAGAAAGCGATATTCAACACCATTTTTCTATCAACGTTGTGTTATGCAGTATCAAACTTGGACATTAGATTCTAGAACAATTCATATGATCAACACCACTGAAATGAAATATGTAAGAAATATAATTGGAGTTAGCTTGAGAGACAAAATCAGGAATGAAGACCTAAGAAAACAATTAGGTATCATGTCAACATTAGAATATATTCAGAAAAAACAGGTTAAATTGTTCCGACACATAACCAGACAGCAAGAGCATAGTATTATCCAAGAAACTCTTAACAAACGATGCAAAAACAGTAGACCTATTAGACACCCTCGTAAAAGGTGGATAGATAGTGTATTAGAGACACTCGGAAATATAACAGCAGAAGAGGCAAACAGAAGGGCAAAAGACTGTACACTCACTCTCCTCTCAACACCGAAAGGTAAATGAGAAAAGAAAGAAGAAGAAGAAGAAGATATAATATTCATTCATTCATTTCATTTTCCTTTTGCACTTAAGTTAGCGCATAGAAAGATCTCTCTCCAATTCTGTCTGTTCAAAGCTATTCTGTGCAGTTTTTGAATAGTATGGATATTGATTGTTTTACTTTCTCTAAGTATTGTTCTTCTGAGTGTTTCTTTTGGTTTACCATTGGCTCTTTTGCCTGTAGGTATCCATTCAAGAGATTGGTGGTGTATTCTGTTGATGCCTGCACGTAGGACATGCCTGATTTAGGACCAACAGCATTTTCTGATAACAACTGTGATGAAATTTTGATGTGTCTTCTCTGATTTTATAATTCAACTTGAATTCACTCCAATGAGTGTTAGTTATCCTACAAAGACATTTGTTCTCGAAACTCAGTAATTCTTTTCTGAAGATAAGGAGCTTTTTCAGCTCTCACATCCATATGATAGCACCGGAATAACGCAGAAATTAAATAAACGCAGAAATTAAATAAGCGCATTTTCATGCATGTGCTGTTTGACCTCCAGATATTAGACAGTCTGTTAAAGGCACTTGATGCTAGTGCAATGTGAGTTGTAATTTCTGTCATGACATCACCGCAGAGTGTTAATTTGCTTCCTAGATAGAAGAATTTATGTATCTTTTCAAGTTGTTGCAAAAATTCTCCTATCTAGGAAGCAAATAATATTGGTATATTTTATTGGTCATATAATAAAATGTAAATTCGGTTTTATGTAGTACACAATCACCTGTCCATTAGTGTTTATCATATACCATATAGTTATATAGTGTGCTGATTTCACTACTTTCTTAGCAGGTATACATATACCATATCATATACCATATAGTTATATATTGTGCTGATTTCACAAGTTTCTGAGCTGGAGTACATGATTGTTGGTGTTAAACCACGTATGTCAATTCTAGCAGGTATTTAGGTTTGTCGACTATTTAAGAATGGGGTTGTTAATTTGGGGTGTGTTTTGGGGTTTAAGGTTAGCATTAGGCTGCACTACTAGTATAATAAGTGGTTAGGATTAGAGATAGAACTAAGTAAGATTTAGGGTTAGGATTCATCATCATCAGGTGCCGTGCCGGGTGGCGTAGGCGGTCATGGCTCTCCACAGCTCTCTGTCCACAGTATTATGTATCAAAGTCGTTGTTTTTTCTTTGCCGTGCCAGGTTGTCAAACTGTCTAATATTTTCTCACATTGTCGCCCTCTGTCTCTGGTGCTTTCAATCTTGCCTGTTGTGATTATGTTCTCTAAACCTGCCTGTCTCATGAAGTGGCCAAAAAAAGAAGATTGCCTTTTTCTTATATTGTTGATTAAGGTCCGTTTCGCATTTAACTCTTTTAACACCTCTACATTAGTTTTTCTGGCAGTCCATGGTATTCTCAGCATTCTTCTGTAGAACCACATCTCTGTTGCCTCCAATCTCCCACTTTCCAGTTTGTTTATTGTCCAAGACTCGCACCCATATGTTAGTATAGGGGTTATATAGCACTGCAGAACTCTCTTTCTCACCTCTAATGACAAGGTCATATTACACAGTATATTTTTCATTTTTCTGAATGTTGTTTTTGCCTGTCCTATTATAGGGTTAGGATTACTACTGTATTATTTGTAGAATGAACTGTTGGGATTAAGAAAAGGGTTAAGATTAGAGTTAGGGTTATTGATAGGGTAAGTTTAGGGCTCCAGTTAGACTTATGTAGGTGGTCAATATTGGGCAATGCTATGCTACTAGTAGAATAAGGAGTTAGGGTTAGCTTTAGAGATGAACCTAAAAGGTTATGGTTAGATTAGGCTGTGCTAGTTGTGCAATGAAATGTTAGGGTTAGACCTATGTAAGTGGCCAGTTTTGTGCAATGTCTTGAAGAATGGTTTTGAAAGGGTCTGAATTTTGAGCTTTAGTTTATTTTCACCCCAAGATTTCACACATGTATGATTGCAGCACATGTTGGTGTATACCATTCTGACTTCTACTGTGTTATTTTGCAGATTTCCATATGAACGTTTCCAAATAAAATGCAAAAAGCCCTTTGGAGGAAATACATTGCAGATTTCTCATCAAAACAGTGAATAAGCTGTATAAAATTGGTTGTCACTGACATGTTTCTTTAATAATGATGTCATTTTTAAAAGCCCACAACAATTATGTCATATTGTTGGCATGTGAAATTATATTATATTTACAGTTTGTATACATGCAATCATGCTATATTTACAATATAGGAGATCTGAAGGTGTCAGAACTAGTAGTACCCTAAAATCTTAATAAATAATTATGTTTGGAAATTAAAGGAAAACAAATGTGTTAGATTTGGGATTCATAAAGAATGCTTAGGTAGATTTTGAACAGGAAATGTAATGAACAATTTATATAGGAAATAAAAATGTTGACAGCAGACATTTAAATTTATATAAGTCTGCAGGATCAGTATAATGTTGGAATAAAAAAACATAAAAATAGTAAAATACCTGTCTTAGACTAGATCTGATAGGACGTAGGATAAACTGATATAGGATTACACATGGCAAAACAATACAAAGTAGCTTTCTGGAATTAGTAGATCATATAGAAATAAAGATGAGAAAATATATTCACCTTGCAGCAAATAAAGCACCACATTTGGCAGTGGTGCAATGGTGTAAACCTATGTGGTTTGAATATGTAGAAAGGCACAGTCACTTTCTAAAAGTATTTTGCAAGAAATAAGTGAGGTGAAAGAAGAAGAGGCAGAAGAAGAAAATTCTGGATTGATAACATCAAGGAATGGTCTGAATATGATTTTTCTACACTCTTCTGAATGTCTGAAGATAGAGGCATTTGGAGGGTTTTTTGTGCTGGGTTTTTTCTCCTTTGTGGAACCTCTACAACCCTAATGGGTTATGGATCTTATTATTATCATTATTATAGAAATAAGTAACAATCTATTCAGTTCCCTTCAGCAAATATACACTTTTGCTAACATTCATACAGCTGGTGAAAATATTTAGTGGAATCAATTCTTTGACATCTCTCACTGAAGTCTTGGTGCATTGGTGATAATGTCATCTACATCCTTGAATCACTGTCCTTTCAGTACCAATTTCAATCATTGGAACAAGAAAAAAATCTGCCGGTGCAAGGTCGGGAGACCATGGAGGCTATTGCAAGGTAATCACACTGAGCTGTGTGATATACTGCTTTACTAGTAGGGAGCGATGTGCTGGTGCATTGTCATACAACATAATCCAACTGTTTGTTCTCCATTTTTCTGGATATTTTCTGACAGCATATCTTAGACGTCAGAAGATATCAATATACATTTCCTTGTTAACTGTTTAGGAATGAAATCATTTGATATTTGTACATTTTTCAATCAAGGACATTTTCAACTCTGAGGATGCAATTAGCACAAGAAACAAACATCTGTATTTTCTCTTTGACAGCATATGTGAAGGTCACATCTGCCATGTCCTTTCATCAAGGTCATTACCAACTTCTAAATATATAATCTACATTATATAATCTTGAATACCAACTCTAGTCAACTATTCTGGGAATTTATTTTAAGATACCTCTTATAAATGGTGTAACAAAATAGCAAAGCAACTAAAGATTTATGTGTACACTTGTGTTGAGTCCAACATTTGAATTCTATTCAATAATAGTTGCATACTATTCAAATCATGGACCACTACTAATGTTGATAAAAGTTCCAACATCAGGTAGACATACCGTGACAAGTGTTGCTTGAAGCATTGTAAACATAACCTGGACGACAGGAGCAGACAAAACTGCCTATGGTGTTTGTGCAGATCTGATCACAGTTATCTTTTCCAGTCTGACATTCATTGACATCTACAAAGATGTATACATTTCAATTACCACAAGGAATAGGAAAATTTATGAAGAAACAACAATTATACTAAAAGAATAAAACACATTACATCATCCTAAATCTAACACAGAAATTATATATATATATCACTTTACACAATCTATTTTCTCATAGTTCTGATCTAGTGGTGGGCAAAATAAGGCCAGCTGTCATTTTTTCTGGCCTGGCAGGATTATACAGGCCTAACAGTTCTGACCTGTTCTGGCTTAACAGTACTCCATGCACTGGCCTCCCAAGCTCAGGATGCACTACGTGGAACGTTTAGAGACCCCAATGTGATAAACAAATGCAAGAATGCTGATATGTGGCTGATATGTGTATGTATCTCACAGATTAGAAACTCTTCTTACTCTACCACTCAGATGTTGAGTCTTACAAATATAATGTTTAATTTCAGCAGAGATACATCATCAACCACATCATCCATATTCAACAGGAGGTCATGAAGCAACTGCACCATGTCACTTTTATCCATCACTCAATATCTAACTATAAATACTTTATTTGCACAAATCTCATCCTGTCCAGAACAGTAGATCCATATTAACCCAAGATCTTAGATACAACTTTAGATGTTATTCATTCCTACCATTACAGTCACCTTACAGTAACACGTTCTCGTTGGAATGGTAGACACAGTGAGAATTATTCCACATATTCTAACTCACAATGACTTTATTTTAGTAAGATTTCTCCATATGTTGTCCATATCACTCAACAGAGAAATATGCTACTTGCAATGAGTACTTTCAAAACACTTCAAACTTTAAGCAACAGAGAGTACATTCATAACACTTAACTCTTTAAGCAACAGAGAGTACTTTCATAACACTCAACTCTTTAAGCAACAGAGAGTACTTTCATAACACTCAACTCTTTAAGCAACAGAGAGTACTTTCAAAACACTTAACTCTTTAAGCAACAGAGAGTACTTTCACAACACTTAACTCTTTAAGCAACAGAGAGTACTTTCATAACACTTAACTCTTTAAGCAACAGAGAGTACTTTCACAACACTTAACTCTTTAACCTTTAGGGCCCTGAATTAAAAATTAAGAAACATCCCCTTGGGCCTGAATTCTTTTTTGGAAAATTTTCGTTATTGATGGTGGGTGTTTTGAAAACGTGATAACTTTTTTATTTTAAAAGATATCAAAATAATTTTTGCATATCTAAATAAAGGAGGGAATAGTAAATATAGTCATGTTTTTGTTGTTGTTGTATGTATGATATGACAGTTGTGAGCAAGTTGTGAAGTTGAAAATTCGGGGGGAATATCGCAAAACGCAATTTTCAAATCGCACATGTAACTTCTTGACGACCCTAATACTTGAGCAATGCGTGGAATCATTGATAAAATCCTCATAAATACCTATACTTATTGTATATATATTGTTTTATATCAAAACTAGTATAAGATGAACTAAAAAACTAATAAAACGTGAAGTAATTGCATATAACGTCCGCCCGGTAAACACTAGGTCTAGCCCGACACGCAGCGTAATTATTGTCTAAGCACACACGTGGCACCCCTGATACATATTATTTTTGTGTTTTTGAATGACTACACAAACATTCTTATCAAATAACAACATATTAAACATAAAAAACAACAATTAAAACATGTATTCACGATCACTTAGCCATGCCACACGGTACTCAATTTGATAGTAAAATATGGCTAAAAAATGGCCAACGTCGTTCCAGAAATTCGCTGACAAAACCAGCCGGTTTTCTCTCTTCTTGCAGTCGTAATGAGTAAAGTAACTTGACCTTTAAACTGCGACGTATTCCTAGCGTCGTTTGGCGTGTTTTATACGTCACGGGATCATTATTTTGTGAAGTTCCGTACTCGGGAATCGGGCGATATCCTATGTAGCGGGATTGCGCCTGCAGGCACAATGGAGCTGTTCTCATAGGCGCATTATTGCGACCGCAGAGTCGTAAAGGTTAAGCAACAGAGAGTACTTTCACAACACTCAACTCTTTAAGCAACTGAGAGTACTTTCACAACACTTAACTCTTTAAGCAACTGAGAGTACTTTCACAACACTTAACTCTTTAAGCAACTGAGAGTACTTTCACAACACTTAACTCTTTAAGCAACAGAGAGTACTTTCATAACACTTAACTTATAGCATAAAGTGATAATTCCTAGGTCATCCAGAAAAATGCACTTGCAAGCAAAACATCACTGCAGGGTATCAATAATGCTGCCTTGTGAACACAAGACAAGGCAAATGGATTAATCACTGCAGCAAGAATATCAGCAATCAATGAATTTCAAGACATGCTTTTTTCACTGTCCTAAACTGTATATTCTTTATGAATAGTAACACCAGATATCATAGCTGCATTAAGCTGTAGAGAACTTCAGAAAATAAGAGACAGTGTAGTGACATGATTAGACAACTTATAAACTAAACTATCTACTGATTAACATGATGAAACCAAGGGGCGGTGTAGTGACATGATCAGCCAACTAATGGAGTTACCAATATGGTAATGTCAAAATCAATAGCTTAATTTATTACATTGTCTAAATCTGAAAACTATTAACAAATACATTGTCATAAATTTCAATAAAATATTTAGGGTAAACAAACAATGACATATTCTCTTACCTTGACACTGATTGTTGTCATAAATAAATCCATTACGGCACTGACAGACTGAGTTACAGCCAGAGATGACACATTCTTCATTTGTCTCGCAGGTCAGGTCACCACTTGCACATCTATCAATAACATCAGTACAGTACTCCCCTGGATAAAATATATACAGTAAAATACATGTAACAGATGCCATTACATGTCATGTTCACAAACCAAACCAACAGTTAACAAAGTATCACAATAATGAACATGAAAGCTCAATAATATGTGATATGTTCCTTAGTTTACACGTCTGATAATCAATGGCTTAAGTTTATAGGTTAATGAACATTTAAAATCATTGTAGGATTTTGAGCGTTTGCTAAATAGGGGATTAAATTCTCCATTTACCAGGTTTTAACCTAAAACTGAAGTCTATTTTTGATTTATCAGACTGTATTGGCTTTTATCTTTGTATGACCCTATGATCGGCACAAAATTAAATTAGAGTATGCAAGTATTGCAAAAGGATGTTCATGGTATAATATGGTGACAGTTTCTCTGTTGTTTATAAATTATTTAAAATTATCATAGGAGTTATTGAATAAATGATCTGCTTCTTTCTAATACTCTTGAGAAGCTGAAAGTCTATGAGAACACACTGAGTACAGAGAATCCACTTTTACTCATTACTGCAGTTATAATTAGTGAAATGATTTTGGGGTATTTTGAATACATTTCAAATTCAGGTTAGAAAACACACCTGCACAATAAAAAAAAACAGCCACATCTGAGCAAAAAACCAAATTAATATATTCACTAAATATAATGGTAACACTTACCTGTACACCCAGGCTTGCAAACACATCCATGTACTGGATCACATGAAATTGTCTCCTTGCCGCAGGCACAACTATTGCTACACTCAACACCCCATGTTCCGCTACTACACTCTGGTGAAATGAAGAAGAGACAATATAGTTACTGAATATAGATACGTTGATAAAATTAACAATTTTGGGAAATATCAAGTGACATAATCTTTCCAGAACGTTGTATTCATCGTGGATACTTTGAACACCTCTCTGTTCCGGGCAAGCAGGCCTGCATTGGCCAGAGAATTGCATACATTTTTCAATGTTGCTGGTCCATCATCTTCTTGGTCTTATTCTCTTTCCAGGTACTCTGCCTTCTAGAATAAGCTTTTCTATACCATCATGCTCCTTTAAGTTTCAAAAATACTGTAGCTTCCTTCTTATGATGATATTTAGAAGCCACCCTTCATTTAGTTTAAGTAATTTTAAAACTTCAATGTTCTTCTTTTTCTCTGTCCATGATATTCATAGGATCTTTCTTAACACTTCATTTCAAATGACTTTATTCTTTTGGAGATTGTCTTGTTTAAAGTCCAAGTCTTGCATCCATATATTGACACTGGGAAAACACATGAAAAAGGGTTACTTAAAAGTCATTATTACTACTTTGCCATAGATTTCTCATTTGTGTTAATTTGAGTGTTGCAACTGCGAGTCTTATTCTAATCTTGACTGAACAATCTCCGGAACTGTTTATATTTGCTCCCAGATATTCAAATTTGTTTACACATTCTAGTTATATATTGTCTATGTTGATTATTGGTTTGATTTTTGTTTTGTCTGCTGTCATAATTTTTGTTTTCTGTGTGTTTAGATACAGATTTTGGATCTCAATGTATTTCTTTGTTGTTGTGATTAGCTGTTTCAGTCCCTCAGGTTGTGTAGTAAGAAGGACTGTGTCATCTGCGTATCTTATTTCTGGAATCTTGTACCCACCGATATTTAATGGCTGAAACTCGTTTTCCTCTAGTTCTTCTCTTACATTTCTCATTATATTCTCTGCATAGATATTAAAAAGCTAAGGGGATAGAGTGCACCCCTGTCTCAATCAACTTTGAAAAGTGAACCTTTCAGATGTTTCTCCCTCCACTCTTACTGATGGTTGTTGTTCATGATATAGTGTTTCAATAAGATGTGTTAGATGTTTGGAGAAGCCCAGGTCTCCCGTGATGGACCATAGCAGGTAATGTTTAACACAATCAAATGTTTTGGTGTAGTCAATGAAATACATATGTAGATGTAAGCTGTATTCTCTACATTTCTAAGTTATATTCTTCATGTTGAATATGTGGTCTCTTGTTCCTCTTCCTACTCAAAAACCTGCTTGAACTTCATGAATTTCTGTTTCTAATTTGTGTTGTATTCTTTTCATAATAATCTGCAGTAGTATTTTGCTGGCATGACTAATCATTGCTACTGTTCTATAGTTGGTGCATAGTTGAAGGTCTACTTTCTTTGGCAAGGGTATGTATACTGACTTTTTCCATTCTTCCAGTCATATTCCGCTTTTCCATATCTTGCAACATTTAGTATGGTATATTTGAACACCTGGAATCTCCACCGGCTTGTATTATCTCTGATGTTATTCCATCATTACCTGGAGCTTTTCCTTTTTTCAGATTTCTGATTGAATGTCTGACCTCTTCCATTGTAGGTTCTGGTTCTTGTTCTAATTCATTAATGCTCTCATTTGGAGATTGAGTTGTTCCTTTATACATTTCATGACAATATTCCTTCCATTTATGTAGAATATCAGTTTTCTCTGTTAGGGTATTCCCTTTTTTATCCTTTAGTACTCGGAGTGCGGTTTGAAGTTATTCTGTTGTAATGTTCTTATAGCATTTAACATATTTTTGTCATTCCCATGTTGTCCTTGTTCATCAATGTCTCTGCACGTTTTCATTATATATTGTTGTTTGTCATTCCTAATTCCTTTTTTTATTTGTTTTGATAGTTCTTGTAGTTTGATTGATTTTTTCTGGTTTTTTTATCTTCAGAAAAGAAACTACTGAGTTTCGAGAACAAATGTCTCCGTAAAATAACTAACACCCATTGGAGTCAATTCAGATCGCATGATAAAATCAGAGAAAAGACACATCAAAACTTCATCACAGATGTTATCAGAAAACATGTAGGTACTATATTTGGCAAGCGCAGACATCAACAGAATACACCACCAATCTCTTGAATGGATACCTACAGGCAAAAGAGCCAAGGGTAGACCAAAAGAAATACTCAGAACAATACTTAGAGAAAGGAAAACAATAAATATACATACTATTCAAGAACTGCACAGAATAGCTTTGAACAGGCAGAAATGGAGAGATCTGAACTTAGCACTATGCGCTAACTTCAGCGTTTAAGGAAAATGATTGAATGAATATACCAGATTAAGCTGAAATTGTATAGGATTGGTACATCCAGTGCTGTTATACGCTCATGAAACATGGACTGTATATAGAATACATCTGGTAAATCAATCACTTTCACACAACTTTTCTAAGAAAAGTTAGAAAATTGTTTTCTAAGAAAACATATTATGGCAAGGTTCTGGATGCCACTATCATTGACAGAGCTGGTATCCTTAGCACTGACACTGTTCAGATACGGATACAGATTTGATGTGCAGGTCATGTGGTACACATGCCAGATCACTGCCTACCAAAGATAGTTCTCTATGGAGAGTTGCAGAAGGGCATATGTTATAAGTTCTCAAGGTGACTTAAAAAAGTGATGCAAATACTTGATAAAAACACCATTGAAAAAAAACATTTTAAATAAGCCTTGATACATGGGATGATGCTGCCTGAAAAAAAGCTAAATCTTGCTCTAGAATAAAAAAAAAGGTACTGCATCTTATGATATTAGTGAAATGCAGCAGCTCAACAGTAGAGAGTACCCAGACAGTCACGAGTAGATCAAACATCATCTAAAGTGGTCATCCCATGTCCGACCTGTCCACGGACCTTTGTGGCCAACATATGGCTTATTAGTCATCTACGAACATATCAATCAATCTATGTGATGTTGTCCTAACTACCACTCTGTAATCCTTTTGGTTCTGTGTGAGCTGCCTAACCTCTTCCAGTGTCATGTTCAAAAGATCTTCAATATCTTTGTATCCATCAGTAGTCTTGGCTTGTCTCTTGCTCTCTTTCCTGGAATGTTTCCCGCCATGATTACTAATTAATCTTTCTAAACCATTGAGTCTCTTTACATGTCTGAAATATTTTAGCTTGCATTTTTTAGAGTTTTGAGGAATCATTTTTCTTCTGTGTTCAGGTCTTTGCGGACATTTATTTGGTTTATCTTTTTATCCATAATATTCTTAGGACCTTTCTATAACACTTCATTTGAATATTGATATTGTTTTTTCCACTGCAGAAGTCATTTCCCACATCTCACAACCATATGTTGCTACTATTAAAATATAGCTTCCTAATAATTGTAGCTCTAATATGTCCGGCTCTGGGGTGGAGTGGTATACGGCCTGTCTGTGATGGCCAAGGTACTGAGTTCAATCCCCATGACAGGAAATTGTGCATCCAGACCATTCAGAAAGCAGTGGTAAACTACTGAACGTATTTATACTGCCTAGAAAATCACTACAGCCAAAAAATGCTGGGTTGATGACATCCGGAATAGGATATGCTACCAATTTTGTATAAATTTTTTGTTTAAACCAAAAGTTGTAGCTCTGTTTTTCTGTTTGCCTCGTACCATAGATTTTTTTATCTCTGATGTTTTTTTGTAGGACCATTGCTAATCTCTTTCTGATCTTTGCTGAGCAATCTCACATGGTGGTGATGGTTGACTGGGATACTCACAGCTGCTGATATTTTCTACATGTTCCTTGTCAATGATTATTATAGGTGTGAGCTAATCTCTGGTGTGAGCTAATCTCTGGTGTGAGCTAATCTCTGATTATATGAATTATCTGTGTGTTTTGCATTGATGAAATGATTTACATAACACATAAAACATTCACACAAATAACATCATTTACCCGCACAACACATAAAATACTTACACAGTATTGCTTAACTCACACATGAACAAACACTCACACACATAGTTTCACTTACTCACAAAACAACAAACACTCACACACATGGTTTCATTTACACAGCAACAGAGATCCACACACATGGTTTTACTTATTCATGGTTGGTTGGTTGGTTGCTGATCCAGCGGTCCATGGGCTCATGCCCTTTGAACAGTTGTATATTGCTGGGAAGTCTGTAGATTTTCAGCCCACCCCAGGACAAAGCCAGAGAATAACTATCACACCTCCAGGATGGTAGGTTTCAACCTATGCACTGTTTCTAGCCACTGTAGTACACACAAATACGTACACACATGGTTTAACTCACACAGCACATCAAACACGTACACATATGGTTTAACTTACTCATAAAACACATCAAACACTTACACACATGGTGTAACTTACACAACAAACACATAGTATTACTTATTCACACATCAAACACTTACAAACATGGTTTAACTTACATGACACATTAAACACATACACACATGGTTTAACTTACACAACAACACATCAAACACGTACACACATGGTTTCACTAACTCACACAACACATCAAATCCTTACACATATGGTTTTACTAACTCACACAACAACAAACACTCACACACATGGTTTCACTTACCCACACATGACCTGCCATCATTATCCAATTTAAAACCTGCATCACATGAGCAGATATAGTTTCCATCTGTATTCCTACATGAGTCTTTTTTATCACATTGGTTCATTTCTCCTGAGGCACACTCATCAATATCTACAGAACATTGCATCACGGTTAACAACTGACACACACAATAATGTATACAATACATTGCCTTAAGTTAACAATTGTGGCACACTCATTGATATCTATAGAACATTGCATCAAGGTTAAAAATCTTTTGGAAAATATCTGGCAAAAATGGTGTAGAACAACAGTTGTGTTTTGCTGATTGTTGATAAGCCACATTTTGGAGAGTGGCTCCACCTAGTAAAATCATATCTATAGAAATGTTACACTTATAGTGTAAGTAACAGTCGAGGGTTGAAGGAGAAGAAAGGACAAGAAAATCCTGGACGGATAACATCAAGGAATGGTTTTGGTGTGATATTTCTACACTTCTCCAAATGACTGATGACAGCGGTGTTTAAAGGGCATTCTGTGCTGATATATACAGTGTGGCACCCCTATGACCGTGAAGGGCTATGTGTCTTAATTATCAACCAATATGGCAAACTCAACTATCTATAGAACACTGCCTCAAGTTTAATAACTGTGGTACACTTACTAATATCTATAGAACATTACACAATGGTTCTCATTGACATCTAGTTAAAAACTTTGGCACACATGAATATTCACTATATTTACATAAATCATAATTAATTAGTCACATGCATGTGATTTTAATAGTTTAAATAAATACATTATTATAACATTCTATACTAGCTTGTGTAGGCAAACACTGAACTTTATAAATATTTGCATGAACATATATTTGTTTTGTTGTTAACATGTTTCATTCTATCAAAGAGGTTTCCAACCTGCAGTTCTTGATTCTAAATGGCATCACAACTTATTCAAATTGGACTTTATCCACTATGAATCGTGTTGAAACAAAACTCATCTAAGTTGGTTTATTATAAGAGTTATTCATGACAGACATGTATCAACCTCTGAATGTTATTGCTGCACAGTACTCAAACTTCAACCCACTCATTCTTCCGTATTTTGGCCAGACAATAGCCACTGTACCCACAGAGAACACACCTTCTAATACTTCAGTTTCTCCAAAAGCATCATTTGAGACTATCCTTAATGGCAGAGAATTCATCAGCAACCAAACGCAAACTCTAACGTCTATCACCCTGTTCCACGGCACTAATCTTGATGATAGCTTCTGTCACAACATATTCGTTACTTGGCGTCCTTCCCAAAAACATTCTACTACAATAATTTCACTGTTGTTGTCGACACACATTTATACTGCCTGTATTCTATGAGGAATGTTGGTTGGTCAACATTTGTCTGCTGCAATAAACTGAATCTTGGCTTGTTGGTCCAATATGGATGGATTCATTATCACACCAAACATGCTGTTGATTTCTTGCACCAGACACTAAGCTCACGAAAAGAATGATATTGTGACCATTTGTTCCGACCATTAGTTGTGTTTTTATTACATCATTGATACATCAGCATGCTTCTCACATGCTGGCAGAGGTGATACAGCAAAAGTTAGTTTCTTTTGAACATGTCTTATATGTTTACTCATGAGTTGTTCATTTTCTGTATGAATAATCTATTTGATATAATCTATTTCCTTATATTGTCTATTTAATGAATATTTCTGGAATATAGGTCATGTTTCAGAAATGAAAATACATTTGAGAGATGTAGACATTTTATTTTGAATACCTTGACAAGAATTGTTTCCCAGTTGTTGATATCCACGAGGACATATACAGAAAAAATGTCCACCGTCATCACGACTGCAACCATGGCTACAGTTACGGCTACAAACTTGTTTGTCTGAAGTACACAATTATTTTTATATTAAGAACAAAATGCACATTTGTTACGCTTGTAAATTCAAAATAATTAGATTGACAGTGTAACAGCATTCATATTTGTATATTAGTATTGTGAATACTTTCAGAATGGTAAGTTCTTAATTGTCTATTGTCTGTTCCCAGATGAATGATGGTTGATTGTATTCACACTTGCTGTTATGTGTAGAGGTGGGAGCTTAAGCTGTCGTTCCAAGGACATATGTGTCGCTGTGGTTGCATTTAGCCCCTGTTTGTTCAAGGCTATCTTGATGTTTTCTATCCACCATTTTCTTGGTCTACCTTTGGTTTTACGTCCGAATATTATTTTGCTATATGCTATTATTGGTATTTGGTTTGTGTTCATTCTCATAAGGTGACTGAACAATTTTACTTGCTGTCTTTCAGTATGTTCAATACATGATATTATACAAACTCTTTTCCTAATTTCTTCATTTCTTATTTTATCTAGTTTAGTAACCATTGCAGCTTTTCTCAGACACTTCATTTCACATGTAACGATTTTCTTCTGCTGTGTGGCTGTTAAAGACCATGTTTAACATTGGAAGCAGAGTGTAGGTATACAAATTGTACATATTATCTGTTTTGTTATTTCAATCTCGATCTTTGATGGTAAAAGTGATAGTGAAAGTTGGTAGGTCACTATGTTTACTTTCTGGTACCTTGTTTCTATTTCTCTGCCTAGTCTTCCATTTTCAGAAAAAAAATTCTTCCCAGATATTTCAATTCTTTGGCTTGTTTCACTTTGCTGTTATTTATTGTTATATTCATGGTTTTGTAGACTTGCTAATTTTCATAACTTCTGTTTTTTTATGTTAATTTTCATGTTTTACTTCTGACATGCTAATAGCATTGCATTGATGTGATTTTGCAAATTTTCCTCATCTTTGTATATTAGACTTTGATCCTCAGAAAATAGTAATTCGTTGATTTAATTATTAACTCTTTCAGGGCTTGATTATGTTTAGGTTTGGACCAAATTAATTTTATAAAAAGTCCGTATATGTGTTTTTTATTGTATCACTTGACATACTAATATTGATAAATAGTGTATGTGTAATATATCATTGGAAAGGGGAATGGATATAGAATATGAATATATAAGTACATTGATGGTATGTGATTACTTCACAAGGTTAGAGTTAGCCTTGTGAAGTAATAAAATATCAAATCAAAGCCAGTATACTGGCGATTGGTCCTGTAGACCCATAGTATAAAGCCAGTATACTGGCGATTGGTCCGGAAAGAGTTAAGTTCCTCATCAGGTTTATTTGCAATGTTTTTCTCTTTGTTGATGTGAGCTTCTTTTATTATTCTGCAACACAAATGTGGGAGTTCAGCAAGGATGCATAATGTCTCCAGTACTTTTCAATATATACCTAGAGCACATCATACAGGAAACACTACATGATTACACCACGTCTGTATCGATCAGAGGTTGGCCTATTTGCAACTTGTGTTTTGCTGATGATATTTAATCTTCTGATCTAGCTGGGTCAGAACAAGAATTACAAGAGTTAACAACAAAATTGGAAATAGTTACCAGCATGTACAGAATGGAAAACAACACAGAAAAGAGCAAGATCTGTGTTAACAGCAGAGATACAGAAGAACAGACCAACATCATGATGAATGGACATAAGCTTGAGGAGGTGAATGTCTTCAAATACCTCACATCCAGCATATGCAGCAATGGAAAATGCAGAGCTAAATAAAAAATAAGGCTGGAGATGACTTTAACATCTGTGTCAAGGCTAACAGTGATTTGGAAAAGCAACATCAGTGTTGGAGTGAAAGTCAAACTGTATAAGTCACTGGTGCTTTCTGTTGTGCTGTATAGTTGCGAGAGTTGGAAACTCATTGCGGACATGAAGAGACGATTACAGGATTTTGAGTACAAATGCTACAAATGAATTATATGAATTTTCTACAGGGAACATAAGATCAATCTGTACATAAGAAATAAAGTAGAGATGCATGCAGGTGTACAAGAATCATTTCTTTCAATAGTGAAATAATGAAAACTAAAACTAGCATGGTTTGGACATGTATACAGACATGATTCCTTGTAAAAAACAATACTGCATGGAACTGTCAAAGGGGCAAGAAGCAGGGTAGGGCAAATAAAGATATGGACAGACAACATCAAGGAATGAACAGGACAAGACTTTTCCTCACTCATCCGCATCATTGAAAATCACTGGAGTACTTTCTGTGCTAAGGCATCCAATGTGATACCCCTATGACCCTGAAGGGTTATGGGTTTATTGATTGATTAATTTATTCTTTTGGATATTATCCTGTTTCAAGTTCAAATATTGCATTCATATGCTGCAACTGGGAAAAAACATGATCTTAAAAAGGTTACTTTAGTGTTGTTATTACTACTTTGCCACAGCTTTCTCATTTGTGTTAGTTTGAGTGTTGTAATTGCTAGTCTTCTCCTTATCTTGACTGAACAATACACCACTGTTCAATGTATCTATTCTGAATTTCTATGCACTTTACTAAAGTAGGTTGCTATTTCTTTTGGGATGAAAATCCGTTAATTTGATGACATAAGGAAAACACATTCTTTTTATGCCATTTTGGCAGATGTCCTGACATACAGTGTTAAAGGCAATATACTAAAGAGAGGAAACTAGTGGAAGGGGCATGTTGAAGCTGTCATACAATGTGTGGCAGCTTGAACTAAATAGATACGTGTCCCCTTTTATTGTCAGAATTTCCTCTGGGAAGTAATAATATTCAATAGAGAGTGCAAACAGTGGTGCACTACTGCTGTTGAGTCTGAGTTAAAACATTAATCATGAAGAATTCTAGGGAAACTTGTGTGATTTTATACACTGATGATTCTGTTCTTAGACTTATTTGTAACACTTAGACCTTCACAGTTCAGTGTGTAGGAATGACTATTGGTGAGGAGAGGTCAGTGTGTAGGAATGACTATTGGTGATGAGAGTGGAGCTCTCACTGTGACTACACGCAAGATGAGCATGGGGTTTATGGCAGCTAGATGGTAACATGAATCAGATGGCAACATGAACTAGATGGTAACATGAATCAGATGGCAACATGAACTAGATGGTAACATGAATCAGATGGCAACATGAACTAGATGGTAACATGAACTAGATGGTAACATGAACTAGATGGTAACATGAAGTGCAACATAAGACTGCATTCTCAGAGATTTGATGAACATTATCAGAAAAATAAAAGTGAGCTGTGTTCATGAACAGTGACTTGAGGCTGTGGGGAGGCCGAAGATGAAAGAAGTGACATTTTTATGCTTGGTCAGTCAGACATTTGAGGCTAGAGGAGAGAGCTGATGAAATTCTCATTGGTCTCTGAAACTGGAGATGCAGAGTTAATTTTCTTCTGTGGGGACCATTTGGAGAAAACTGAAGGGACCATTTCAACTACAAGAATGTGATACCAACTGTTTAGTCAAAATGTAGGAATACTAATGAAATTACTGTGCAAGTTAAATACATCACTAGAACTATTAGCTCTATTTTCTAGATAATCATTATCATAATTTTGTCAATTAATCTAATGTTGTATTTACATCAGCTATACAATTATGACTTACATTTCTCACAATCGTATCGATTAGCTGTTAGTCTGTATCCCACATGACAATCACAACTGTAGCTTCCGTATCCATTTTCACAAATGTGTTCACAATTGTCAATATGATGTTTACACTCATCAATGTCTGAATTCAAATTTAAAAAATACACATTAGTCCAATTCTGTGTAACCTACATAGTCAGTCATTTGTTTCATTAACACATTCTGTGCACAAAACCACTTTCAGTAACTTACGGACCCATCAAATATGATGGTGTGTGTCATCTTATTAAAGCATCTTGTCAATAATACCGATAATGATGCATGTATAATAAAACTGTGGGTGGATGAACTTGTAGGATCTGTGGATTGACAGGACAAGGATCGAAACAAATGCACAGACTCTCATATCCAGGTGCAGATGACCATCACAGAAGTTACTGATTGGTCTGATAGTATGCTTCTAGCATAAGGCATTTCATGCAGAAATGTGTCCATAGCAACACCTTCACGCAGTGCACCTTTTCTCACAAAGTTTGCTGCGGGATCAACAGAGTACTTGGTGGTATAACTAGGTGGTATATCTAGGTGGTATAACTTGGTGGTATAACTAGGTCTCTCCTTTCTATATTTTCTTGTTTACCACAATTACTTGGATGCTCTTGATCATCAGACCAAAGATCTTGAATGGTGATGGTAAACATCTTTGCCTCGAGTCAATCCCGGCCCTGCCCAACATCCCAGTTGCAGTGAGAGTATCTTGCAAACTGACATCGCACTCACAGTTATAACATGTTCTAATCTTGAGATATTGGAAACAGTGCCTAGAGGGATCTAAAAATTTGATGATGGTGAGACTCATGAAGGCATATAATGCCGGACACAGAGTCACAGCACTCGACTACAAAATGAAGATCATGGCTTGAATCTTGAGTACTTGTGATCAGTGAAAAATGTCTCTTTGAATCCCACCTGAACACACAAATACATGTTCTTTTTCATGAAACTTCATGAAGACAATTTATTATATGATACATTTCAAATAAAAGAATACATTTGCATGTCATTTTTTGGGGGGGAAAGTGCCTGCAGCAAACGACTAATACAGCAAAAAATACTACTACTCACATTTTAAAAAAGGTAAATTTGAAAATTGTAAGTAACCACCAAAAACTGTTCAAAGTGGTGTTGGCCTATTATAAACAAAGATATATTAACTGTGAAATTCATATTTTATATTTTCCAAATGCATTTTTAAGTCATTTTTTAACATAATAACAAGTGACAGAATTCACATGCCTAGGAAGCAATATAACAACAGACTAGTGAAACAATTTACGTCCCTAGGAAGCAATATAACAACAGACAGCAGGAGCAGTAGAGAAATACACAATTGATGTAGTAAAACATACCAAGCCTTAGGGCAAATGACACCAATCTTCAGAAACAAAAATGTAGATTAACACCAAAATAACACTATTCAAAATGATTATTATATCAATGATGTACTACCAATGCCAAACATGGACAATGACAGTACAAGACAAGCGTAAACTTGCGACAGCTGAAAAATAAAAGTGGTATGCTTAAACAGAATCCTAGGAATATCGCTAAGAGACAGAGTGAGAAATGAGGACCTTAGACAAAAAAACCAGCATCACCCCAATCTTGGAATATATTAAGAGCCAACAGATTAAATGGTTTTCACGCATCAGCAGACTACCACCAGACAGCATACCACAGCAAGCTATGCTACACAGATCACGAAAACGATGGACTGCCAAAATAAAAGAGGCGACAAATTCCACAATATATTCAGCCCACACGAAGGTCATCTCCAGAGAACTCTTCTATCCCTGATGCTGAAAAGCAATAAAGGGTTTAGCGTATAGATAGATAGATCAATTATGGTGTCTTAAAAAGATCATCTACAACCCAAATAAATGCTTAAGCAGACTATAACTTTACTATAGTATCTATCCGATACTTCCAGTGATGAGAACTTATTGAAAACAACATAGGTATCAATTATGATAACAATAATATTCATAGTAGCAACATAAGCAATGCTTGTTATAAAGTATACTATGCTTGTTGTAAAGTTTATTATGCTTGTTATAAAGTTTACTATGCCTGTTGTAAAGTTTACTATGCTTGTTGTAAAGTTTATTATGCTTGTTATAAAGTTTACTATGCTTGTTGTAAAGTTTACTATGCTTGTTGTAAAGTTTACTATGCCTGTTGTAAAGTTTACTATGCTTGTTGTAAAGTTTACTATGCTTGTTGTAAAGTTTACTATGCTTGTTGTAAAGTTTACTATGCTTGTTGTAAAGTTTACTATGCTTGTTGTAAAGTTTACTATGCTTGTTGTAAAGTTTACTATGCCTGTTGTAAAGTTTACTATGCCTGTTGTAAAGTTTACTATGCTTGTTGTAAAGTTTACTATGCTTGTTGTAAAGTTTACTATGCCTGTTGTAAAGTTTACTATGCTTGTTGTAAAGTTTACTATGCCTGTTGTAAAGTTTACTATGCTTGTTGTAAAGTTTACTATGCTTGTTGTAAAGTTTACTATGCTTGTTGTAAAGTTTACTATGTTTGTTGTAAAGTTTACTATGCTTGTTGTAAATTTTACTATGCTTGTTGTAAAGTTTACTATGCTTGTTATAAAGTTTACTATGCCTGTTGTAAAGTTTACTATGCCTGTTGTAAAGTTTACTATGCTTGTAAAGTTTACTATGCTTGTTGTAAAGTTTACTATGCTTGTTGTAAAGTTTACTATGCTTATTGTAAAGTTTACTATGCTTGTTGTAAAGTTTACTATGCTTGTTGTAAAGTTTACTATGCTTGTTGTAAAGTTTACTAACCCCAGAGACATTAGAGGACAACAAATATGCAAGAACATTGATTTACACTACTAGCATACACACTACCCATCAACTGTAGCCTAGTAAAGTTATAACTTTGCTATAAATGAACTTCATTTATTGGACATTTAACATTCTGTATTTTTTTTCCAAGCTTATGGCAATTTTGTGTAGAAATGATGTAGTTACTGCTCCTCATGCTACAACATAATGAATATTTTTAAATGTATAAGCCTATGTTCTTGTGCTTATTTATTGAAAAGTGAATATACTACTAGAAAATTATCAAGATAAAGACATAATTAATCCTATGGAATCCTTATTGTGCATGTAAGTTGAAATTATGAACCTCATTTGTGTCATATTGTAGAGATTGTTTTATATTGTTCTGCTAAAATAAAGATACATTTAAAACATATCATTCTATTGACTGATCAGAATAGTATTTTCATTTGTCTTTACAATGATGCATTATTTGTCCAAATCATTTATAAATTAAGAAAGTTACAGCTCAGTTTCTTCATCAACCATCTGGAAAGAAAATAAAGCACACAGGAATTATATAACAGTCAGTATTTAAATTGTGTAGACAATGTATTAAATGTAACACCTACACAAATACATTTTAGTTGTTTAACTTTATAAGTTTGTGACACATGGCCGAAAGATTCGAGTGATGGTCTCACATCTGAGTTTGATCCCCAGTAAGGACTCGGTTTTTTTCTATTGGAGTGTAAATTGATAACTCTTTGTGAACATGATGTGTCAACAGCAAGGACATGCAGCCTTTATCCCACATGCAAGTTAAATACTCCCTGTAACTCCCTAACTGGAAAGACAGTTTTTTGGGTTTTTTTTAACTATTACACAATTGTTTGTAATAAAAATACACTGTTCACAATTAACTTTTAAAATATATTACACTGGCATATATAATATACCTTGACAAATGCCTGCTTCATCTCTCTTAAAGCCTGCCTTACACAAACAAGTGTAGCTGCCTGGATTGTTATAACAATCTTCCACATTCAGATCACAGTTGTTAGCATAGTCTGAGCATTCATCAATATCTGTAAACAAACACTTTAGATGATGCAATTATCAAATATATATTATTAGTATGTTTGTCACTAAATAATTTACTTGGTTGCCAATTTATCTCTTGCTGGTACCAATACTTTTCTGAGACAGAAAGAGGAACCAAATAGATTATATTATGATCAACAACAGATTTAGAAAGTGTCAGGACCACTGAAACATATCCAGAAGCTGATATCAACTCTGACCATAATCCAGTGCTGTGTAAAATACTAGTTAAATTTAAAAAGATAGAACATAGAAGAAATCAAGACTCACAGATAGACACATCAGCAATAAAACAACCAGACATACAACAAAAATACCTTGTAGATGTAAGGAATAGATATGAACATCTAATGATAGAATGCATGGAACAATACAGAAGGGAAAATCCAGAAGAGTACATAGACAATAAATGGGACATCTTAAGGAAAAGTATTCAAACATCAAATGACAATTTACCAATAAGAAATACCAAGAACAAACAAATATGGATGACAGATGAAATAGAGAAAATTTGAGAAAGAAAACTAAAATATACCCCAAAATATTCAATTATAGACAATGAGATATGTAACATGTAAAAAAACAGCACAAAAAACAATAGTTAGAAACAAAATGCAGTGAAATAGAGATGTCAGTACAACATTAGACAAAATAATGCATAAGGAAATACGGCAGACCACAAAAGAGAAAAATCCTATAAATGGGTGCATTACAGATACAAGTGGAAAATTATATTTGATAAAACAGAAGTACTTACAAGATCAGCAGATTATGTGACATAACTGGTACCAACAGAACAAAATACCTACAATACACAACAATGATGGACTAGCAATAATGAAAGCAGAAGTAGAAAACGCAAATCACTCAAATATGGAAAGACCGCAGGTTCCAACAACATAATGGCAGACATAATAAAAACTCTATATGTATTTGGTGCAGAAACTATCACAGAACTTAGCAATAACATAGGCCTATATGAAACATGCCACATACCTAAAGACCTAACATCATCAATATTCATACCACTACCTAAGAAACCCAGGGCTGTGGACTGTACAGAATATAGAACAATAAGTTTCATGAGTCATTTAACTAAATTAATCCTCAAGATAATACATGAAAGAATTAGAAACAAGATAGACACTGAGGTCGGTGAAGAGAAATTCAGTTTTAGGAAAAACAAAGGAACCAGAGAAGCTATACTGAGTATACGACTGTTGACAGATAATATATATAGAAGTAAAAGAATTATCTATATTTGCTTCATAGACTACACTATAGCCTTTGACAGAGTCCAACATGAAAAATTAATCAAATGTTTCAAGAAATAAGTATACATGGAAAAGACATCAGACTGATTAGAAATATATTTTGGAAACAGACTGCATCAATAAGATGTGAAAACAGCTACTCACAATACATAGACATAAGAAGGGAGTAAGACAAGGATGTATTTTATCACAAATCTATTTAATATCTACACAGAGAATATCTTTAAACATATAGAAGGAATACCAGGAATAAAGATCAATGGTAAAATAATAAACAACCTCAGATATGCAGCTGACACTGTTCTTTTAGCAGAAAGTGAACATGAACATGCACTACAAAGACTAATAGATCAAGTCAATAAATCAAGTAATGAATTTGGACTGGATATAAATATCCAAAAAACAAAATCCATGATAATCAACAAAGCTACAAAAGAACAGGTGAAACATAAAGATACATGAAAACTACAACAAGTAGAACATTATCAATATCTTGGACATAATCACAAATGATGGCAGATGTGAAACAGAAAAGGAGAATATGAATGGCTAAAAGTACTTTTAATGGCATGAGGAAAATATTAACATCTAAACAAATTACAAACAAGTTAAAAATGAGAATTATAAAATGCTACATCTATTCTATATTAATATATGGCCCAAGTTAAAAATGAGAATTATAAAATGCTACATCTATTCTATATTAATATATGGCTCATAAACATGGACAATAAACAAATAATTAGATGACAAAATTGATGCCTTTGAGATGTGGGTATATAGAAGAATAGGGAGAACATCATGGAAAAAGAAGAAAACAAAGAAAGAGGTTTTAACAACACTTGATATAAAGAATGGACTGTAAACAACAAAAATTCAAAATGAAATGGAGGCTACATGGATGTGGTTTCTAAGAAGAATGATGAAAATACCATGGACAGCTAAGAAAACTAATGCAGATGTTCTTATTCATGTTGGTTTAAATAGATCAATCATATCAAACATTAAGGACAGACAGTCAAGGTTTCTAGGGCATGTGCTGAGAAGAACACAGCTTGAAAACTTAATAACCACTGGACAGATCAAGGGGACAACAAAGAGAGAAGTTGCTAGATGGACTATTATTGTGGCGTGGTTAGAAGCTCACCAATCAAGCTAATTGACAAGAGACAGTCGTGAAGAAATAGGATCTCCTATGCCATTTGGCATGGCATTTGATTGATTGATTGAATAGGAAGAAAGAATTATCAAAGAAAATAAAGATCAAGCAAATAAAATATTTTGGACACATTAAAGACATTATACCTTGTTGCAGACCTTACATGAGGGTAAAGTTGAGGGGAAGCGAGCAAGAGGTAGGCAGAGATACAAGTGGGAGAGTAACATCACACGATGGGCAGGTTACAGTCTTTTGTGTCATATGATTTGTAGAGATCATTACAGGTTAGTGGCAGAGTGCACCACAAAAACAAGAGACAGGGGATGTTGGAGGTCTGTTGCAGTCAACTTTCACTGCAGAGATGGCACTTGATGATGATGCTACCAAACATTTTGACTCTTCCACTTTGTATTATATATTTGTAGCCTGTGTGCTGCCAAGAACTGTAAGAGTAGTAAAGAATAGCAACACCTAACCTGCAATGCATGTTGTAATAGGTGACATAGGGTACTAAGCAGGTATCTGGGATTGGCTGTCCTATTCTATAGAGCAGTGCTTTTTAATCTTTGTGAGACCATGGCCTGGCCAAAATAATGTATAACACAAGGATCCTGCCCAAATACTGTATAGGAGTCTCAAGATGATGTTAAAAATCAATGCAGAAGTAGCTCATGATGATGATTTCTGTATGGTCCATGAATGCTGCTATAATATTCTAGATGACCCTCAGCATGAAATAGGTTCTCTACCATAGAGGTCAAAGTTACCTAGAGGCAATGCTAATTGAATAGATAAGGTTGAAATTGTCAGATATCGCAGGCAAGCTGAAAATCATGATACAATGTACTATAGTCTCTACTCTACAGCCTGCAAATCTCCAGGTGGTTCACAATGGAGACGTCAGCATAAAAATCATCCATACACACATTCTCAAGCTTTCGGATAAGTAAAACATTTTTGCAAAAACCATTCTTTGATATTGTCCAAGTTTACTTTCATATTAAAAAGACTTAGCTGATATTTCATTATTTTTAATCTTAGCTTATTACATATTCTTACGTCAAAACATTACCTAAACAATGTCCATCTTCCAATCGGTAGCCACTAGGGCAAACACAGCTGAATGAACCAGGCTTGTTCTTGCATATATACCCAGGTCCACATGCATTTGGATTTGCACACTCATTGACATCCTTCTCACAGTGTTTCCCTGTATAGTATTCATTGCAGATACATCCTTGGACACTATCGCAAGTTCCTTTATTTTTGCAGTCACAAGTTCTTAAACAATTCTCCCCAAATTGGTTACTTTCACATTCTGTTGCAGAAGAAATGTAAAAAATAATCATAAAATATGACAAATGGTGAGATGGTATTAAAACTGTTTACCAATAGTTATTTGAATACCATTGGGATAAAATTTATTGGGTTGCTTACCTTGATATGCACACACTGCCAATGTGCTTGGAACAAATGCAAGTATGACATCATACAGTCCGTAAACAATTTATCGAATACAGTCCATAACCAATATTTTATTAATGAATATAAATGTCACTGTGAAAGTGTAGTTCTCCATCTGCATTGATGAAAACCATTGCAACCTCGTAAGATGTTGGTTCATTATAGAGATGTTGATCAGATTGACAACCGAGCTTGACAACTCTGTTTACTATTGGGATTTCTCTTCAAGATTGAGCAGCATTCTGAATCTCTCTTGCTTTGATATCATGCATTAACTAATATGGCTGTGCTAGTCTATTGTGTTGGCGAAAGAATCAATCAATTTTATCAAGAATTTCTCTTTCTCATGTAGCATTTGCTGCATGTGCTAGTCGGACGTCTCTGTTACTGGAGTACTGTCCAAAACATAAAACTGAGCAAACTGTGGAACTTTGTTGTTTGGTAGTTATATATGAGAAGTTTGATGATAAGCTTGTCCATGGACTTTTAAAACATATGGACCTTCACCTTAACAATCCATAATTTTTGCTACAATTGAAAAAAAGATCTCTATTATAAGAGCGAATATTCTCACGAAAATGTGTGTATTTAGGATGTGTATTATCAGAGAGCATCAAGTACAGGAACTTGGGATACTCCAGCTTATTACCATGGATGTCTTATAGCTTTAGGAGCATGATCTTTCTCTTTCTGCAACAACTTGTAAACTTGCCATTGTTAGTTCCTTAAAAAAATGTTAGCACCACAAAATTGACATATAATATCGAAAATTTCAAATTTTCCCAACACGGTTCTCAGAAAAATTTGATGCTCATTTAAACTTAATTTCGGCATATTTATGACAATTCCAACAATGAATTTGCATCTGCATTTATGACAATTCCAACAATGAATTTGCATCTGCATTGACCAGCCTCTGCATCTGCAGCTCGACATCTTTGTGTTTGCCTAACAGTTTCATGCTGTTTGTGATGACATTTGTATTCTCTATTCATAGCTTGAAAATTTTCTCTTCGTGCTGGTGATTCTAGGTTAGCTCGACACCAATGCACATCAGCATCCTTAGAAAGTTGTGTTTGTCTTTGTTGAAGGGTTTCTTGATTAATTCTTTGCATCTCTTTCAATTCTATGTCTTTGCTCTGCAGAATTTGCGACACGAATCCGAGCGAGTGACGCTTGACTTTGATGACTCAACCATCTAGCTTTTCGGCTCTTTTGTTTTTTTACGATTTCTTGTGATTGGATCACCTTCATTATTTAAAGCTAAGTATATTATATTTAAAATATAATGTATTTTAGATAACTTAACCACAAGCCAATACAGAAGTTTACCTGTAAGTGCATCAATAACATTTGTGTACAAAAATGACGTCTGCTTTGAACAATCGTTTTGATTGGATGTCGGACTGAATTCTATGACATAAATTCGCTATTTATAGTGTTCCGGAGAACCTGACAGAACATGGCTAGTATGATTAGACAGCATTCCATCTTTCCAGTATAGTATTATTGTTGTGCAATAAGAGATATAATCTATGATCCATGACAATGATGGATATGATACAAATGACCAATTTGAGCCACAGAGAGCCTTCTACAGCATGCACAAGGAATCACAGACCTAGTTGTACCATCTTGTGCTGTTGTGTCTTATTAGACGTGCAGCGACTAAATTATATGTATATATACCTACTATATATAAACAAAGAAATTGTGTATTTTATCTGCTACTGATGTAGGGGATTAGGCGTATATACATACACAATAAAACAAAAAAAACAGGGGCAGAAACACAAAAATGATAACACAGAATTCTGTCACATACCAGTAACAGAAAATAACAGGTACAAAAAGTCATTCAAATCCTTCAAAGTTAGACTCACTCTGTGAATTCTGTAAAATTGCATGCATTCCATCCGGTCATGGAAACATCATTGTGGATATCAATATCAATAGCCTATATCTTAGTGTCTACTGGTACATTGTCATTGTTGGAATTGTCCTCACAGATAATGTCATCATTATTCCATCAATTACATTGCTAATGGAGAACTCGTTGAAAGATCTGATAATCATCTTGGATGGAACATTGATTCTTTGACCCACTTAGCGATTGTGATATCAGCTTTTTTAACATTACAACCTTTCATCATAGCTAAATCAGATGACACCATCCATTTATACCATTTTACCAGAAGTTTGTCCTTAAATGGTTTGTTAAGGAAGACATCTAGTGAATGCAGGAGGGTGGAAACATCCTCAGAAATTACAGATACAAACAGTCCCATCTCACTGCATCATTTTTCCAGTTACTCAATGAAATGTGCCCAAAACGAGTCTCAGACTAGCATGGATAATTGCTTTTATAGCAGCACAATTTCTGTGCCCTCATACTTTACCCAGTCATTCCAGATCATGACTTTCATTCTATCCAACCTTTCATGTGGGCACACACAAATACACCACTTGGGAATTTCACTCCTTTAGACACAGCATCTTGCATTTTAAAAACATCATGGGAAGGAGGCAACATCTGTTATGTAACCTAAATCAGCAGTGAAATATGTCTTCTCATGTCCATTTATCTTTACAAAAACAGTACAAAAAAATTTTCATTTCGCCATGCAATTTGAAGGCAATTCAAAGCAGAGGAGTCTTGTCCATATGGCCTTTGTGAAACAATTTCACTGCAGAGGCTCTCACATATGGTTTTTGTGCAATAATTTCATAGTGGAGGCTATCACATGTGGTTTTTGTGCAATAATTTCATAGTGGAGGCTATCACATGTGGTTTTTGTGCAATAATTTCATAGTGGAGGCGTTCCCATATGGTTTTGTGCAATAATTTCATAGTAGAGGTTCTCACATATGGTTTTTGTGCAATAATTTCATAGTGGAGGCGTTCCCATATGGTTTTGTGCAATAATTTCATAGTGGAGGTTCTCACATATGGTTTTTGTGCAATAATTTCATAGTAGAGGTTCTCACATATGGTTTTTTGTGCAATAATTTCATAGTAGAGGCTCTCACATATGGTTTTTGTGCAATAATTTCATAGTAGAGGCTCTCACATATGGTCTTTGTGCAGGAATATTACATTAGAGGTTCTCACATATGTGCTTTGTGCAATAATTTCATAGTGGAGACTCTCACATATGGTCTTTGTGCAATAATTTCATAGTGGAGGCTCTCACATATGGTCTTTGTGCAGGAATATTACATTAGAGGCTCTCACATATATTCTTTGTGCAATAATTTCATAGTGGAGACTCTCACATATGGTCTTTGTGCAGGAATATTACATTAGAGGTTCTCACATATGTTCTTTGTGCAATAATTTCATAGTGGAGGCTCTCACATATATTCTTTGTGCAATAATTGCATAGCAGAGGAGTCACCTATGGTTTTTGTGCAACAATGTCACAGTATTGATTCCTACATATAGATTGAGTATTAAAAAAATGTAACATGCATGTAAAATTTGTCTTAATTTATGAAAAATACTGAAATTATGATCATGACATTATGAGGAATTAAAACAAGACCTATAAACCAGCATGGAAGTATAGATGTGGTATCTGAGATAGCACAAAAAGTTCTCCATAGTCTTGTCCAGCCATTCTGATGAGTGTAGAAAAATCATGTTTGTACTATTTCTTGACTGTTTATCCAAAACCATCTCTTGTAACCTCTTCTCCTTCCTTCCTCAACTGTTAGTTCCAAAATAATTTGAGAAAATGGGAAAATATGTCGGGTGTCTCGTTACATATCAAAACCAATCAAATGTACATCATTTAACCACTGTAAAAAGTGCTACTTATTTGCATGTAGGTTTATTAACTGCCAAAACAAATATAAAGCCTATTTGTGAATGTTCAACATAACTTACTTTGGTGCATGCGGAACAAAATAATGCTGTAGAATATGGTCTTCTCATGGGGGAGGTGGGGGGGGGCAATGTACACTAAATATTATTGCACCATTATTTTCTGTACACACTATAAGCACATCTACCAATTCTAATTTTACTCATTCATCATGAAATGCATCTAACTGCTAGCAACTGTTCCAATGAAAGGTAAATATGTGATTGTGTTAGTTCTCTTTTTTTTGCTATTAAATGCATTCATACAATACATTGCCATTTCAAGTTCTGAGAGAAAAAAATGAGTGTGTCATTATTTTCTCAGATATTTCTGCTACACATTATAAACACACCAGCTAATTATAATGTACCCCTTCAACATGAACTTTGCTTACTTGCTAGAAACTGTTCTACTGAAAGATAAATGTGCCATTGTGTTGTTATTATTTTAATTATTATTAAATGCATTCATTCACATTATTAGACCCACAATTATGTGTCCTACACAGAACACAAATTCATAACAGTCAATTATTACACCATCTGTGTTTCCATCTAATGCATACTACCAAAACCCTGTGCATGCCAGATTCATATGCATTTTACAGGCTGGTATCATTTTGTTACACATGAACATTGATTTTTAACAGACATCTTGATCACGTATTTTTTAAAAGTCTGAATCTTTCTTTCCATGTCATCTCTTTGACAATAGATCCACAGTTCAGACATATAACAGAATAGAGCTAATGACAAAATATAATAGTTTTGCTGTAGTCATAACTGTCTATTATGTAACACATTTATAATAACAGGATAATTAACAATAATTCTTAGCTAAAGTGTTGACTGACAATTTCAGTGAACATAAAGGGACTGGACATCCATGTTTTATCATGAGTGATGTGATGTATACTGTAAGTAAACTCATCCTTGATAGAGCTGGTATCCCCAGCATTGACACGATCCTGATGCAGACACAGATTCGTTGGGCAGGTAATTTGGTGCGTATGCTAGACCATCGTCTGCCAAAGATACTTCTCTATGGTGAGCTAGAGAAGGGTATACGATCTCAAAGGTGGCCAAAGGAAGCGATACAAGGACTCGTTAAAGAACTCACTGAAAGCCTTTGAAATAGACCACGATACATGGGAAGAACTTGTACAAAATAGATCTACATGGCGTTCTAAAATAAAAAAGACCGCATCATCTTGTGAAAAGAAGATAAATGCAGCAGCTCAACAGTGAAGAGCAGCTAGAAAGTCACGGATAGACCAAGATCTGTTTACAGTCGTCATTCCATGTCTGAACTGTCCAAGGACATTTACAGCTCGAATAGGGCTCCTTAGCCATCTACGAACTCATAATCAAGGACATAACTAAAATTGAATTTTCAAAAGTGGATGTAACAAATGGTCATCATCACTTGTGATGGACGAACAACAAGTAAACTAATACTGACCCACACATGAAACACCATCAATGTCCAGCATGTAACCAGGCTCACAAGAACACTTAAAGCTCCCTATAGTATTTGTACATATCTGACTGCATGGTGGGATGTTACCATTTCTACACTCATCCACATCTGAAATTGAAACATCATTAACAAGATGTGTTATGTTTAGTTTTTTAAATTTCATAAGCTAAAATAACAGGTCTTATATCAATTAACATAAATTGTTCAAATAGTTCAGAGGATTGACTTAATTGTCCCTGAGTTTTCTCATATAGGTATGATTTGTCCTTCTCAACAGACTGGAACGCCAGCTGTCAGGAATATCACTGAGAGTATTCAACTTCATAGCTCAAGCAGTAAACGCATACAATCCAGATGTTGCTATTATGTTTAGAATTGACCACTTAGTCGTGGAGATCCACTTCTATAGAGAGTATATCATTGAATCTATACATTATAGACCAGACACCTGCATTAATACTAAACTTGTTTATTCCAAGATGCAAAAGAAGAAGATGAAGATGATAAGGAAGAAAGGTGAAGTACTTGAGGAAAGTCACCAGAATTGCCAGGAGAAGATGATTAGAAAGAAAGGTGAAATACTTGAGGAAAGTCACCATAATTGCCAGGAGAAGATGATAAGAAAGAAAGGTGAAATACTTGAGGAAAGTCACCAGAATTGCCAGGAGAAGATGATAAGAAAGAAAGGTGAAATACTTGAGGAAAGTCACCATAATTGCCAGGAGAAGATGATAAGAAAGAAAGGTGAAATACTTGAGGAAAGTCACCAGAATTGCCAGGAGAAGATGATAAGAAAGAAAGGTGAAATACGTGAGGAAAGTCACCAGAATTGCCAGGAGAAGATGATAAGAAAGAAAGGTGAAATACTTGAGGAAAGTCACCAGAATTGCCAGAATAAGATGATAAGAAAGAAAGGTGAAGTACTTGAGAAAAGTCACCAGAATTGCCAGAAGAAGAGACAGAATGTGAAATATAGAAACTATATATACCAAAAGATATAATATCATAGTAATTGTTGAGTATAGATACGGTGTAATTGAGTTATGGAACAGTGTTACAGCACATGGTTTTCCCATAATAGTTCCATTTTTTTAAAACCCAGCCAGTGTTTAACCAGATAGACCTACTGACTGACTAGTGTTGGCTGTTGCACCACTTAGTGGTGATGGCAACATTCCTGGATTTTTCTGGAGCATGAGCTCTCTTACCCATTTCTTTGTGGCTGGGTGGGACCATGTGCATTATTTTTAAACCAATTTGGCCCAAGATGATCGCTGTTGCCCACAACTGATTTACACTTATCTATACAATTATGAATATTTACCGACACATCTGGTTGGATTTCTGTCATCAATTTTGTAACCTAGGTAACAATCACACATTTTCTGGCCATTAATATCTGTGCACAGTTGCTGACACTGTTGACAAAATGTTGAACTGTTGGAATCTGGAAAACCATTAAATGTAAAATTGATAGAAAGATGAGCTAAAACAACTATATTTATAATGAAAGTATAAAACTATATAATGAGGGGAAAATGTGAATGGAGTTGAATAATAATTTTACAGCTCACATACGGGTTGTGTACAGTTTTACTGGAGTCTCCGTTCTTTCAAATTCTGAATTAAAACACTATTCCAATGTTGAATATAAAAATAAAAAAACACTATTCCAATGGTGAATATAAAAAAAATCAAAACACTATTCCAATGGTGAATATAAAAAAAATCCATACACTATTCCAATGGTGAATATAAAAAAATCAAAACACTATTCCAATGGTGAATATAAAAAAATCCAAACACTATTCCAATGGTGAATATAAAAAAATCAAAACACTATTCCAATGGTGAATATACAAAAATCATCACAAATCTTACATATATTTTTTTTCCTTAAGTTAACCAGCCTTCTTTCTTCTATTTACCCATGTATGCATATGCATGCACGTATACACTCTCTAACTTTTGAAATAAAATGTTACAGTAAAAATAGAGAGAATACAATGAACAAAGACAAAATATGAATCAAGAATTGTTAAAAACATTAAAAAAAATAATGTGCTGTATACTTAATGTATACAGCAAGAAAGAAATTGTTGATGATAAATATAAAAGTTTATTAAAATCTCTTACTGTTAAGTGTACATGTTCTACCATCTCTATTGAGTGTGTATCCATTTCTGCAAGCACATGTGTAGCTGCCAGCAGTATTGTTACAAATCTGTTCACAAGTAGATGTCTTCATTGCACATTCATCAATGTCTAGAAAAATAAAATAAAATAAAATAAACTTTAATTTTACAGACTGTAATGAAACTGACAAGCATAATATACTTGTGCCAACAGGTATCAATTTGCATCTTGCATATCATTAAAATCTTCAGTTGAAGCTGTGTCATCTAGTGTATTTTCCATGTCCGTTGTGCATTTATAAAGCAAAATCAACACATGATCCTTGTCCATCCTCAATTCCCAGACTATAGATGCACTGGATATAAGTCCGCCTGCTCACATTACAGCAAACACTAACAGCATGTCCAATATGGTAGTCAAATGTGATGCTGAGGAAGAGAGAAGCAGCTATACATGTAATATATTCATATAATATTTTATATAAATATATATATATATATATATATATATATATATATATATATATATATATATATATATATATATATATATATATAGGCCAGATTACCTCGGAAGAGGATAAAGGCCAGACCAAGAAGACGATGGACTGACAACATTAAAGATAACATGAATACATCATTGGAAAATGCAAGCCCCAGACAGAAGGGGGTTCAGAGATTTCATTGGGAAGACAACGTTCTGGAAATAATACGTCACATGACAATATATATATATAAATATCATTCAAAGCTTTTTACTGAGAATTAGACAAGACAGTTGTTCTCACAAATATAGTCTCAATGAGCCATTAAAGGATTGCAGCAACAATGACCTCACCCTCCATCGTCGTACTGGAAGATGTACTTCTATATGCCCCATTACGTTTGGTGGTGGCTATACTACAAATACAAACTATAAATCCCGAGCTAGATTTCATATCACTATAGACAGAACCATCCTTGGATATGATGACATCATCCCCACATTATCACTTAATGATACAAAGAATGTATGCACCCTTAGATTGCTGACTAATGGACCAGTGGACTGAGCATTTAAGTGAATTTTCCAAGAGTTGTGGTGCTGGTCCTTAATCATGAATTAATCTTATTCTTAATGTCCATGCCAAGTGACGTTGGTTATTATGTCTTTCCACAGCCTTCTGTTTTGTGTGCTATCAGTCATTTCTGATACAGATGTTCTCCCACATCACAATGCCACATTGTTGAGCATATTCTCTCTTGGTATTTTCCTACCGAACTTGCTCTTTAACCAGCCTGTTGTCACAATATGTTCCATCTTTACTCTTCTCATGATGTGTCCAAAATAAATGTGCGCAGTCTCTTTCTAATAAGGAAGATTAGCTCTCTTTTTGAATTAACTTCTTTCAAGATATCTTCATTAACCTTTTTTATCTGCCCATCATGTTTTTAACATACTTCTATAAAGCCACATCTCCGCTGCCTCTCTATATTTTTTCGCTATTCTGCTAATTGCCCAAGATTCACTTCCATATATCAGAGTTGGCTCTATATAACTTCAAGAACTCATTGAAGTATAGGTGGTCCTGTTACAGTGACCTCCAAAGATTGTGATATTTTATAATGTTGCAGGATTGTATAACTGAAGACAAAAGAAGAAAAGCAAACCCAAGAAATAATGACATTAAAACATTGATTTTATCTGCAAAATTCATTTTTTAAGTGTCTTTGAAATTGCTATATCAGTACTTAGAGGCATACAACATATTGTCTATACTGATACTCTTAAAATCTATTAGATGACAGAAGAAAACAAAATGTTACCATTGCAACTTTTTTTGTTCTGTGAATCAAGTCGGAAGCCTGGTCTGCAGCCACATTGATAAGATCCATAGTTATCAATACACTCTTGGTCACAGATTGAGCTATTAAGGCATTCATTTATGTCTGTAATGGGAAACATTTAAAAGTGATGACATTGTATTTCCTACCATTCTGAGTAATACACTATGTCAATGTCATCTATTTTTACCATGTACAAATTAAAGATAGTAAAACTTCCTCATTATTAAACATGTTTTTTTGTTCGTTCTTAAACTTTCACCGGATCTCTCTTATAGCAGGACAATAGTGCTACTAGAATTCCATCAGGATAGTTAAGGGAATGAAAATGCATTGTGTCACCGTTTTATTTGCACTAATAGCCAGACACATTTTACTTTAGTGCTCTAACTAATACATTCAATGTTTTACCATTTTCGCTGAATAGTATGTACAGTTAATGGCAGTTTGCTATCTCTGCTTGCCAAAATAAAGTAACGTTATGTGTTTCAGTGTTTTCTAGTGGGACTATATAATGTCTTTTCTGAATGGGATAGATTAGTACACGGTTTAATTATTTGAGTCACTGAAACGACACTATGACTGGCTTTGCGTGTAAAAATATGCAGAGTGTGTCTAATAAATATCGCATTGACATAATGTGATATTCATTAGAAACACTGCATATTTTCACTTGACCTTGTTTCTTTGGTATGAGAGACAGGATCAAGTCTTCTTGGCTGTTAATATATTTATGGTTTGGTATCTTTTTTAGTTTGTTTTTTGTTTGTGTTTCTTGAAAAAGGTCCCAATAGGACCGCAATATAGGAAAATTGTCCTTTTTTGTTTTACTGCATATTTCTTATATACCTTTTTATCTAGATATGTTCATAGTTAGGTATTCCTAGTAACCTGTTTATCTTATTTTGTATTACTATTTGTTACTTTAGTTAGTGCGGCACCCTCCACTTTGTCGGACGCCCTCCGACCATTTGGTTATTTTTATGTTTTCGTCGATGATCAACAACTTACACAGATTACAGAATTTACTTATCTTGGAAGCATCATATCGTCAAATGGGGGAAAAACACAAAAGAAATCCAACACAGATGCAATATAGCATCCAAGATCTTAGGCCAGAAGTTTCCCATTTTCAAAACAAGCATGTGAACATAAATACTAAAACTGCACTATATAAAACAATCATCATACCATCGCTGTGCTACCAATGTCAAATGTGGACACTAACAACAAAAGGTAAAAGAAAACTTGTTACAAGAGAAATGGCCTGTCTACATAGAATTCTTGGAGTAACAATAAGAGACAGAATCAGATATAACAACATCAGACGACTAACAAACACAATGCACGTTCTGGATTATATCAGAAAACAGCAGATAAGTGGTTTTCACAGGTTTTCAGACTACCGATGCTTTCAGATAGTGCCCCTTCAAAAAATCAATACTATACAGATATGATGGATACAAAGCCAGGGGCAGGCCATGCAAAAGATGGATTACATAAATAAAAGAATCAACGAAAACAAATATATATGAGGCACACAAAAAGACCATCTCTGGAGAACTCTTCTACCCCTGACACCGCAAGGAATAAAAGGGTATAAAGCACAAAGACTGAATAGTGGATGTTTGTAGCCAAATCAATAGTAGGTCAGTCATACGAGAGAACTGGTTCCCACATTGTACATCAACCTGCCATCAGTCATACGAGAGAACTGGTTTCCACATTGTACACCAACCTGTCATCAGTCATACGAGAGAACTGGTTTCCACATTGTACATCAACCTGCCACCAGTCATACGAGAGAACTGGTTCCCACATTGTACATCAACCTGTCATCAGTCATACGAGAGAACTGGTTCTCACATTGTACATCAACCTGATATCTAAACACAGTCAAACATGCTTGATATTTTTTCTTCTGCTGTCAGTATTGTTATCAACATAGCCACAACACCCACTTAATTATGTATAGAGAAATTTTATGAAAACTTGCGATAACATGCAGTCTGCACTATAAAAATTGTTGATAACCCTAAGATAACCAGTTGTCTCCACTACAAAGATTGTTGGTAATATTATTTCTGATATAATGAACTTATTTAAAGAACCATGAACTGACTTAGAGCCTTCTTATGTGATGTAAGATGTATGTCTGGCCTTTTGCATCTTGCAGATGGGCATTCATCAAAAAGAAGAAACTATCTTTTGAACATTTTCTCAGGACATTTTCTCAGGAATTGAGACCTTTCAAGCGATCACGTCACAGCAACTGGACATTTTTTATTGCGTCTTTCTCATTTTCCTTCATATCTTTAAACATGTTTCTGAACAATGTTGCTCCTGCATGCAGGTTATGTCTTCATAACTGGTCTTCAGCTAGTTCTCAGAATAGTACTTTTTTTGGAATGCGGCAGTTTGGAATACTGCGGATGTGACCCAGCCAATGCAATCTATTTTTATTATGTGCTTCCATGGCGTATGATAGCTGAGTGCGGTGTAACACTTTATTATTGGTGCTTATGTCGTGCCATTTGATGTTAAAGATTTTGAGGAGGCATCTTATATTCTTGATTCTTCTTGAATAGAAACTAGCATCACAGCATGCAAGACACTTCCATAAGTGCTCCATTCTCTGTTCCAGCAGCCATCCCAGTGTATGAAGACTGAGTCCCAGTCAGATGTTGTTAATGTGATCTATACAGGTCTTTCCAAAAATACTAGTTTTCCTTCCTTCACCTCTAGACATTCTCACCACATTTATGACATTCTTTATATGTGTACATTCTTAGCCTCTTTAACCTCATCTTCATTTTGCAATGAATTTAGACTGCTTTAATCAAATCTGCTTTATCTCTTCTCAGCAATGTGCCATCTATCCCCGCAGTGCCTGCCAATAAATCGGCTCTCTCATATCTTCTGACCTCGGCATGACCACTACATATGCATGTAATGCTCTGGACAGTTGAGTTATTCAATAAATCAAATCATTCCTTTCTGAACATGCATTTTTCTATCTTGTGCAGCATGCTTTGAGAGTCTGTGAGTATTATTAAATCTGTTGATGTATCAGTTATCAACCATTTTGAGTGCTGCTGTAACTCATTCTATCTCCATCCTCATGCTCGAAGTGACAGTGGAGTATGCTGATAGACAGATATTTTTAAGATTTTAATTTTCCTCTCATGTTTTGTAAGGGTAGTCCATGTTTTGGATCCATAGTATAGTGTAAGCACGCAAGTTTGATAAATTTGTATCTTTGTTTTCAACTTTAACTTATGAGATAATTATCTATTCCCAGGTGGATGATGACCAGAATATCCACACTTGCCTTTAAGCATAGATAGGGGTGCTGACTGGGATCTTTAGTTGTCTATCAGAGGCCAGATGTGTTGCCTTTGCTGCATTGATTCTGTATTTGTTCTGGTTTGTCTTGATATTATCTATCCATCTTTTTCTAAGTCTTCCTCTGGCCTTGTATCCAAATCTTCGTATGTTATATGTCCTTGTCAGTAGTTGGTCATGATTCACTCTCATAAGGTGTCCACACCATTTTATTTGTTGTTTATGAAATAATTACTTGAAATAAATGTATATGCAGTTTGAAACGTGCACATATTAATATAGAATGTAAAATCATGTGTTCATATTCTAGCTACTGTTGTGTCTGCTAACTAGTTAGTTACTTAGTCATTGGATCATCATCACTGCACTCCAAACAAGTCCATAGGTGCTCAGATCTCTCCTTGAGTGTAGTCGCTATTACACGTTGACTGACATCCCAGTATGCCGTTGATTGACCATCATTCTTTCTTGCCCACGAAACTGTGCCTTTCTATCAACACCACATTTCAAACAAAACTTCTTTATTCTAGTAATGGAACAAGAGTCATCGTCACTTATACAGTCATTTGTTTGTGCGTTTTCCTGTAAGGCGTTCAAAATGTCTGCTTGATCCATCACTCTACCAACAGCCGTAGTAACAGCGTGTGCGGCCAACCTATCTGCTCTCTCATTACCCTGGACTCCGCATGTCTCAGAATAAAAATAAGTCACTTTTCGCACACAGGAATTCTTCACTGCATCCAGTCACTGTTCCTGAATAAACCCCGCCTGAATTTCCACAATCATGTTCATCAAGTCAGAGTATATAGACATGCTCGCAGATAGTCTGCGAGCATACCCATTTCACAGATTTGGTTACTGCCATAATCTCCATTATCATGCTGCTGGCCATCTGAGCAAATGCATCACTTTCCTCTCTGATGGTCTCTTCCCCATGTTTGAGCCGTGAAAACGCAGGCACCCCTGATGTGTCTCTCAACTGACCTATTTGTATATATAATCATATCACCGTCCCTGGAATTCTCACAGATCAGAGTAAGCACCTCTTACTGGCACCACTGTCAGACACCATTCCCTACATTCTCTATTGAGTGTTATTATTACTTTAAAGGCTGTCTGACAATCTAAGGGCGCCTAATTCCATTCCGCACCAGGTAGCACATTCTCCAATCTGCACACACTCTGTATAATATCCTCTGCATGCCCCATCCACAACTTTCCTCTCTTAAGTCAGCTGTCTTTCACTTTGAGAGTTTCAGGGTGTAGAGGGAATTTTTTATCAGCTGTGATTTGTAGGTAGTCCTGCACCCTGCACACTTTCATTCTTTGCTCTGCAGTTGGGCAATGAAGTATCGCATAGCCCTTGCTGACATATCTCTCGTACGCTCAATAATGATTTGCAGTGCCTCATTCTGTGCTAACCAGAAAGGGATTATCTAAGTTTATATCATAACCTACCTTCACATGATTCATTCACTTTAATAGAACCAAGAGGACAAGGTCCACATCTGTAGCCCACAGCGCTATTTCCTTGTTCAGCTGCTGTTAGATCACTACAGGCCTGACCCACAGCACAAGGGAATTCCATACAAGCATCAATCTCAAAATCACAGTAGTCACCTGTTTTCAGATAACAAAACCAGTTCTATGATCATCAAAAAATGTTGAAGGTACTAATAAAAGTATACCGGTATGTTAATGTGTCTGAAAGCATTTAAAACATATTCATTCTTTTGGATGTGTATTTTGTCTGACAGACTTGTGTTGAAGACTTATGGTAAAATAACAAGTGATAACAGTTGTGTCCCAAGCCAATTACCACTGAGATCTTATAACAAACGATCAGCTGAATAGAGAGCAAAGGAAGGACAAAGAAAGAGATGGATCGATAACATCACAACCACCCTCCACAAACACGGACTCAGTACGACTCAGGCAGCACATATGGCCTTGAACAGAAACTAAACTCTCACCCTTATGCTTAACGGCAAGTGTGGATGCTATCAACCAGCTTCCGCCTGGGGATAGACAATAGACAAAAAAACAGCTGTGTTGCTTTCTGTGACCATTTCATTGTGGAATTTTGGGTTAGGGTTAGGAACCATCATATTACAACAAGCCTCACTGAACTGTCCTTTTGAGACATTAAGTACAATATTTCAGTTTATTAACAAATACTAAGGTTTCAAACCAATATAAAGCTTAACAATCTAAGGCTTATGGTGGTCTCATTATTTACAAATCTTGGAGCCCAGATTAGTAGTCATTGTGAATCAACAGCTGTAGATTTAAGTAAAGACTAATAATATCCATGGTCACATGACAAGATTAACCACCATTTTAAAATGCAGAGTCACCACCCATGTTAAGATTAACTTATATAAATCATAAGATTTGTCTTTCTATATTTCTGTATGGTTGTAAGACCTGGACTCTTACTGTAGACTTAGAAAGAAGAATCCAGGCATTTGAAAACAAATGACATTAGGTGTTTGTTAGGTATGTGTTACTGAGAACATAAGATCAATGTGTTTGTGTATGATAGAATTCATGTATTAGAGTGTCAACAAGAACCATGTGTTTGTGTATGATAGAATTCATGTATTAGAGTTTCAACAAGAACCATGTGTTTGTGTATGATAGAATTCATCTATTAGAGTGTCAACAAGAACCATGTGTTTGTGTATGATAGAATTCATGTATTAGAGTGTCAACAAGAACCATGTGTTTGTGTATGATAGAATTCATGTATTAGAGGGTCAACAAGAACCATGTGTTTGTGTATGATAGAATTCATGTATTAGAGTGTCAACAAGAACCATGTGTTTGTGTATGATAGAATTCATGTATTAGAGTGTCAACAAGAACCATGTGTTTGTGTATGATAGAATTCATGTATTAGAGTGTCAACAAGAACCATGTGTTTGTGTATGATAGAATTCATGTATTAGAGTGTCAACAAGAACCATGTGTTTGTATATGATATAACTCATGTATTAGAGTGTCAACAAGAACCATGTGTTTGTATATGATATAATTCATGTATTAGAGTGTCAACAAGAACCACTGTTAACAAATGTGAAACTTCGTAAACTCCAGTCGCATGGACAAGTGATGAGACATTTCCTTGATGACAAAAGATATTCTTCAAGGTAAGGTGGAGAGTGAAAGAAGATAAGGTAACCAGAAGACATGGCAGGATAATATCAAAGACTGGACAGGATGTGAAGTTTACAAACTCATCAGGATAATAGAGGATAGTGATCTGGGTCACACAACTGGGTCATAGCACATAACTCCAGATAATTCCTGGGGATGGTAGACCTAATCCACTTTATAATCAAGATGTTGCATGTTGGATTTGAACCTGTTACCTTTTTTGACACAGAACAAACACCTTAACCACTATGCCAGGGAGATCCTCAAAAGTATGTAGCACATTAGTGCCTCATATAATATATACAGAAGCCCATTAGTGTTTCATATAATATATACAGAAGCCCATTAGTGTTTCATATAATATATACAGAAGCCCATTAGTGTTTCATATAATATATACAGAAGCCCATTAGTGTTTCATATAATATATACAGAAGCCCATTAGTGATTCATACAATATATATAAAAGCCCATTAGTGTTTCATATAATATATACAGAAGCCCATTACTGCCTCATATAATATATACAGAAGCCCATTAGTGATTCATATAATATATACAGAAGCCCATTAGTGATTCATACAATATATATAAAAGCCCATTAGTGTTTCATATAATATATACAGAAGCCCATTAGTGATTCATATACCTAATATATACAGAAGCCCATTACTGTTTCATATAATATATATAAAAGCCCATTAGTGTTTCATAAATTATATATAGAATATGGTATGCCTTAACCACATGGGCAAACAGATGGTGTGTCAGCATCAATATAGATAAGTGCAGCACTATTCTCTTTACTTTTTCACCAAAACAAAATGATGGTGACATCAGTATAAATGGAGAACTCTTGAAGGAAGACAAATAACCAAAACATCTTGGGAGCTCCATTTGACAGTAGACTTACATAATAGGAACACATCAAAAAAGGAACAACAAAGACCATAACAAAAGTTAGCCATCCTGAGAAAACTAAGTGGAACCACATGGGGAGCAAATAGGAAATACTTAGTAAAGTTTACCAGCAGGGCATACAACCACACCTGGAATGTGGGTCTACTGCATGATGTCCAGAATCAAATACTACATTACATGAGCTAGATAAGGTGCAAAACTAGGCAAGTAGGATCATCACTGGGGTAATAAAATCAACACTTTAGTAGAGATGACTTTAGTAGAGATGGAGAAAATGGGGAGAATACAAACACTGGGTGAAGTATGTTGACCAAGTGTACACGACCAAGTGTACATGTGGACAAGCACCTCAGACAGCAGAACACATTCTTCAGGAATGCCAGGAAAATGAAATGCTGAGGCAAATACACTGACCCAGAGAAACAATAATATAAGAAAAACTCTACGGATCTCTGTACGAGCTACAAAAAACAGTCAAGTGTATAAAAGAAACACAGCTTCAGATATATGTTCCAGGTGAACGAAAGAATAATAACATATAGAGGCACATTAGCGTTTCATATATTATATATAGAAGCACAATAATGTTATAATCTGAAGATTGACATTATTTTCTATTCTTTCTGTATATATATTTTGTATACTGCTTGGATGGGAAATAAGAAGGACAATTTGGTATTCTCTTAGTATCTGAATCAAAGAAACAGCTAACTCTTCTATGTGATGTGTCCTTTACAGATTATTGTCATCGCTGCCACTCTGTAAGCCTCCTGGTTCTGTGCAAGGGCAAAGCCTCCTCCAGCATCATATTCAGAAGGTCTTCAATGCCATGTCTCCATTATGGTCTTCGTCTGCATTTTGTTCTCATTCCTAGAATCTTATCCCCCTTGATCAATCTTTATAACCCATTGTGTCTTTGTATATGTCCAAAATATAACAACATATTACAATATTCTAAAATGTAACAACATATTACAATATGCCAAAATATAAAAACTTAATATTACAATATGCCAAAATATAAAAACTTAATATTACAATATGCCAAAATATAACAGCTTATTATAATATACTGTCAAGCTGTGTTTATTACTTGTTACAGACATTTCAGTCAAAAGTATAGATTTTGTCTGTTCTTGAATTTTGTTTACTACACAGCAATGTATCATTCCTTTATAATTTGACTGCTAATATTAATTGTCATATCAAATATGTGATAATAATGAGATGAGATGGTATTGATTAATACATCAGACCTGTATAGGCTGGGGAGCAAATGCATGCTAGTATCTGGAAATGTCCCTCCAAGAACTCGAAAGAAGTAGCATTGACATTACAGACACCGTGGTTGTTGCAAAGAGGACATACAGCGATATCAACTGTCAGGATTGATGAATGGGCTCCTGTAGAGTCTGTAGCTTGAACACTGCAGTGAAATATATATTTTTTTTTTATGTTTGTGTGTGTTGTACCTTATAATAGACAGTTTTACTGTTGTCTCCTACAATATCTTCTTCTTTTTATGATCCATGCCGTGTGGCATTGTTATCATGTCTTTCCACAGCCTTCTTTTTCATGTGCTGTCAATCCTTTCTGATATGATATTCTCCAATGCCACAATGCTAGGATGTCAAGTATCTTCTCTCTTGCTCTTCCCCTACCTCTCTTGCTCTTCACCTTCCCTGTTGTTACAATGGGTTATATCTTTCTTCTTATTATGATGTGTTAATACAAAGTGGACTGCCTCTTTCTGATTTTCTGAAGTGGGAAATCAGCTCTCTTTTTTAATTAACTTCTTTCAAGATATCTTCATTATGATCTTTTATCTGTCCATGTTCCAACATTCTTCTATGGTTGGTTGGTTGCTGATCCAGTGGTCCATGGGCTCATGCCCTTTGACCCAATGCCATTAAAATGGCATTATATTGCTAGAAGTCTGTGGATTTCTGCCCACTCTTGGTCAGAGCCAGAGAATAACTATCACACCACCAGGAAGGTAGGTTTCAACTATGCAGTGATGTAAGCCACTACGGCTAAGATCGGGTTCACTGTGCCCATTCCCAGCCACCAATTTACTACTGGTTATGCCGGACTTTTCTATTGCTCTGGCATGCAATCAAATGTTCAAGTCAAAAGGATTTTCACGTCCTGAGACAATGTGCCTCTATAATGGGCCTCGGCAATAGGAAAAAACAGTGCTCTCAGTTTCCTCCTCCCCAGTGCTGCGCAGTACAACTCTTGCTCCCTCCCAACCACAGAGGGTGCATACATATATATAAAAAAAAAACAAAGAATAAAACACATTGTAACAACAAAACAAAAGCATGAGAAGCATAATTATATAGATGACATGCCATGAAGCTTCTATAAGAAGATAACCTCAATATAACGGCATGTCATCTACTAAGGTTTTCTGTTGCATGGCTGGTTTGTCTATTGGGCCATTGGTGAGACTCACAGATGCAACCACATGTGTAATATTCTTCTATAAAATCATATCTCTGATGCCTCAATATAATTTTTGACTGTTCTGCTGAGCGTCCAAGATTTACCTCCATAGGCCTACATTAGAATTGGTTCTATATAACTTGTTTCACCTCAACTGCCTTATTATATGTTTCATATGTGTATCATGCATGTTTGTTTGCATGGCTTCTTTGGTTTCTGTAATTCATCTTTTGCAATGTTTACGTCTGGTTTTGAAAGCTTTTAGACAACAGAACACTAATTATAAATGTTCATAACATAATTATACAAAATGGATGTAACTTACTTCAGAAAAATGGGGTTCTCAAGATCTGGAGTGTATGTCAGGGTTCCATTCTGATTAAGTAACACACCAGAGATATCTCCAACCAACTCACAAGCTGCCTGATTGTTTTTGTCATCCTTAGCCTCAAACTTTGCAGTATTTTGTCTACCTTCATATACAAGCCAGCGATTTTTGTTGTCCATGGGTGTTTTTAGCTTAATTGTAGGAGGTATTTTCACTGAAAAGAAAAGTGTGGCAAGTAAAATGTATTAGGTGACAATAACATTGAAAATATGACAAAGAATATTTGTTTTAATTAGTACAAGAGATAAAAATTATCTATCTGTTTTTATAGAACTTACTATGTCATATAACTCTGTTTATTATATGTTTGGTTATATTAATCCTCAGCAATTATAACAATAGAGCTCTTGTGTCTTGGTGTGCATCAGGGAAATGGAAGGTTTTTCCCTTCAGAGTTTTATTTAATTATTTAATACCCAAAAGATTAACTCTGCCGTGCATGCAATGCTTTCAGAGGACGCCTACTCATTGTGGATAAAAAGTAAATTGATAAGGTCAGACGTTCAAGCCTGTCACATCAGAGGCTATGACAATAAAATAAAACTATCAATACTGCATTTTTCCCGTTCAGGAGTTGCAGGAAGGGATTGAATAGCTGTGTGATAAAGGCCGCATGCTCTTGCTGTCGCCATGTCATGTACAGGGTTAGTTTTTTAAAATTTACTCTCTGACAGAAAAAACCCAGTCCTTACCGGGGATCGAACTCTGGATCCTACTAGTGTGTGTCCAACACTCTAACCTCTTGGCCATGTGCCACATGGCTATGACAATATATGTTAAAAAAAAGAGAAGTTCTTGGGAAGAGGTTGAATCTGGTAGATACTCTATATAAAGGCTGCATTACTTGGATCTTTTAAATGTAACAACTCCGACCACTACATTTTCATTGCACATTTCTTGATCTTTTAAAACTAATGGCAAACATAATAAATATGTGAACATAGTGATATAATGATCTATCTATCTATACGCTGTGTCCCTTGTTTGCCTTGCAGCGTCAGGGGTAGAAGAGTTCTCTGGAGATGGCCTTCTTGTGCGCTGTTTGCAAGCTTGTTCCTGTGGCTTCTTTGATATAATGATGATACGATATAATGCAATACTCATGATCACTTACATCACATAGGCAGACAATAGAGTGTTAACCTTCGAGTTAACCCTCAACTTACTAGCATAATCACCGTCACAACTTTCAGGCAGTATGTGTCACATACTGCTCACAAAGTTAACCCCTTAGCTGTGCTGAGTCAGTTCCTCTTTTGCCAAGTTTGGCACATAGGACGGATGTCAAAGTTCTCCATGCCTGTCGGTCAATTGCCAAGGATTGCAGGTCTTGTGCATTTATGCCTGTTGATTTTAATTCATTCATAAATGTTCTTCTGAGCATTGTTTTTGACCTTCCCTGTTTTCTTTCTTTTCCCATCTGGTGTCCACATGAAGGCTTGTCATGGAATTCTATCTTCCTTCATTCTAAGTATGTGGTCGATGAATGTCCAGCCGCGTTTTCTGATGTTCGTCACAAATTCTTGTTTTGTCTCCTGTCTTAGTAAGTCGTTTGATTTGAATTCTTTCCAATTAGTATTTGTGATTTTTCTGAGGCATCTATTCTCAAAGGCAACTAACTTCTTATCCATTATTGCAGTAGATTTCCAACTATCACATCCATATGTCAATGATGGAATCTCACTTGCATTGAATAGTCGCAGTTTGATGTGTTTACTTGCGATCTTGAATCTCCAGATGTTTGAGAGTTATTATTGATGGTTTCATTTTGCTTAGAACTATAACATCTGTTACAGAAACACTGGGAGTTTTACAATGACGATTTGTTAGATCGTTGATTAACATATCCAAAGGAATCAAGAACAGAAACACACGTCCGCCATTTTTAAACTGGTAACCGGAACACAAAGTGCTGAGTAAAAAGGTCAAATTGTAACTGAAATGCTGGGAAATTTCAAGGGCTGTTAAATTTTTTTACCCTAACTACATTCTCACATTAAAGAATTGTAGTTGTGTAGGCCTATTATTATTGTATACTGTAATCTATGAATTTATAAGCATAATGCTGCTTTATATTATGGTGTCATGAAAACCTTTATATGCTTTCGTCTCGCAAAATGAAACATTATTTCAATCAAATAGACCTAATCATAATAACCCGTTTTATTACAAACACCATGTTCTTCCTATCACTAATATGTTTGTCAGCATATTTTTTGTCGCATCACAAATGTGTTGTATAATAGTATCATTTGATACACATTCAAAGATTCTTTAAAAGTTTGTATAATCAATGTTTTGAATCATTATACCATTATTGATAAAGAAAGTGTTTACCTTACTGTATCACAAATTTACAGATCTGTAATTAGGCATGTTCGCAGTGCTTGGGCCTTTACAGCTCAGTGCGCAGGTAAAACGATCAAGGAGGAAAGTGGTGCCTTTGCGCTCACTACGAGTAGTATGACCATGGAGACTATGGCGGTGACCAAGGCATTTGAGTGGCTATGCACACAGAAAGTAACGCAGGTCTGCATCTTGAGTGACTCTATGAGTATGATTAAGAAGGTACAAGTGGGTCTCCTTCGCGAACAGTGGATTGAGGCCTTGAGAAATGCGAGCTTGAAAGCGGTTACATTTATTTTCGTGCCGGGACATGTGCGCGTTCGAGGCAATGAAAGAGCGGATCAACTGGCATCGTGTGCGATTGTGGCAAAGGGCGATGGGGCAATGGATCGCGCTGACGTTTTGAACTCCTTAAGAGATATAACACGCGAGAGTGAGACTAATGTGGATGATGATTCCTTTTCAATGGCTAGGATTAAAGATCAGGGATTGAGATGCGGTGTTGCTAGAGGTGAACATTTTGGAGGGCGCAGAAGAATGATGGTCAACCAGCATAGGACCGGTACTGTCAGCAGAAGTGTGATGGCGGATACACTCAAGGAGAGATCGGAGCAACTATGGATGTGTCCAGTTTGCAGTGATGATGATCACAAATTTGAAACAAGTGCACTGCATGTAGGGTCTATTATCTGAATTACCAAATTAGTACTAGTATCACAATGCAGGTTAACACTTTATAAATCACTTCCTGGATCAGATAACGAATGCTAGAATTATCAGAGAAACTTTCTTCCTAATGTTTAGAATTTTCAAATTCATAGAGTGTAAGTTTCACCATAGTACATTCATGGAAAAATCACTACACAAAGAAAGGCCACCTGTATCAACACACAGAAAGTAATTACCGGGTATGCTTTCAAACGTGTACAAATATGGAATTTCAATTGTTAGATGACCTTTAGACAGCTTGAACTAGAAATCAGAGTATTTTAACACTTTGAGGTGCTTTCAGGGATAAATTATATGAATACTTGGCCCATTGATCCATAAAGAGATGTCCGCAAAATATAGGTAACTTTTCATTGTATCTTTAAGAATGCCTCAGCAGGGAAGGGGTTAATACAGATAATACAAAGAAATATAAATGTAGCTTAACATTACAGATAATTATACACGGCCTTTATATCATTCACATATCCAATGAATGATTGCTCCCTTAAGAAATGGATCACTTGCACAGGATCTCTTGCAACGATACACATTTGTACCACAGCTTAGAAATTCCAGGTTTCCAATGTTTAGCTTTGAATATCGGTGCTCTGTAAGATTTTATGAAATAATCCACTGTGCAGAGTAAATTTGTAATCACTACTCTCTTTATCTCATCTCATGTGACATATTCTTTCTAAAACATGGTCTTTCTTATTGATTCTCTGAACACTCCGCGATTCTTGGGTGAGTTGTCCTGCTGCAGCTAGAGACATGTTTAAGCAATATGATATATCACTGCACCTCGTTGTCTTGGGTGCCCTCTTCCCCTGTTGTCATTAATTCTGGCTTCAGCTATTAATCTTTCCATGCTGTTATGTCTCTTTATATGACTGAAAAAACATTTCTTACTAGGATGTTGTTAAGGAGCCAGCCCTCTTTGACGTTTATTGATCTTAACACTTCATTTGTCTTCTGATTCTTCTGCATCTGCTGTAACCTTGCCAAAGATTTTTAATTTGTGCAAGTTTCGACATTGCAATTCTTCTCTTGATTTCTACAGAGCAATCAAGAGAATACTGGAAATTTGTTACATCCTCTAGTTCAAAATTGTCAATTATTTATACGTGATTGAACTTTCGCTTTATCTGGTGTCATAATTGTTTGTTTTCTTTATATTTAAGTACAGATTGTGGGCTTCACTGTGTTCTTTTGTTGATAGTAAAATTTGTTTTAGATTATCTCTGTCTGTTGTTTAGAGAACTGTGTCGTCAGCATTTCTGAGATCTTTGACTCCTGATGGTAAGAGGCTGGAAGTCAGCATGTCATGTTGACTTTTACGCTTCACATTATGTTTTCAGAGTAGACATTGAGAAGGTACGGTGATAGTGTGCATCCTTGTCTAACTCTCTTTATGCCGACGGTAATTGAAAACAACAACCAATTTAATAATTGACATTAGAAGTAATTACAACTAGTGGTAAATGTTATGAAAAATCAGTTCTACAGTTCACACAACAATTTTATTAGATAACAATTTACACAACCGAATGTATCAACATTTAGATTTTTGATAAACACTTTTGTTGCAATGTCAACTCACTTTGTTTTGTGAACTATAAAGCTGACTGTGTTTTCAGCAAATACTATGGTAAACATTTTTACTGTTGTTCCACCAACTATAGATGGTTATAATATTTACCTAATGTATTTCTTGTCTGATCATTGATCACTTGTCCTTGTTTAGATCTTGTGGCAAAATCCTTATTACCAGTTGCCATGAAGTCATATTTACAGGCAGCAGAATTTCCACACAGTGAATTTATTTCAGCCGAAGCAACATTTGATTCATCTCCAAATCTTGGCACAAACCCTGGACACTGAAAATTAGTGGTGTTTTCTCCTTTATTGTATCTGAAGACTGATGTACTGGCAGTAACCAAATCTGAAAATGATATAATTATGGAACAGAGTATATGTAACACTATTCATTATTTTGTAGAAGTAGTATTGTTTTCTATGTTTGAAAATAAGAATATTTAAAATTACCTTTTGATAACTAATAGAAAATTCGTTTAACCATACTATAAATGTATTTTCTCAGACATAACTTTAAATGTATTGTCATTGGTTATTGAGCCAACCATAACAACTAGACATATAAATCAAATAAATGCTTGGATTTACAAACAGATGGACAAATGTATGCAAGCTTACAGCTAGCATGCCATTTTAAATTCCTTAAATCACTGTATACAAAATGCAATTGAGAAAGTTATGGCCCGACATATCCATTGTAGAAGGGAAAAGTATCATGTGCAGAACATTGTTATTTTAACTATTGTTGAATTTTTCAGATGCCACTAATACAACCAATGGTATCGCCAATACAATGTGTCATCATCATCATCAGGTGCCATGCCGGCTGGCGTAGGTGGTCATGGCTCTCCACAGCTCTCTGTCTACAGTATTATGTATCAAGGACGTTGTTGTTTCCTTGCCGTACCAGGTTGTCAAACTGTCTAATATTTTCTCACGTTGTCGTCCTGTCTCTGTTGCCTTCAATTTACTTCTGTGCGTTGCCATGACTTTCATCTTGGAAGAATAATGTGTATGATCAAATTTCTAACCAACCAGTTTGATGAATTCCATTTGCAAGGTGAGTTCACCATCAACTCTACTACTGCTCAGACTAAAACTGTTATCTAACCTTTTTGATAGTTTCCTATTCAATTTTTACTCATAAAAAAACGGGGACTGTGGAAGCTGTTAGTTGAGAACTGCATAATGTCCCCTTATCTATCTAGAACTATGAGCATTTACAGTCATTTTCATTTTTGATTATACGAATAACTTCAACTTCCACTAACAATTCATTTTTTGATAATTTAATGAAAAGTGTTGCCATCATTCTTTTCATTTTATTTCTAAGAAAAGATATCAGAATTTTCTACTTCCTGCATGTATAAATTGTTCTGTTTTCTGAATATTGCTCAACCTGTTTGACATTATTACACCTTCAATGCATATTTTTTTGCATAGATCTAACGGTGTTTAAGGGAAAAATATTCCCTCACAGACCCTCTGTAAACATTCCTTCTCAAAAGCCAGCTATTGACGGGATTGTATGAACTGACGAAATACAATAAGTAAATTAACTACAACTGAATTGTATGTAATACTTTACAAAAAAAATAACTATCCAAATTAACAGTTTAATATATTTGACTGCTCTTTCATAAATTATTATTATTCATTAGGGGTAGGTTATTTGTAACCAACATTGTGTCCTCCGACAGCCACTGCTATAATTATGTACCTAGCAGATCTACCAGAGCTGGGCCTGTAAAACAATAAACTTTAATGGAACCTTCACAGTTGTATCCAATATATTATAAATGTTCTTGACAAGAGAATGTTATGTTATTCCGGTGTGAAATGTGATGTTCCCTGCCTAACCATAACTTCTAAAACTTATTTCTATTTTACAACCAACATTTTTTTGGTCGCCAATATGTCAACTAATGTTAGGGGTGCAAAGGTAATGCACTGCTCTTGGTGAACCCAGCGTAGGCAGATAAAAAAGATCCCAAATGTACCTTCCCGTGGTGCACCCTGGAAACAGAAATACAGCTGCTCATGCTGATTCTGGCTAAAACTTTTGGGTATCATATCCGTAAATGTGGAGGTAGCAGAAGGAAAGATATTTGACTGCAAAAATGCAGGCAATATCTGCTCACACCTATAGGCCAAGACATGAAGCAATACTGTCAACACACAGTGAAGCTAGTCAGTTCGGTGGAAGCATTGGAGGTACGACCAATGCAGATGTTGGAAAGTGGGCAGAGATTATGAGAAATATTAAGAAACTATGCATCAGTCACCATAAGCATAGCATAATGAGTACACTGAGACAGGCGCACAGCGCTACAGGGCAACGGCAAGTGCAAAGAGAACGGAAAACGTCTCAAGGAAATCAGAACTAAGTATTGTTTGTTCGAGGCTAGCGTCTAGTTACTGATGATCCCAGCCCGGGCCCAACTTTACTGTCGAGTTTTCCTATATCGGAATCATGCTCGCAGAGAGAAACGGCTCAGTACCCGATGGGCACATGCACAATCTTCCATGGAGACAAACTATGTTCAGTTCAAGAACAAATTCCTTGTACCTGACACTCCTAAATATGTGTATAGACTCAGACTTGGATGAGGGGGGTTCACAACATTGGCGAACAATACCTTGCTAAGAGGGCGAACGAGTCCAAGCCCAACTCTTCTGTCAAGTTCTTCCTAAACCAGAACCAGGCTCACGGATGAGAAAATATTCAGTACCCGATAGGCACGGGCACAATATGTCTAATTACATGAGACAAGGTCACTGACCGTGGAACACCTCATGCAAGAAAGACATAAAGGACAAACTGTCTCGACGTATAGTCAGTACACATTCGCCACCTGGCGACAGATAGGAAGGCTGTTACAGACTAGGGTAGCCCACCAAAAATGTAAAGTCATGCCTAAATCGACTGTGCTGGGCCTACAAGGTGCATAACGGTCTCACAACGTAACTACACTTCCAGCGAAAATCGCATGAAAATCCATGCTGATTACTATGGAGCAGAGGCAAAACAAACAAATAAACTAATTTTAGTTTAATAATTTATAATGAAATAAGTAAAACCTATTGATTAACTATAAATAGATGACTAACATAACAAGCCCTTGATATTTTAGAGATTTTTCATAAACCTGATGACTATTATCTCTTATGATATAGTGAACGAAAGAAGAAGAATCTCTTATGATATTGTAGAATGTTACTATTAATACCTTGGTGATATGAGGTTGAAGATAATTGCATAAAATGTATTCCTTATGTTTTTTATTTCACTTGTAATTAAACATTCTTATATGTACCTCAATAGGGTTGTGTGCGTAAACCACTGCAATTAATTAGTCTCTGTCACACTAATTACAGACATTTTATGTTTTCAAGTTATGAATAGGGACTACTATTTGAATGTTATGCAAAGCTACACACAAAGTTTCTGGTAAAGTGAAGCCATTACCATTAATCTCAAGATGCTATTATGTTTCAGAATCTACTACAATACAATCAAACTTTCTGCATTTCACTTTATTAAACTGAATTGAAACATCTCAACATTATTAATATTATCAACATACTTCAATATTGAACATACATTTGACAAGTACAACTCAAATATTAAAAAAATGTGCAGAACCTGTGGAAAGTAATTACCCAGAAACAGAAAAAACATTATAACAAGTCAGCAATTTGTTTTCACCATATAAATGATCACATTTCTTTATCTTTGGAGCAAATGAAAATAATGATTTGCCAAATAAACATTTAAGCAGCATATGTATATTATGTGTCTACAAAATTAAAATATAAGAAAACACTGTCAGAACAATGTCTCAAAATAGCACTACACATTGCAGAAATGTAATGTATGGTGTGAATTCAATGGTGATGTTAGTATTAATGAATGAGGTGTATGTTCTTATTAGTACAAAATGCCACGGATGTGTTAAACATGTCTCACTGTAAGCACAAAGTCCACAAATGTTTTGAATGAAGTCCCGTCTGAACTTCCTATACTTACTTATCAGCCTGCTGTTCTAGGAGCAATCAATAAAAGGTAATACTGCTAGAAAAACTTATGAATATAGTACGTAGAAAACAGGTGATGAAGTTTTACTGCACGAATAACACACTGTCACTATCGGAAACTCACATGAAATAACACAAACAACAGAAAACAAGCTAAAATCATACAAATAACATAACATATACATAAGATAATCAACATTTTAACAAAACGGTCTTTATCAAGATATGCACAAAACATCAAAAGACAATGAATAGAAATGACCACACCAAACAAATATATCCAACCGAAATATGGAAGTGAGATGCTGGAAGGACAGGAAGTACATAAAAATGTAAATATATATGGAAACAAAATGAACAAAAAGATGATGTAAATGACGGAACAAATGAATAAAGACATCAACCGAGAACTAGACAAAAGAGTGGTCGGAATTGTCTAAAAGGCTTGAGGGTACCCATCTAAAAAATAAAGATGTTTTTGTCTTTATTCTTTTCGTTCCGTCATTTACTCATCTTTTTGTTCGTTTCCACATATATTTATGTTTTTTATGTACTTTCTGACCTTCCGGCATCTTATTTCCATATTTCTGTTGGATGTTGTGATAATTTTTCCATTCGTCATCTTTTGATGCTTTGTTTGTGTCTTGATAAAGACCTTTTGGTTGAAACGTTAACTGTGATTTGTGTATTGTAATTTTTATGATTTCTTGTGTGCTCATCATTGCCCATCATTACCTACTAGTTTTAGCTATAGTCTGCCGTGTCCCATTGAAACGAAATATAAACCTGTGTTTTACGTAAGTCTAATTCCTCCAAGCTGAAGCTACTTCACTGTAAAAAATGAAATGAAAACCCCCTTGAATCTTACAAAACAAAGTGTCAGTATCTTTACTTCTAAGCATTGAAACTTACAGCTTTTAGCAAACTTTTCCAAGATTTCTCTCTCTTTCATGTTTGATGGAAGAATGGTTCCATTACGCAGAGTGAAGTCATCATTAGAGTTGCCATTGTAGTTTCCAAGTAGACCTCTTACTTGATTTTTCAAGGACCTGTCAACTTCTAACTCAATCTCCAGGTTTTTAAATCCCACATGGACTTTGATGGAAACTCCTGAAAAATATGTAAATTTAATCACAACAACAACAACAATAATAATAATAATAATAATAATAATAATAATAATAATAATAGCAATACTAATAATAATAGCAATAACAATAATAACAGCAATAATAACGGCAATAATAATAATAATAATAATAATAATAATAATAATAATAATAATAATAATAATAGCAATAATAATATTAGCCATCCATCGCAGATGATGATAACAAGTTTCAGACTTGTCGTGTTTCATCTCTCTGGTGTGTTGTGTGTGTGTGTGCGGAGATGAAAGAAAAGTCTAATTATGCCATTCAATCCTATCACATTTGGAACATATATGGTCAGGATTTGACATCTATGTGTTTGTCTTCTCTGTGGCTCTGAGTTTCTTAGAGATGCAAGCACCTTTACTGGTGTTGCTGTGCTACACTGGGCAATTCTGTGTGACAGGCTCCCAAAATCAGACATTAATACTGAAGCTTAGAGACAGTTTGAGACAGTCCTTGAAGTGTTTCTTCTGTGCAATAAACTTGTCATTTTGCCTTAAGGAACTCATCATTTATCAAGCACAATGACAAACATCTTACAAAATATATACACAAGCTTTGTAGCATTAACTCTTCATTAGCAATCAATATCACTGCCTAGAGGGCATTCCCATAACTGAACCATTAGCCATCTATGGGTTGTGTATTCATTCAATTTTTTACAGAGAGGGGGGCACTGTCTTCCCTCTTCATTGATCACTCCTATTTCTATCATTTTATGAAAATGTGCATTGCCTCTTTTAACTTCCTCTTCATCATTTTGTAGCGTATCCATAACTGCCACGTCAGCTCTGTCTCCTCTTATCACTGACCCCGTCCACTGTAGAATTGCCAGATGATGCATCAGATCTATTGTTTCCACTGTCTCCTGCAGAACATGGACCATGTAATATTTAGGATATTGCTGAGAATTTTCCAGACATACTGGTAGGAACCCCCATTCACACATTTATTTTTCTTATTACTGAAATATCTAGTAATATTTAGGATATTGCTGAGAATTTTCCAGACATACTGGTAGGAACCCCCATTCACACATTTATTTTTCTTATTACTGAAATATCTAGTAATATTTAGGATATTGCTGAGAATTTTCCAGACATACTGGTAGGAACCCCCATTCACACATGTTTATTTTTCTTATTACTGAAATATCTAGTAATATTTAGGATATTGCTGAGAATTTTCCAGACATACTGGTAGGAACCCCCATTCACACGTGTTTATTTTTCTTATTACTGAAATATCTGTGTAGATTATTGTGGGGGGGATGTTGTCATCTGACCTGATTTGACCTATGTTGCAGGAACCCATGGTAGAAATGTATAAGTATTACCATAACTTTTCAGATTTGTAAAGCCAAATGGTTTGAGACGCAAGCTAAACTAAAGAAACCAAAGGCACAACTCTACAGTGGAGAAATGATCAGATGGATATTTTAAACATCAGACTTCAAAATATCTTCTCTGATACCCATAACATCACGAGTACTGTAGACAGATTTGTCATCAATCTTCAGAGCATCAAAATTACATGATGAATACCACATAAAGTACAAAGGTTACTATTAAAGCCTAACTATCAATGTTTAAAATAAATAACTAGCAATAAGCAAAAGAACAAGGACATTTTTCAATGTTCGAATCCAACTGGGACCTTTCTCAAGAAACACACAAACACCATAAAAGGAACATAGAATTGCGAATGACCACTCAATTTGTCTTGTTTGGTATTTATATGTAACATTGATAGTTAGGTTTTAATAGTAATCTTTGTACTTTATGTATTATTTATCACTTATTTGTTTAGTTACTGCAGCACTCTCCATTTTGTCGGAAATCCTCTGACATTTTGGTTATTTAAATGATGAATCAGATGATGGCAGAGTAAGTTTGCTTGAAATCACAGGTTTATCATATAAAAACGTTACCAGTGCTTATCAAATAAGAAAAGTGCAATTTGGGATACAGATATATCAAGCATGTGTGCTGAGTATACCATATTATTTATCCGAAGCATGGACTGACTACTCAATGGTTGGTTGGTTGGTTGCTGATCCAGGGGTCCATGGGCTCATGCCCTTTGACCTAATGCCATTAAATGGCATTATATTGCTGGGAAGTCTGTGGATTTTCGGCCCACCCTGGGACAGAGACAGAGAATAACTATCACACCTCAATAAGGTAGGTTTCAACCTATGCACTGCTCCTAGCCACTGTAGCCAAGATAGGGATCACTGTGCTCATTCCCCGCCACCAATTGACTACTGGTTATGTTGAACTTCTCTATTGCTCCAGGCATGCAACCATATGTTTGAGTCAAAAGGATTGTCACGTCCTGAGTCACTGTGCCACTATGATGGGTTCCAGCCATAGGAAAAAACAGTGCTGTCAGTTTCCTCCTCCCCAGTGCTGCACAGTACATCTCTGGCTCCCTCCCAATCACAGAGGGTGTATATATATTCAGGTAAGCATAAAACACATTTCAACAACAAAATAAAAAACATGATTGTATAGATGATGTGCCATGAAGCTTCTCTAAGAAGATAACCTCAATATAACGGCATGCCATACACTAAGGTTTTCTGTTGCATGGGTGGTATGTCTAGTGGGCCATTGGTGAGATCCACAGACGCAACCACATGCGTTACTCAATAGTTAAGAGGAGACTTAACACTCAAGCACTGCAGCACTGAGAAGCATAAAATCTCAGAGTCACAGAGAAAACAATTCTTAAGACTAACGGGAATTGAACCAGGTATGTTTTAGTGGCACTGAATCACCTTGCAACTCGAATAGATGGTTTTTTCCATACTTGACTAACTCCAATAAAATATATGATTTTGTCAAGACATTGATACTGTGTACTCAAGTCAGTGAGAAAACAAACACACAGATGTCAAATCCTGATCATACATGTTCCAAGTCTCCTTGTCATCCATGATATCTTTGTAAATTATGAACATTAAATGACAAAACAAAGTCAGGAATACTAGTTACTACATTGTACTTAGTTAGCATCTACAAAACACTTAATAAAAACAGATTGTTGTGACTGCATCATGTGCGTAGAATATTAAATAGTCATGTTGCCAAGTACTATTTTGTTAATGACGGACAATGGGTCCTTGGTATATCGCTTCTAAGGTTGAAAGATATATAGTATAAATAAATCCTTCATAAAAGATTTAGCTATCAACCCAAATAAATAGGAATGTGTGTCTGCTCAAGAACAAACTACGCTCGAGGGCAGATTAATTTAGGATAACTATGATAAAATCAGAAACTCAGATATTATAAACACATTGAATATTCCAGAGTGTTGGTTACTAGACACAATAACAAAAAGAAAACTACACCTGTTTGGTCATATAAAGAGACACAACTGTTTAGAAAGACAAATAATGGAGGGAAGAGTACCCGCGAAGAGGAGAAAGGGCAGACCAAGAAGAAGATGGACTGATGACATTAAAGATAACATGAATACATCGCTAGAAAATGCAAGCCACATCGCCCCAGACAGAGAGAGTTTCAGATAGTTCATTGGGTAGACAACGTTCTGGAAGGAATACGTCACATGACACATGATAAAAAAGATGGAGGACAAAGAAAGACACAGACACAAATTGTTTATGGGTGAGAATTTTATATGCATGGGAGATGCAGCTCACCTAGTTACTTTTTACTTCACTATAGATATCAGTAAGCCAAAAATAAATGATCATACATACTACTATGTTATTCAAAATCTAAATACTGACCGCAAGGGAATGTTACTGAAACTGTGATTTGATCATTTTCATTACTCCGTGTAATACTCAATTCTTGTGTTGACCAGGTGTAAGTTTCATCTTTATAGAATGCATTGGTGTGGTCCACCCCTTCTGTCATAATAACCATCGCTGCAAGAAGGAAAAACATTGAGTATACATTGTATTAGTAATGCTATATGTTGGCTGATTTAATCAGTTCATTTGATCTCATGTCTTATCTTGTCTTATCCATGTGTGCCGTTAAGCGTCTTAAGCGTGCATTCTTGGTGTTCCAGTATTTCTCTGATGTCATCTATCCATGTATGTCTACGTTTTCCTGTTTCTCTTTTCAGATGATCTTTTATTGAAGGCTATCGATTGAATGCGATTTGGTTGCATTCTGATTAAGTGGCCAAACCATTTGCTCTTTTGTGTGTCTATGTATTCTTTGCACACATTTCTTATAATTTTCATGTTATTTTGCATATATAATTATCTCATGTACACTTCTAAAACTTACTAGCACAAAATTTATGAAGTAGACATTTAAAAAAATAGCAAATTCATAATAAATCACACAACAATTCAAATCTTTTGGTGATGTGTCTATTACAGAACATTGCCTTCATTGCCCCTATGTAGGCCTCTTAGTTCTGTGAAAGCTCTACAGCTTCTTCCAGTCTCATATTTAGAAGGTCTTTCATATACTGATGGTCAGTCTTGGTCTGCCTCTTGTTCTCTGTCCTGGAACCTTTCCATCTATGATTAAACTTTCTAAACCATTTCTTCTGATATGTAAAGTTTCGTGGCATTAAATAGGCTTACATCTCAGTAGTTTTCCATTGTTTTTGGATAATTTCTGGTTGCTTATCAGTTAAATTCTTTATGCACCTTCAGACCAAATTCAGGGCACCTCTCAAACTCCCGTCTCCAAAGCCTTGGTGACTGGTCTTCCACCTTCTCCACCAGCAGTTGTGTGTAAAGTAATGAGATTGTCTACTTTCTTTCTGAATAGCTGCACATAGTTCAGCCAATTAGCCAAAGTTCTTTCTTGGGGGGGAGGGGAGTTGTTGTGCTGCTGCATACAGGCACATGATGGAGCCACCCATGCATGAGCTAGACAGGAGGTAGGGGGGTACCAAATTTGGTCATGACCTACATAAGGGTAAGAACAATACACAAAATTTCCTTCTATTCGTGAGACTTTTGAGTGGTTATGATATTCTAGGATGTCATTGTGCATTGTAAAACAGCCTCAGCTCTTGTTTTTTAGTATTCACCTTTAGTAGATAATTTTACTGCTGCTGATTACTTTTCTATGCTGGCTTTTAATACAACTCACAAACTTTCTTGGAAGTTGCTCAAGTTTTGATTTACATTTCAACTTGAGTCATTTTACTACAAGTAGATTCCAGACTTTCTCAAGAAATTAGTGCCAAACAAAATGTGAGAAAGTAAAGGTGGAAGATGGTATGATGGCCACATGACCCTTGAAAAGTTGTTGGTCTAAGAAAAATGCACCTGAATGTTGAGAAAATAGATTTTACTTTTATTTACTGGCTTAATTATAAAAGATAATAGATTCACAGAAAATATATTAGGGAAAAGAGGGAAAGTGACATAAGTATGAATATATTTTTTTCAAATAGACTACATACATGTGTTTGTTGTAGAGAGTTGTACTTGAAAAGTAGAATAGTTTCCCTCACGAGCAGCAAATGCAGTGAATACTGTTCCAGAAGACTGTGCTCCATTAATTTCTATTCTCTGTGTGCGGACCTGTTAGGAAGACACATGACAAGCACACTTAGCAGACGAGATAACGCTAAACGGAAATTGCTAATGCAATCGCACATGTCTGTTTACTCGGCTACCACTTAAGCAGCTACCTAGCAGAATTCATGTGGTGACCTAGGTTTCACAATAATATAAATCCCTTCTATGCCATATTGGAAGACATGCGCAGATACTGGCCACTCGAATAACCGCCCATCCCCATGAAACTCTCTGCGCCACAACATGTCCACAATATGCCCCTCCCAAACATAAGTTACACTATCCCTAACTCTAACCCAACCCGTGGAACCATCCCCCCCCCCTACCAACCACTAAACATCTACTCCATAATACTAGAACTCTAACAACAATCCTATCCCCCACCCCCACAAAAACTAAAATAAGCCGTCTCCCCTCTATGTTATATTTTCTAACTTCACACCAATAAAGGGACCTAATAAATGTAATATTTATCCTAACACTGGCTATTTGTCCCTACAGAGTTACGTACAATAACGGCTATTTAATATTTTACGAGTAAATGATTTGTTCCACTAAAACTTGGTCACATTTCCCAGACATGAACCAATGCTTCTTAAGTCTTTTAGAAATTGTGAAATAAATGCAAGTCTGGAATTCTCATATAGAATTTTCTTGGTCGATAGAGATAATTCTTGTGGAACAAATAGCCAACTCAACGAGAATGTGCCTTCATCAGCATTGTTTGTAAGCTTACAGATTTAGATTTAATCAGCACCTAATTGTCTGGTATTGTATCCCATCACTGGATTCTGTGTATCTCATAGAGGAAGCTTTAAAGGAAATGGTTTCTATAGTCCATCCAAAATAGTAAGGAAATGCAATGGCCATTATATATATATATATATATGTCTGATGTAATGTGTTATTTCTAGTCAATCCAGTTTACCGTAACTAACCATTAAAACTCAGATATTTTATACAACAAACGCATACCTGAAGAGTAAAATTTTGACTTAGGGCTTCTAGTAGAGTATATTCTCCACAACCATTCATACCATATGTACGATTGTCCAATGTCGTGATTGTTGGGTCACCAAGTGCAGATGCTGTGATAATAAATCAAATGTTAACAGATATTATACACAATCCCTCATTTGAAATATTAAGATTGTGAAAATGTGAGAATGCACAATCTATAATCAACAAGAGGCAGAACCAACTGATGAAAAAAGACAAGAAGTCACTGTTCAAATCGTACAGTCACCATAGATCAAATTGCTATAAGGTCTCACTTGCAGCATTGTATTATTTTCTTAACATGGTGTTTGCAGGAAAAAAATCATAAGGCAGCAAACGGAATTTGAACCAGGGCTGTTTAGCTGGTGCCTATTCATTTCACAACTCAAGTCAATATGTTTTCTGTATTTGACCACACTACATCCCTAATATGGTCACATATTGAACACATGTTGACTCAAATTGCGAGGCAAATAGGTGCCAGGTGAACTGCCCTAGTTAAAATCCCATTTTCTGCCGTGTTATTTTTGTTCTACAATAATAAACCCACAATTCTTCTATATTCTATTATTCATTTACCAATGTTTGCAGGACAAAATGCTTTAATGGGCTATTCAAAAACAAACGCAGCTTGTCATGATACTCAATGTCCTTCCCATCACACATGACACTGGATAGGTTAGTATTCATTATACAGTTACTGAAAGACTACTACAACATCTACACTTTCTCAGCATTTACATGAGAGCTTGATTCTTACACCAATGTGATATAGCATTTTCATTCATCCATAAATGTCTTGCATCTTGAATAACCCAGTTAATCACACAAAAATGTGCACATCTCTTCATCGTTTCCTTTGCATTAGATGACCAGAGCTGATATCAAATGATGAATAGTATAAGAAAATACACTAGCACTTATGAAGATGAGTCCACAATGGATGGAGTGAAGAATGGATGGTGTGAACTATGGATGAATACCATCCATACAACAATTAAAAAAGGAGAAAATGGAGTGGATCTGACACCCTCAAAACAAAGTCTAACAACATAACCAGATAAGCACTAGAATGGAAACTTTAGAGATAGAAAAGTTGGCCAAGAAACACCTGAAGAAGAGAAGTGATACAAACTCAATTGGGACTTCGCGAGTTCAGTTTAAGAAGAAGGTCCAGCATAGAAATCATTGGAGAAGGAAACTTGTGGTCCTATATTCTGCAGGGGAATTAATGGGAAGAAGAAAAGAACAATGACAATAAGCATGGTGCAATCTGTATTATTACATAGAACAAAGGTATGTTGCTCCCTTGATAGTTACATAAAGATGTAGTTGAGTTAGTGCACTTTTGATAGTTTGCTGAAGAAGTGATTGTTAGTGCACTTTGATCTAGTTAACAAAAGCAGTACCTGTTTTACAGTACATTCTTTACAATTACTTTGTAGCAATGTTTAGGTGGGGCGGGCGCATGGCCGTGTGGTTAGAATGCCGTTCTCAGACTTTAAGGTCCCCGGTTCAATCCACGGTTGGGACAGGATGTATTTCTTTCTGAGGTACAATCAAAATCCTTCCTGTACATGTCAAGGTGTCTTCTATGGTAAAGCGGTCTTTATTTCCACAGCCCATAGAAAGCCTCCCTGCACTCCAAACATGCAGTAATTAAAGTTTAGGTACATTATGCATTGTATGTGATTACCTGCAGCAGATAGTGAATTGCATTTTAAACTTTATTTGATTATCTACAACAATTACTGAGTATGTTGTATACTTTATATAAGCTACAGTCAAGGAGAGGAGGAAGACATAGAAAATCCTGGACTGATAACATCAAGGTATGGTCTGGGCATGATTTTTCTACAATCCTCCTAATGGCTGAGGAGAAGTTTTATTTGGAGAGTATTTTGTTCTGATGTATCCAGAGTGGCACCCAGAGTGACCATGATGGATTATAGGTCTTATTATTATTTGTACACTTTTTTACTATATTTTTATGTGATTATGTACAACAGTTAATGATTGTACTGTACACTTTATGTGACTATCTACAAGTTATTGAGTGTGCTGTACACTTTATGTGATTATGTATAACAGTTAATGATTGCACTGAACACTTTATGTGACTACCTACAACAGTTATTGAATGTACTGTATACTTTATGTGACTACCTACAACAGTTATTGAACGTACTGTACACTTTATGTGATTACCTGGTACAAAAGTCGGGTTTATAGTGCACTCTTTATCTCCAAAGATGTTCAAATATTTGCTGCACAATCCATACTTATTTGAATTTGTATTACAGCACCATTTACGAGCAGCTATATTTTCTTGTGCATCCTTATAAGAGTGTGGATTCTCAGGTGATGCAGACCACCATGGGTCACTTATTAAAATTTGTCCAGTAGGAATAAATGATGCAGCTTGCAAGGACTTTCTCAAATCTTGCCATTTATTAGTCTTTGGAGGCTTCCATGAGTAGCAGCACATCTGGTAATTCACAAGCATTAATATTAACAGCAAATTATTATTTAAATAACATAACAAGCAACATTCTTTATAATATGTAACATAACATACAAATAGATTATATGACACTCGTAACATTATAATAAAGCTCAAGCTCTTAGTAGCAGGCATTAAAATCAGACTGCGGAGGCTAAGGAAAAGAAGAAGAAGACCTATTCCAACAGAATATATTATGGAAATGCAGAATATGTTTAATACATTCAATGCAATTCAGGAGATGACACTAGATGGACTTGCAAATATCATTGTTGACTCGGAATTATTGTCTGTACATGATCATATTCCTAAAAGAGTGACAAAAATTAAAATATTACATCAATGATGAAACATTAGAATTGATCAACAACAGAAAGAAAAAAATTCCAGAAACATTCCATTTCTGACATCATCTTCAGGTCCTTAACCACAGAAAGTTTGTTTCTGTTGTTATGCATTTCAATGATACTGATCAGTGTGGTGTGTGCCCATGACATTCTGGTCACTGCAATAAAATCTTACACAACTGATGATAGAGCTAAGTAAACATTTGAAGATCACTATAGGCCAATGTTAAAGTTTTGTACACTTAAAGCTATTTGTCCTTAATACAGATCACTCATTTTTTTAGATTTGAGTGGTTAAGTCATTGTAGTGTTGTTGATCATATTGGTGTCAGGCATAGTTGTTATATTTCACTCTCATTCTTCATATTTTTTAATGCACATGCCCACTTCTACAGCAATACTTCTGTGCATGTATGTCATTGTTTCCTTGAATATCTCTGCTGTAAAATGTCTGTCGTCTCATGCATTTGTGATAGCAGCTTTATTTTTCCTGTTTTTAATGTTTTTTACTGTTTATCTGTTTATACGGCTGTGAAACATGGACTCTAAGCAAAACAGCAGCAAAGAAGATCAACGACTTCGAGCTGAAAAGCTACAGAAAGATACTTAGAATATCATGGAAGGATAAAATCAGAAACTCAGATATTATAAACACACTGAATATTCCAGAGTGTTGGTTACTAAACACAATAACAAAAAGAAAACTACGCCTGTTTGGTCATATAAAGAGACATAACTGTTTAGAAAGACAAATAATGGAGGGAATAGTACCTGGAAGGAGGAGAAAGGGGCAGACCAAGAAGACGATGGACTGATGACATTAAAGATAATATGAATACATCGCTAGAAAATGCAAGCCACATCGCCCAAGACAGAGAGAGGTTCAGAGAGTTCATTGGGAAGACAACGTTCTGGAAGGAATACGTCACATGACAATACTGTTTATCTTGTATTTTCTTGATAAAGACCTATTGGTTAAAATGTTGCAACTATATTGTATACTTTTATCTGTATTTTTCATACCCATAAATTGTATGGGTGGCTTAATCATTGGCAACAGCAAAGACAGGGAGAAAATATTATGATCATCTAGGGGAGATGCCAGATGCCATTAACACCACAGAGAAATATTTAGATTATGAACATCAAATTTACTGCCTAATCCCCATCAAAACAAAATCCACTCCAAAAATAAACCAAAATGCAGACACTGCCAACACACTAGACAGACAGTGGAACACCAATGTCTATCCTGTTGCAGTTCAACATGATATGCCATACTCTTCTACCCAAATAAACCAAAGAATTTAGAACATTTTATACATCAACCCCGAAAACGTGAAAATGACAGCACAGTTCCATATTGTGGCATTGAAGTCATCAAGAGCTGATGTTCATGAAATGGTGGAATAATGGCAAGCTGGAGGCAACTGAAATGTTGTTTTTAAGAAGAATGATAAAATTTCCATGGACAGCAATGAAAACTAATGTTAAAGTTCTCAGAGAGGGTGGAGTTAAACTACAAATTATAGATGAAATTAGAAACAGACAGTCAAGATTTTTAGGGCATGTGATAAGAAAAACAAAACATGAAATTCTAGTGGCCACCAGAAATATAAGTGGAGAAATAGATACATTTCTGGATGGGTTGTTACTGTGGCACAAAAAGATATCTCCAACTGAATTTACTAACAACACAAGAGACATGAGAGTTGTGGAGAAATATTATTGCCTATGCTACTCGGCATGGCACTTGATTGATTGATTGGTGAAGTTTCAACATATAGGAATGTGTTTTTATATCTGTTTTAATCTCAGCTATTATAAAGTTCTCATGTTTACTTTTTTTTCTAATCCCAAGAGATCACACTCTTTTTCTCCTAGTCTATACCTTTAATAAATTTGTCTGCATTTTGTTTTTTGCACTTCAACAGAATTATATACATCTTGACAGCCACACACAATACTTACTCTGTTTCTCTGGTTGTTTCTTAATAGTCTCCATTTAGCAACAGCACTGATTACGTAACATCTGGTGTTTTTCTCCTCTTTGAAAAGCTGCCATTGAAGACCCAATTTGCTGAGAGAGCATGGACACTTGTACAGTCCATCAATCTCTGCCTTGTAATGTGGGTTTGATATCAGGTCTGCATGTTTGCAGAGATAACGCTGACACGTTATATCTTCATTTATCTGATTGCCAACTGGAAATGCTGCCATCCATTTGTTACCTAAAATCACATATAAATATATTAAAAGAAAATGAAATAACATGTCACATTTAATAGTACATGAATGAGACTTTCAAACAATGTTTCAACTATAATTGTGCAATAGTGGTATTGAAGGAATTTGGACTAGTCAGGAGCCTCTGTGAGGAAAAACTCTATGAGAGTCTTCTGTGCCCTATTTGTTGTCTGCATCAAAAAGTAAACCCAAAGAACATCAACACTGTGACCTGCTACGCTTGTTGTAAGAGGTGACTAAAGAGGTTTTGGGGTTGGTGGAATTAGCTAGCCTATCTATCACATAGACAGCCAAATTAGTGGGCAAGTCATGCTAAAACTGGATGTAGGGCCTATCATACTGAAAGGTGCAGATATTGCAGCTAAGTTTTAAATTATGACATAAAGTATTATGATCTTCAGACTATATCCTGCTAACCTGCAAGAGTTTAAGAATCAATGCAGAAGCAGATAATAATTTGTTTTTATTGTTGTCTAGTCAAGATTAATATGCAGAAACTCATCAAGCTAAAGTACTTGTTGTTATTGTTGTCTAGTCAAGATTAATATGCAGCAACTCATCAAGCTAAAGTACTTGTTGTTATTGTTGTCTAGTCAATATTAATATGCAGCAACTCATCAAGCTAAAGTACTTGTTAATGCCATTATTTTCTTTATGGGTGGTTCAGTCATTTATCTAAGACATGGGCCTTTATGGCACCTTAATGAACACACAGCCTTTCAGACTATAGGGTATGGGTTTAAAAAAATATAAACTGTAAAGCTAATTGACATTATGTTCTGCATAAGTACTATTGTTATAAAGTTTTTATTAAGGTCTCACTTATTATTGATTGAAATAAATCTTGCATGCAGTGTCTAAGAGGATTTCTTAGAGTTGGCAGAACAGAATCAAAATCAATTAGACCCAGGCATTGACAAGAACATACATTATCATAGTATTTTCCATGCTAAGTGTACACACATTATCACAGTATTTTCCATGCTAAGTGTACACACATTATCACAGTATTTTCCATGCTAAGTGTACACACATTATCACGGTATTTTCCATGCTAAGTGTACACACATACAGATATGCAGGGAATGGAGTCCAACAGTGGTGGAGTCAGAGGTGCTTGCTCTGATCGGTGAGAATTCCAGGGAAGTGATATGATTCTATATACCGATGGGCTGCTTGAGAGACACATCAGTAGTGCCTGGGCCTTCACAGCTCAAAGGTACGGGGAGACCATCAGAGAGGAAAGTGGTGCATATCCTCAGACAACAAGTAGCATGACAATGGAGATTTTGGCAGTAACCACAGCTTTGAAAAGGATGTTCTCACAGACTATCTGCGAGCATGTCTGCATACTCAGTGACTCGATGAGCATGATTGTTAAAGTTCAGGCGGGGTACACTCGGGAACAGTGGCTGGATGCAGTGAAGAATTCACTGTGTGTGTAAAGTGACTTTTATTTTTGTGTCAGGACACGCATAAGTCCGGGGTAATGAGAGAGCAGATAGGTTGGCAGCACACGCTTCTACTATGGATGTTGGTGGAGCGATGGATCAAGCAGACATTTTGAATGCCCTATAGGAAAACACACGAACAAATGACTATCTAAGTGACGGTGACTCTTGTTCCATGACTAGAATAAGGGAGTTTGGTTTGAAATGTAGTGTCGCAAGAAAGGAGTGATTTCATGGGCAAGAAAGAATGATGGTCAATCAACAGTGTACTGGGTCCATTAGTCAATGTGTAATGGCAGCTACACTAAAGGAAAGATCTGAGCAGCTAAGGACTTGCCCGGAGTGCAGTGACGATGATCCAATGACAACCTAACTAACATATACAGAAATGACTAGAACAAACTAGAAGGATGAAAGCTAGTAGGTTATAATATCAAAGTATCTTCGTTATGAAAGTTCCAGTTGGAAAATATTTGATTTTGCTCTCCACTGTGGTACAAGAATGTGTGCAGATGGTATATGAATGACAGTTTTATTGATATTTATCTTGAGAACTGGATGCCATGGGATGGATAGAGAAATAAAACAAATACAGTGAAAATGTGATAGCAGATAGATCAAGGAAAAGTTGTTTATAAAGGCATACACCATTGGGATATCACATCAGGGATGGCCCTGAGATTCCATAAGCAAAATTAATTAAATTATAAGCAAAATTAATTCAAGTAATAGCAGTCATTCTAAGTTGATATGAGATATATTGGTCCAGGAGCAAGTTTTGGACACATCTTTAAAGAAACAGGAATGTGGAACTACCACTGATAGATTTAATCATTCATACAATACTTGGAAATAAAATATTTTCAATAAAAGCTTGTGATAAATGTTCTTGGAAAACTTATTCCTGTCTGAAAGTTTCAAATCCCTAATGTTATTGGTTGATTTGTTACAGATTTCTTAAAATGATCACTAGTAAAACTCATATCTAAAAGTTGCTGTGGCACCGTGGAACACTTGAATGAAGAAGGCATTGCAGTGAAAGTTGTAAAGTATCAAAATGTTATTTCTTTACATGTGTGCTCATTTGTAAAACTATTTCCATAACTCTATTTTATGTTTTTGTTTTGAATATTAAACATTCTCCTATATCTGATTTTACTGCTGCTTTCCTAAATTGTACTTGTAAGCCCATTCAGACTTGTGTAAGCCCATTCATATGTGTGCAAGCCCATTCATACGTGTGCAAGCCCATTCATACTAGTGTAAGCGCATTCAGACCTACATGTTTAACAAATCTCAGATGTTATACCTGTGTTGCCATTTATATGCCTAATTGTTCGTGAGCTTCGATCAAGTTGTATTGTGCTGACACCATCACTTGAGGATATGCCAACATCATATGGTTGCCCTGGTAAGCAGATTCCATTGCCCTCATTATAAATAAACAGTGCATAGGATTTTTCCTCAACTGTAACAGAGAAATATGCAATGTCAGAAGTTTGATTTTGAAAATGTTCTCAGTATTCATCTAAATTCATTCTCACACTCTTGCAGATTAGCAATAGCAGGGTGTACTCTAATCAATGGAATTTGTTGTACATGGTTTATAGCTTAGGTGTGATATCTATGCCTTTTGACCAGGCACATTTAACTTCATCATGAATTATTTGTCACATTGATTGAATATGAAGTTGGCCAGTCAAATCTCATCCCCCAAATCCTCCTAAATCACCTCTGATGACATGCATGGTAGGTCAGTGTTGCTATTGTTTCTCCTATTTCAGATCCTGGCAATACACCGACTGTTCTAATTCAAATTAAGTCATGTGGTATATGCAAACTAAAACATTTGTAGATATGTGATTTGAGGTTATACTTCTATGTGAGAATTCCTTTGCACAAACATTATCCTTACTATCACTCTGTCTCTTGGTTGTTTTACATTCTGTTCATCTTTCATTAGTCACATATTTAGAAGATACTTAATATAATGTGTTCATCAACATATTTAAGACAATCAACTTTTATCTTTTCTATAACCTTTTCTTCTAAGAATAGTCTTTCTAACAAATGTTAGCTTGTATATTTTAATGTTATTTTAGAATTTAATCTTCCCCGTTCACTACATGTTTGCTAAATATATAACACCAGGTACAAAGCTATAACTCTACAATAAAAACATAAAAACAGTTCTATTGCATGGCTCAGACATATATGTGAAGACAAAGAAAACCCAGTATACGTTACAGACATTTGCGAACAACAGATTGAGACAGATTGTACATGTTAACTATCAAGATAATATTAGAAATTTACATTTTTTTTACATTCACAAGTTTATATTTGTCTTGCTCTGTCGTTGTCCATGTTTGGCTTTGGTAGCACAGTGTTGGCATAATAATCATTTTGAATAGTGTTATTTTGGTGCTAAAATCTACATTTTTGTTTCTTAAGATTGGTGTCCTTTGCCCTAGGGCTTGGTATGTTTTACTACATCTATTGTGAATTTCATTGCTGCTCTCGCTATCTATTTTTATATTACTTCCTAGGTACGAGGCGTGTTCAAATGAAAACGGGACTTGTGGATTTATTTAAAAAGTATCATACGCAATTTAATATTTTCAACGGAATTGAACAAAGCAACCACTTGTGAATAAGAATGCACCTGGGTTCATCAGAAAAAATCTCCGTATGCATTTAGGCAAGCATCCCACTGTTTAGGTAGACGTTGAATGCCGTCCGAGAAAAAGTTGCGTGGCTGTTCTCTGAACCATGTGGTCACCGCTGTCTTCACGTCTGCGTCGCTGTTGAATCGCTGTCCCTTTAGTGCTTTCTTCAACGGTCCGAACAAATGGAAATCACACGGGGATAAATCGGGACTATAGGCTGGGTGATGAAGAACTTCCCAATTCTTCTTTGCCAATGTTTCCTGCACAATTTTTGCGACGTGCGGACGAGCGTTGTCGTGGAGAAGAATCACACCTTGAGAAAGTCTGCCTGGTCGCTTAGCCTTGATGGCCTTATGCAGCTTGTCTAAAGTGTCTTTATAATGGGCGGCATTGATGTTGACACCAGGTTCCTTAAAATCAGTCAACAAAAGCCCTTCATGGTCAAAAAATGCAGTCACCATAACCTTCCCAGCAGAAACCTCCGTCTTTAAACATACGCACCCACTCCATCACTCTGGTCCTCGACAAACATTTGTCACCATATGCTGCCTTCATTCTCCGATGAATGTCTACTGCTTGACATCCTTCAAATGAAAGAAACTGGATCACAGCACGCTGATTCACTTTGGACGGGTTCGGAATCACACCCGCCATATTGTTAACAGTCTTCTGCAGCACATATGCATGCTGGGAAGATGAACACGTGACCGTATGTAAATTATTGGATACTCATTACTAGTGCAAAATGTCATCAATATCAGTGCGCTCTATCACGCGTGGTGTAACAAGTCCCGTTTTCATTTGAACACGCCTCGTATATGAATTCTGTCACCTGATTACGTCTGTTGTTTTTAATATATATATAATGGTGTTTCTTTCTGTTCTTCCTATCTTATGTAATATAATAGGGTAACCGGGATACAAATATTACACAGGGTAAAACATCCCAGCAGTTTTTTTCCGGATCTATAAGGTTTCCAGTAAACACGTGAATACGTCAAACGCTAACATTCCCATCGGTCACACAATGAAGTTTGATAGGTCAAGGACGAGTAAATTTTCAACAATGTGGAATAATATGTTTTCACTATGTTCAATCTATTTGTATCATTAATATCATGATTTTTTTAATGTTTAAACTGAAATATATGTTGTGTTTTTTTTTTAATTAAGCATATTATTTTGTCAGGCTACTTTGTTTTTTTTCATTGGAATTTATGATAATTGCTAATAATGTGATTGAAGTGTTGCATTAAAAATGTATGAATGCTGATGCCATGAGGAAATTGCAGATGCCAATCTAAAGCTGAAAGATACTGATATAAATGGTTATCCATCCTATTATTAACCCATATCCGGTCATGGTCATAGGGGTACCAACATTGGATACTTTAGCACACAGAGTACTCCAGCGATTTATATCTTCAGTGATGCGGATGAGTGAGGAAAAATCTTGTCCTCTCCATTCCTTGATGTTGTCTGTTCATGTATTTATTTTGGCTCCACTGCTTCTTCCACCTTCAACGGTTCCATGCAGCAGTGTTTTTGACAAGGAATCATGTCTGCATACATGTCTGAACCATACTAGTTTCATCATTTCACTATTGAAAGCAATGGTTCTTGTACACCTGCATATATCTCTATTTTATTTCTTATGTACACATTTGTCTTATGTTCCCTATAGGAAAGTCTTAGAATTCGCCTGTAGCATTTGTACACGAAAGCCTGTAATTGCCTCTCCATTTCTGCAGTAAGTGTTCAGCTCTCACAATCATACAGCAAAATAGAAAGCACCAGCGACTTATACAGTTTGACTTTCACTCCAACTCTGATGCTGCTTTTCCTAATCACCATTACTTCCTTGACAGGTGACTTCCTTGACATAGACGCTAAATCCATCTCCAGCGTTTAAAAAAAATTTTGCTCTGCATTTTCCATCGCTGCATACGCTGTATCCGAGGTATTTGAAAGTATTCATCTCCTCAAACATATATCCATTCATCATGATGTTGGTTTGTTCCTCTCTGTTTCTGCTGTTAACCAAGAATTTGCTCTTTTCTGTGTTGATTTCCACTCCATACTTGATGTTACCCTTTTCCAACTTTGCTGTTAACTTTTTCCAACTTTGCTGTTAACTTTTTCCAACTTTGCTGTTAACTCTTGTTCTGACCCACCTATGAGATCAATATCACCAGTGAGACGCAAGTTGCAAATAGGACGACCTCTGATCAATATAGACATGTTGTAATTATGTAGTATCTGAGTTTTATTCAGGAGACAGAATTACAGATATAGACATGTTTCAAGTGAACGAAAGAAGAAGAAGAAAAAATGTAGTGTCTCCTGTATGATGTGCTCGTATGGCCTCTTTTATTTCATCTACTAGAATTTCTGCCTTTTCTGCTTCTCTGTTGCTTAGTTAAGAATTCTTGAATATAGTGTAGTCAGGATTACACCTGCAATTATACGGCTCCTTGCATTGTACAACTTTTGATTATATTTGTTGTTTCATTGAGTATCTTTCCTGTCTTAGTCTTCTGTCATAGATATCTTTGGTCTTTTTGGGTCTGTTATCTTTCTTGAGTGTCATCTGCTTCCTTACTGTTTGCGTGTTTACATTCTGCATTGATGGTTTTACATTGTTCCTGTACACTTCTTGGATGTGTTTCATTGTCCTTCTGATATTTGTGTTTATATTGTTACATTGTCTGGTTATTTTAGGGGTCTCTTAATCTTTTTCATTTCCCTTCATTCATCACACAATTTCAGGATATCCTCTGTTACTCAAGGTTTGTATGTTATTCTTCTTGTCCCTAATGTTTCTGGTGTTGATTCTAATGAAGTTTCTTTCATGGCTTCTGTAAGAGAGTTAACATCTTATGTAATATGTATATATTACATAGCATATATTACATAGCAGCTCAACAGCGGAGAGCAGCAAGAAAGTCATGGATAGACCAAGATCCGTCTACAGTCGTTATTCCATGTCCAAACTGTCCAAGAACATTTACAGCTCGAATAGGGCTCATTAGCCATCTACGAACTCATAATCAAGGACATAACTAAAATTGAATTTTCAAAAGTGGATGTAACAAATGGTCATCATCACTTGTGATGGACGAACAACAACAACAATATTACATATCTGGTTATAATGATCATCCAACCTTACAAATACATTGTTATCTTTAAAATAGAACTTACAAACTATTTTTTATCCGAACTTTCTTTTGCAATTAAAGTTACGAAACTAGGTATATCTATTTATTCTATCTATTCTTAGTACACATTTACACACTGCCGGTGTGCTTGACCTGTCACAGTAGCGATTTCCCTCATTTTTATAATGGCTTCTATCACCTTTTTGCCTGCGTCCCTTTGCCCCCAAAAATGGGGAAAGTGATTTTTTAAAATAATATTTTCATAAATTATTATTCTTCTGTCTACACGTAGCTGTATGGTTTCAATAACCTCACTAATGTAAGATGGATGGATAAGCTATACACTGATGGTAGTTTGGTCTGTCATAGTTATGTCTAGTTGTCAGAATACGATAAAAGATGAAAAGTGTGACACATTGCCCCCAGCTGCACTACATGTCAAGTATTCCAAAATATGAAACACCTTGCGCTTTGACTATCTCTTCATATTCCACTGCATTTCAACTAATCAATATTTCTAATCTATAGATTCTGAAAAGAATAAAGTATCACATTACATTTAAAGATCAAGCATGTTTAATGTTTATTGAGAGCATCAACAAACCTTGCAAGTATGTTTGGTCAGTGGTTGGCTCATGACCGCTAATAAGAATTGCTTGAAATGAACTTGCGAAGCTGTTTGGGCAACACTATGAAAATTACATGTAAAAAAAATTGTAGAGTAATTTTGTCACTGATGTTCATGATTCTTAAAAATCAATATAAGGCAATACTGCATAAAACAGAACAATAGTACCTACGTAGAACACATGTTTTTGAAAGTTTAGAATGTTTTTACCCCTTAACGATAGTCCGCCTTGTTCAAGTGAAACTTTCAAAAACCTGTGTTCTACATAAGTACTGTTATGATTCTTAAAGTGCATAAAAGTAAATATAGACCTTATCTATAAGGTCTTTTCTATCTCATGTGTGCATATATCAAGTTCAAACATCAAGAAGTTACTCTTGAGAAGTTAATGCACAATTTTGACATCATTGATTCCAATATCATCCTACATAGGAATGCAGCCATTCAATGCCCAGGATTTAATATAACACAAATCCAGATGGCAAAACAGGGTTTGATTGATTATTAATTATGATCCAATGCCACTGCACTTCTAGCAAACCTATAGGTGCTCAATGTCCCCAAACTAGAGAGGTAAAGACCATCTATGTGAAAAAATCTTACACCTATCTAAATACTGAAGCCTATGAACTCAGAATAAGGAATTTTAAGAAGTCCAGGGATCAATTTGAAATCAGGTGTTCCCCATCTTCAGCGTATATACAATGTAAACTGAATCACTGATGCAGACAATATGAATTTCATCAAGGAACCATCTGATGATCTAGGAACTGTGGTGAAGATCAAATGAAGGGGTGAAGAATGCTTCTGTAAATAGACAAGGCATAGTTTTAACCCAAGCTATGAGCTGTCTATTGTAAATGATCGTGATCCAACAAGTTAAGTATCCAGATTAGAGGACGGTGTTATAGATCTGGCACTCATCTCTAGCAGGATGCTCCCTCTATTCACTGGAATGTTCTCGGGGTACAGGAAAGTGATAATCTACCTTGCTTGGTTTTGATAGCTAAAGGAAAACCATCATGATATAGAAAATCCACACCAGTCTTCTACACAATGTCACAGTGCACAAGCTTTTGTGCATATTGTGGGAAAATACCAGAAAGAAAAGTGTGACCAAATCCTTTCTCAAACAGCCATGGTGGAATTTATGAGTGGAAAAGACTGGCAAAAGAGACGGCTACAAAGTCAAAGTGAGCCAGAAAGAGAAGACTAAGAAATGTAGATGAAGTGTGTGGTCAAGCACAGAGCAACTAATGATTTCAAATATACGGCACATATGGGAAAACTTTATTATGCAGATTTTTTATGATCAATCCTCACAAAAACTATGGCAGTTGTATCAGAACAATATATTTCCAAATGGCATGAATCTTCAGAGCTATCATATTGACAACACATGCAGACAAGGGCAAGGAGTATCTACAAAGGTATGTGGCTCTGTTAGAAAGAAAAAAAAAGAGGATCACAGTAAGATGTTGTTCTTTGTTACATAATCTACAGAAATGGACAATATAGTGATTTGGCAACTAAGTATGATGTTAATTTTGCACTCAAAACATGTCAAAATGCGCTGCTCCTGGCCTTAATAGTGTCTACTATCATCACACTCAAAAGTTTGATCAAGTTGGATTTGATGTAACCGTGGCTGCTTTTAACACTAAAATGCCTCTGTGCAGAAGATTGGATACAATAGCTATTTGGGACCATTTCAACATCTGGCAAGGATTCGAAATTACTAAGTAGCTACCTTATCACTACTGGAGAAAATAGTTGGTAAGAAAGTAATTTGCTATCTAGAAACAACACATCTTTCCTCGTACATTGGGTAGTTACCATTCAGGAAAGTTTACTATGGGATAAAGTTACAATGTTTGCATATGATGTTTTAGGAAGGATTCTGCTTCTGCGATCTGTTTCCTATGCTCAGAAGTCTATAAAGGTAGGAAGGAATTCCCCATGAATTGTCATCATCAGTGGGTCCTCATGGTTATTCCACAACCTCACTTTCAGTTCTGTCTCGTGGGGCCAGGTTTTAGTCCTCAAGTAGCCAGAGTGGACATATCTGAAGAATGTGTTCTGGAGTCTGTAACTCTTTTGAGATGAAAGAATCTAGCTTAAACACTAAATCATTGCAACAGCAATTGATTTGAAGGATGCTTATAGTAACGTGGGCTTTCTGATGTCTAAATATGTTTTAATAATGTCTACACTTGACTGAGATGTGAACTGAATGTGAACTGGATTACTGCTTCTCTAATGCAGAGAGTCTTGGTGCTATGCTTAAGAATATGGACTTTAAAACCGACACATAAATGTCTGGGTGAGCCACAAGATTCCCTCTATCACCTGTGTTTTCTTTTTTTTTAACTTCAGAAATTGCGAGCAATTAGTTCTTACTTCCTATTTACAGTGGAGAGGTTTCTCAGAGTTTTCTTTCATAGCCAGGAGGATTCAGCTTTCAGCCTAGTGCAATGCCTATTGAAGGAGCATTCTACATGTCTCAAGACGAGCTGATAGTTTGCTTGGCTCACCAATTGTGTGTCTGTCCTCCGATGAGGTGATTTGCAGCCAGCTAGTTATTCCTTATGTAGGAAGACCATTCCATCACTACCCTTAGTGTCCCTAGGTCCCATGCCTAATTTATTCTGTATAAGCCCCATTGGGCAACAGTGACAGTTAATTAGACTCATGGTTGATACACATTCCTAGATGAGGTGCTGCTTTGCCAAACATGTTGGGGGCCTGGGATTAGACCAGTGCATATCTCACTCACTGGCCTCGTCCACTTGTGGTGGCCTTCCAATCCATCCCCTGGCTCTGTCTGTTTTTTTTACTCTTCGCCATTGCATATTTCACCCAACATCATGGGTAGATTAGAAGAGAAGCTTCACAGTGAGCCCTTGGGTACTGAACCCAATTCTCTCTATATCAGCTGTGTTGGGCAACAGTGACTGTCAAGTTGGGCTAGGTTTGCAGTGTCCTCAATTGACAAGGACTTGCTCCCCTCTCTACATTGCACATAGTCCGAGTCTCAACATTGCTCTGGTCAGAATTTTGAACAATGTGCTCTCCGACATTTGTTCCATGCTTGTCCTGTTTGTAATTGGGAGCTGTATTCAAAGCTTTTTATTCCATACCCAGGAGTGCATGTTCATGTTAGCATATCAAATACTTGAGTCTTGAGTTCTACTTTGAATGAGGTTAATTTATAGTGGGAAATGTGGCTTCTGTGTTCTCTAGCATGAACAGCACTTCCGCCAGTCTGCCTCGTACAGTCTGCCTCGTACAGTCTGCCTTGATTTCATACACAACACTGCCCTCTAGCACGTGTTACCTTTTCCAGATTTGTTGTGTACTCTTAGGATCACTATATCTTAAGAGGTTCTTTCAATATCGGGACAATGACATTGGCCACCAGTCCAATGTTTCTGTCTTTTTGAATGACCTAGACAGAATGCACAGATGACTTATGTTAATGTGTGCCAACACTGCTGCTGGATATGTTGGTGCAGAAGTCTCGGAGATATTGTTTGTCTTTATGCAGGTAATTCTCATTCCATCTACAGCCTCCATATCCACGGAAACGATCCTAAACGTGTTGGCTAAAAGGACAGCAAGAGATGTCTTTCTGTTTCCAGGACACACCAAGGGAAGGTACTTTTAGAATCTTGGTTATCTGCTAACCATGGGTCCGCCAAAAGCAATGTGGTACCCATTGCACCCCCTGTGTTGTTTAACATATAGGTCTACACTGTGAAGAAAGCCAAAATTAAACTCTCTAAAACTAGGTATTTACTTCTGCAGATGACATTCCAAGTTTAGGACTAGATCCAGCAGGCAAGAAATGGTCCAAGACATTCAGGGTACATTAAATGCTATATCATGTTGGTGCAAGGAATCAAGCTCCCAGATAAATCCTGAGCAAGCGGGCATGTTGTGATGTTCTTTGAATAACTATAGCAAAATCTAACATACCCAGAGTTAATTTTGATGAGCAAAACATTAAACACCATGACAGAATGCATTATCTTGGTGGCAAAACATTGAACACCAGACACATATTGTGTCACATATATATATGTGGAAAAATAAAAAAAGTCGAATTTGAGACTCTGTATTGCCAGTTACAATATTTGCCTTTAGTTCTCAACTTACAAGAATAATTAGTGGGAACTCTGGGAAATGTGCACTCTTTGGAAAATATAAAGATCATATAATCAACATTTAACTGAGACTTTGAATGTGAACAATCTTAAATAACTGTTAGATCTGAGAACAGAGCACTTAAATAACTGTTTGATCTGAGAACAGAGCACTTAAATAACTGTTAGATCTGAGAACAGAGCACTTAAATAACTGTTAGATCTGAGAACAGAGCACTTAAATAACTGTTAGATCTGAGAACAGAGCACTTAAATAACTGTTAGATCTGAGAACAGAGCACTTTACTCTTTGTCTCCGTATGGTTTTCCTACTATGCCGAACATGATAGTAAATTCATATTAAAATGTAGATTTGAGCGGCTTTTCGGCATAGTGGGTCTCCAAAATGTAGATATTAGCGGCTCGGTGGACATATAGAGTTTAAAGAATGTGGAGTATGATGCTGGTTTCAAATCACAAGTCAGAACTTTAGCGTAATAGGGAATTTATAGAAAAATAAACAACAATTTATCATTATGAGATTATATTTTATTATGTTCATGCCAGTTGACTTATTCATAGATTGTCTGCATTTTTTACAGAATGTATGTGTGTTTGATTGAATTTGCCCATATTGGCATTTTGTACTTACTTTAGTGAAATAATTCATACAGAATTTGGAATCAAAATACAAAATTTAGGAATTCTTTGGACTGAAATACAGCATGATCTTCTAATGTTGACAGGTTGTTGGTCAATAAGCAGGTCTACCTCAAACAAGGGCAGTTTAAACTAAAAACAAATTTAAACTAGTATCCATATGTGTTACACTCTATATTAAAGCAGTAACATGTTGTATTTGTGAATTATCTTAGAAAACATCATACCTTAGGGCGAGTAGATTTCCAGGTTGTCACAAGCACAAAAGTGGGTTCAAAACTAGGAAGTTGGTAAATTTGTGTGATGTCTTTGGCAGCTCGTGTAAACACTTGATATGCCTTTGGAGATGATCCATTGTGAGCACCAAATGACAAATCACATTTCTCATAGACATGATAAAATATTTCTCCTGCTTTATATGATGATTTCTCTGTCCACAAAGGTGCCATCACTTTTTGTTTGGCGTATGCTGCTAATGACACGTCCGGGATGCTCAGATCCGGATATTTCTTTTTTTGTAATTTTTTGAATGCTACAGCACCATTGTAGAGAACCTTGAAAAAAGGGAAAAATTTGATTAGATTATAGAATTTCTATCTATATATTGATGTTCCTTCAGCTGCTAATACAATATGGCAGAAACCAGTGTTCTCAAGTTTGAGAAGTTTGATGCCTGGGCAGAAATATAGAGACCATGTGTTGTCCATGTATCATATTCCCTATCTCTGCTTGCCTTGTTAACTCCAGAGAAAATGTGCTAGAAAGTGTTCCTCTGCTCAAAGCCATTGGCACAATGTGGGTTGTCAGAATAGGCAGAAACTAATATAAATTGTTACACACTTTTACATCATCTACAAACCATATAAATGTTATCTCTGTCCCTTCAGTTTTGCAAAACCATATATTATTATTCATCCCATTCTGATAAGTATGTTTTCATTAAGTATTGTGATGTGATCATAAGAAGTGCTGTCCTGAACTCATTGTGTGCTACACTGTATTCTTGTTAAAGAACTTTTGGTGGAACAGTCAATTAGTGTGTGTCTTCCTGTGTTTCCAATGATTCATAAAACTCCATCATCATGTATATTGAATTTTTCCTGTAGCAAAGTAAGGTCTCTCATGTCAATTTACTTTTTTCATATGAGAATATTATCAGTGAAAAATAAATATTGCTTTAATAATGTAGATAAAATGTGGTCATACAGAATCTGAATCACAAAGAATAGATACAAAAAATGAGCATAAAGAAACATGTCACATACATGTTGTTCTGCCAAAGAATGATGGCAACCCATGGTTAAGAAGTTAAACAGGGTTAGGGTTAGGTATTGAAGTTTAATTATGATCTGTAGATGACACAGTCCTCCTTACTACACATCCTGAGGGACTGAAACAGCTAGTCACAACAACAAAGAAATACATCAATATTCAAAATGTATATCTAAATGCACAGAAAACGAGTATTATGACAACAAACAAAACAAATATCAAACCAATAATCAAAATAGACAATATAGAACTAGAATGTGTAAAGAAATTTGAATATCTTGGAGCAAATATAAACAGTTCCAGCAATTGTTCAGTCGAGATTAGGAGAAGACTCACAATTGCAACACTCAAATTAACACAAATGAGAAAGCTGTGGAAAAGTAGTAATAACGACACTAAAGTAACACTTTTGAGATCATGTGTTTTCCCAGTTAAAATATACAGATGCGAGACTTGAACTTTAAACAAGACAATATCCAGAACAATAAATTCATTTGAAATGAAGTGCAACAGAAAGATCATATGAAGGGAATTTTCGCTAGAGCTTTAATCCATACACAAAAGACTCCATCTTTCAGCAGTGTATAATACTCTGAGAAGGACCACATTCTAGAAGAATGATGACAGTATCAAAACAGAGAACATTCAAGATATATGCATACCAGACAACCTATGATATATGCATACCAGACAACAATCAAGTCTTGTTAGAAAATGTAAACTGAACTACAAGTAACTATAATTCCTCTGAACCTAGGAAATTTTTCTTTTTGTTCTTTTTTTTCGCTGTATACCTATTTATGTCTTGCAGCATCGGACTAGAAGAGCTCTGGAGATGGCTTTTTTGTGTGCCTCATATTTATTTGTTTTTGTTGATTCTTTTATTTATGTAATCCATCATTTGCAAGGTCTGCCCCTGGCTTTGTATCCATCATGTCTGTATAGTAATGCTTTTTGAGGGACTGTCTGATGGTAGTCTGGAAGCATGTGAAAACCACTTAATCTGTTGTCTTCTGATGTAATCCAGGATTGGCATTGTGTTTGTTAGCCTTCTGATGTTTTCGTCTCTTATTGCTACTCTGAGGATTCTACATAGACAAGTCATTTCTGTTGTAACAAGTTTGCTTTTGGATTCTTGAGACTCAACTCTCCATATTTCATACTAGCATTTTCATTCTACACTGTCAGTTTGCTAGACATGCCACAATGCTGTTTCAGCATCTCCAAATGGTTAAACCATGTTCTAATATATCACATTCGGAAAATAAATCATATATTCCAAGTAGAAAGCACTGAAACTCCGAGCTTTACTTACACTTAGGCAAGCAGGATAGCAACTGCCATAACGTGCCATTAACTAGAAGTCAATTTTCCATCTACTGTTAATGATTACAAGTCACATATTTTGTTTATAAAATACCATCATGACTTCATTTAAGTTTTGTTAATAACCTGCACATTTTTATTAATAGAGAAACTGCCTCATGAGCTCCTACTGGATGCAGACACCACCATTGTTGACAAATGTAAGCTGAGACTTAGGGAGTAGAGTAGTAAACATGGAAATAATAAAACTGAATTTCTGCATGGCAGAATGAGAAGTGTGGTCAACCAGCGAGCCAAGAAAACCATCCATTTGCATAGCCTTTGTCACCTGCTAGAGGAGAATGAGCGCCAATTTGCCTGCCCAGAGTGTAATGATGTTTGTCTATAACCAATAAACATCAGTAAAGCATTTATTTAGCAGGGAAAAATCAATTTATCAATTAATTGCAGAATAATGCGCTGATAATGATGACAATAATTGTCATACCTTAGCATCGGATAGCAGCATATTCCCAAAAGGTACCAGTGAGCTCCAGGTAATAACTCCGGAACTCTCAGTTATGTTGATGCCTTTTTTGTATGCAATATTATCTGCAGCATCTGTACCACTTGGATAAAATGATACTGAGGATAGAAAATAATGTCAGTAAGATATGTTTCCACAAAAGTGTTTGTTTCTACATTTGTTTTTCAGTCTACACTATGATCATCACCACTATTTACAGAGAATTGTCAATATCTTGATTCTTGATTAGGAACAAGTGTCACTGCACTGGACGAATTCCCATATATTCTCTGCTTGACGTTCCATCAGCCACCTAAAAATGTATAAGCTCAGTGTCAGTCAGTTGCTGATTATGCGTGCTTCTAATCATTCCGGAGAGGGAGCGCTTTCTCCCATTGCCTCTAGTCACTCCCATTTCTACAATTCTCTGAATATGTACATTGTCTCACTCGACCTCCTCCTCATCTTCTCATAGGGTATCCATGACTGCTCTAATTAATTCAATCTTATCTCTTCTTATCTCTGTGCTGTTCACTAAGGCTTTACCAGCCAACACACCGGCTCTTTTGTTTTCCCTGACCCCAGGATGACCTGGACAGTAGATCCGTGTAATGCTCTGACCATTATTGAGAAAAGTGACCCATTCAGTTCTGATCATACACTTTTCTATCTTGCGCAGTATACTTTGAGAGTTTGATAGAATAACTGGGTGGTTATGTTGCCAGCCAAGTGAGAGCTGCTGCCACCACTTCTATTTCCATTCTCATACTCGAAGTTGTAGTAGGGTACTCAGCTGAATTCTCAGCGAATTTCCTGTCATTTCGGTAGGCCATGAAACCCCAACACACCTGTTTGTTTCTTGTGTTACTGAGCTGTCTGTGTAAATTATTGTATTATGTTGCTTCAAGTGCTGCAGTATGAGTTCTAGGATCATTTCCTCAGTTGCAGCACTCTCTTCCCATCTGTATTACAACTGTTATCAATAACTTTCAATTTTTGCCAAATGTCACCCACTCACAGCCTCTTCCCATTTCCTCCAGCTCACAAACTCTGAGTAGGATATCTTCTGCTTCTGCCATCCAGGGCCTTCCTCTCTTGATACGCCTTCCTTCTGTGTTGTCTAGAGATTGGTGTAAGAGGTTGTGATCATTCTTGGTGACCTTGAAGTATTCTTTAACCTGAGCTATTTTATGTCTTGTTTGATGCTCAGTAGGTCTAGAAGAAACCTCATGGTCACGATTGGTAATTCTCTTGTACATCCTAGGACAGCTCTCATAACCTTATTTTGAACTCTCTCCAGTCTATCCACCTGTGTTTGTGACAGTGTAAGTAAACCTAAACCATTGTCCAACACAGATATAACCACTGCATGCATCTTCTGAAAGAGGGTTCGTTGCTGCATCTCTGCAGATGCCATGATTTTGACTACACTGACATCTTTTCTAGCTTTCTGATTGACATTGTCCACATGTTTCACAAAAGATACAGCAAAATCTACTATGCTTGATGGTATTTTGTAATTTATCTATCTATGTGATGTGTCCTTTACAGAACATTGTCCTTATTGCCACTCTATAAGCCTGTCGCTTCCGTGAAAGCTGCCCAGCTTCTTCTAGTGCTATGTTCAGAAGGTTTCCAATGTCATGTGTCCATCGTAGGTCTTAGTGTGCCTCTTGTTCTCTTTCCTGGAACTTTTCTCTCCATGATAAATCTGTCTAAACCATTGTGTCTCTTTATATGTCTGATTTGTATTTTCTGGATAGTTTTGAGTAATGAGTCTTCTTCTATGTTAAGATTTTTGTGGACATCTGCATTGATTCATCTTTCTATCATGATATTCTTAGAATATTTCTATAATATTTCATTTTGAATGTTAATATTTTCTTTTCCATTGCGAGATGACTGAGATGTCATTGCCCACATCTCACAACCATATGTTGGCACTGGAAAGATATATCTTCTTAGTTGTAACATTGTATTTTGTAAAGCAACAATAAAATCTCTTCAACCATCTCAAAATGCAGTCATTATTTTTAGGGCAGCCTACAACTTACACTGCATCTTTCTTTCACACTTCAGTGTCTACAACCTACCAATTATATTTTCTTAGTCATTCCCATTTAGTCATTCATGAGAGACATTAATAAATAGTATGAAAGCTCCAGTGGTGGGACGCAGGTCTACTATGCATATCCTTCTAAAATAACAAATTAAAACTGCAAATATGAATTATCTTACAATGTTTTTGGTTAAACTTACACTCCAACATAGAAGAGTAGTTAATGTGTGTCTACTTACCAATACAAGTAACTTTATCACTGAGTAATTCCATATCATCGGGACAGGCACATGTTTCTTTATTAGTGACATCATCAACATCACATAAATGTGAACATTTCTGTTTCATTTTATCACTGCAGCGAGAGCTCTCTGAAACATATCAAGATGTTACTCAGGATTTGTTTTGCAGCCTCACTAATGTAACTCATTCCTTATTATTATTAAGCTAACAATATGCCCTATTCTAACAAGGTAGATGTGCAATGTGACGTATTCTTTCCAGAACATAATTTCCTTATGAATCTCCTGCGGTCTTTGGCAAGTTGTTCCTTCTTCCTCCAGCGACATGTGCATGCATTTCTGAATATCTCTTGTCCAACGCTGTCTTGGTCTGCCTCTGCCTCTAGTGCCTTCTATCACCCTCTCCAACAACACTCTTTCCATGTCATTGTGTGTCTTCACATGGCTGAAAAAACCCAAGTTCCTTCTTAATATGGTGTTAAAAAGCCAGCCTTCTTGAACTGTGATTTTTCTTAGCACGTCTTGGTTGGTCTTTCTTGTTGTCCATGGTACTCTCAGGACTTTTCTATAGCACTTAATTTCAAGAGCCTCTATTCTTTTGGCTGTAGTTTTATTTATTGTCCATGTTTTGCAGCCGTGGGTCATCACTAGGAACAACCATGTATTAAGAAACATACCTTAGTCCCAGTGTTTACCCCATGCCACAGTTTTTGGTTGTTTGGACATCGCTATTGCTGTTCTCCTAATCTTGACTTCACAGTCTTCTGTACTCTTTATGTTAGCTCCTAGATATTCGAAATTTGTCACTTCTTTTAAAACATTGTTATCAATATTAATTCTAGGACTGGTTTTCACTTTGTCAGTTTGTCAGTTGTCATTATTTTTGTCTTTTTCATATTTAGAAACAGATTTTGCTGTTTGCTAAAGCTGTTTTGTTGATTTTATTATGTTCATTAAGTCTTTCTTATTTTATGTTAATAGCACTGTGTCATCTATGTATCTAATTTCTGGAATCTGTAGACCTCTGATTTTTTAATTGGGGCTGAATTCTTGCTGTATTGTTTCATGTTTCTCATTTTGTTCTCTGTATATATGTTAAACCGATATGGCAACAATGTACACCTGTTTTACTTCTTTTTGTACTTTAAACAACTTCAATGTTATCCCTTCTACTTTTACAACAGCTTCTCGATTTTTGTACATCTCTGCAATTAACCATATAATGTGCTCTTGGAAACCCATGTTGTTCATTATTCCCCATAATTAGTGATGGCTCACAAAGTCACCAGCTTTAGTGTAATCTATAAAACATGCATGCAGGTCAATGTTGAATTATGTGCATTTAGATGCAAGGTAGATGCTGTGATTAAATATAGTCTTATAAACATCATTCCAATAAGTAGTCCCCATAACCCTAAAAGGACTATTTGGAAGTAAGGTTAGTAAACAGCCTTACCCGCTGCTACTGTTAAAAAAAATGGTGTTAAAGATACAGAAACAGACTCTACAGTAAAAATCCAATATGACCCATTCTAGCTACAGGAGGTGATCAAGAGAAACTCTTCCCAGAACAACCACCAAAGACTATGGGTCTCAACAACATTCAAGAACTACACACAGTAGCACCACAGTGCTCAAACTAAAGAGCACTGGCTTTTGCCCAATGCAGGATATTCAATACTGAAGGAACATAGATAAACAGGCAGACATATAGATAGAATATGCACTATTTTGTTTTCTGTCTGAAGTTTATGAATTTAGAATTGTCTTATCCAAATCACATTATTACTTATTACAGATGATGTTCTCATGATGTAGTAGTTAAGTCACTCATATTATGCTCATGAAGATGCAGGTTCACATATGGATCTTTGGCATCTTTTTTCCAAAGTGGATTTTATAGCATCCACAGGGACATTATTGCTTAACACAAGTTACGTTCTAAGAGTGGTACTTTTGGCAGAGTTACACTTTGTTGAGAAGGATGGAGTAGGCCTATGGGGAAACCCAAGAACAGTGAAGTCAATCATCTACACCTTTTGATCCTTCTCTATAATTATTTATAGGCATAAATTATAATCAACTCTTTATATCTGAGATAAGCCCTTGAACTTGTATCCACCCACTATGCAAGCAAGCAGATAAATCCACTATTAATAATAGTCATTTCTAAATAAATCATGAAAAGAAGCACCAACACTAGGAATTTTGGCATCCTGGTCCAGCTTTTGCTTGCACCTTTATATAAACTAGCTTTTTCACTTGTAGCAGCCCTGGGTATTGCTTTTGTCTAGTTTTGGTACCTCATAGTTTTATTTTACTTCTTATTTTTCTTATTAAAATTGTCATCGTAACGTTTGTCATATGACGCAAATTAAATTCATTGTGCGATATTATCCACAATCTATGGCATGATGCAAATGTTTCGGATAACTACAGTTTTGTGCAGATGGCAGTCTCTTTTTGGGACACAAAAAACTCTGTGACTACAGCAACAGCTCTGTGTTTTCTTATTGCCAATGGTCGTTCTGTCTACAACATTATACAACATAAGAGGAAGGCCTCCTAAATGGTCAAGTAATAAGGCCAATGGTCAATAAATGGTCCAGTAGATAAGACCAATGGGCAATAAATTGTCAAACTCTTTCAGTTTTGAACTTCAAACTGGTTCAGGTAAGTTGGGATTGCAGTATGGGCTCACTAACCTCTTTGCTAATGATGCAGTCCAACAAAGAGTCATTGGAGTGTAAAAATTAGCAATTCAACCTGCCTTGTCATATTAATAAAGTCAGTTGCAAGTATAAAACTATAAACACTTGTCAGAAACAAATGCAACTGAATATGAACATTACCGATACATTTGTTGATTGTAGTATCCATGACATATCCAAAATGACAATCACACAAGTAGCTTCCAAATGTATTTATACAATCTGAATGCTGTGGACAAGCATTAGGATTCCGACACTCATCTAAGTCTTGGGAACAACCACGTCCTACATAGCCAACTTTACAAAAGCAAACACCATTGGTATTATCACAAACTCTGGTTGTGTCATAGGCACATGGGCATGGACTTGTACACATCTCTTGACCATAAGTGAACAGAGGACAAACTGAAAACACAAACAGTTAAACATTAATATTATAATCAGATAACCAAATATTAACTCTATCCGGACGTAAAAATATATATTGTAGATAAAACGGCCTAGGATCGCCATAAAAATTATATAGTGTTGCTACAGTTAGAACATCTAATTTTGTTTCGTTTCTATTGTAAATGAATTTAGATTAATTAATTCAGATGTTTAAAACTTAGGAGTTTGGTAAATGAAACAAAACTCTTGTGGTGTGATGTGTCATATGCCAGTAAAATTTTAATTAAAATTAAAATTTGTTCGATCAAGGTAAGTTTCAATTGAGTTAAACTACCAAAATGACTGCATCTTCCACTGATAAGAAAGCTCAAATATTTTGAAAATTCAGGCTATATTATTTTTAGAGTTTTATAGCTGAAGACATTATTTGAAGTGATGATTCAGAAAACAGTGTTTTCAATTGTGACAGTGATAGAGAATACCAACCTGTTGCTAATTGAAAAAAGAAATAGACTTACACCTATGGTAATATTGATTAGGCAAAATACATATTAAAAATGTAGAACTGTTCCCACTGCTGCTGAAGAATCAGATAGTGACAGCAATGATACTCTTGCACTATGTTATACAGATAATAGACCTAATGATAATATGATTGGAGTGAACAGTGTTTCTATCAGATCATCTCTGTTTAGATCAAATGCATCTGGTATCCAAGCACCATTTATTGAATATTCATATATATATAAAAATATATATATAAATAAATATATGACACTGCTGACAACTGATATTGCTGACAGTCTGGTAGCTATTATAAATGCTTATGCAGAGAAGTAAATAAAGAACCATCAGTACTCTCAAAGGATAAAGTATTTGTTGGCACTATATATTTAGTTTATTATGATGGTGCAGACAGGTATTGTACACAGTGGAGCAAACCAGAGCTGAGAAACAGCCATTACTACTATTTATATGGGGTAATAGATGAACAAAGTTGTCACGTCAATTAATTTATGTCACTTGTAGATCATGTCACCAGACATAACAAAATGGCTAATGTTAGCAGATTTTTAATTCTGACACAATTTAGTGCTAAAACATTTAGCACATTAGAAAAGAAGGAATAATGCTAGAGTTTAGGAGGGGTGGGTTTTGGGAATAGTGTTAGAACTAATCCTAAATCAAACACATAACCTTCCTACCTCCAAACACATGTGTGCATCGGTAAAGAAGGTATACTGCTATAGATTAGGGGGGATGGGTGTTAGGACTAGTATTACCCTAAACCAAACACCCAGTCACACACACACACCCTAAACATGTCTCAAGAAGACAAAAGCATTGTTCCTCCTATATTTATTGATTATTTTCATCAGCCTAGTAGGTTAATGCCAATTGCACTAACAGAAGGAAATGAACCCGCAGAGTAACATTACAAAAACAATGCATTCCATGATGATATTAAAAAATACTAAAATAAGATCAGTGCAAAATTTTTACAAACTATGAACATGAAGTACGAGGTAGGCTCTTGATATGGGCTAGTTCCCAAATTTCTATTATTACCAGTACATACATAATCCATCAATCCAAATCAAGTTATTATAATTTGTCTGTAATCTATCTATATCTATAAACCCAAAACCCGCAAGGGATGTAGGGGTACCAATTGGATGCTTCAGCACACATAATCCTCCAGCGATTTCTATCTTCAATGATGCAGATCTATCCAACTATGACAACCATACAGCACAACAGAAATCACTAGTGAGCTATTATTTTGATTTTCACTCTAACACTGATGTTGCTTTTTTCAAATCAACGCTATCCTTAACATAGATGCTAAAGCAATCTCAGACTTATTTTAAATTCTAAACATGTGAGAAAAAGCACATCTATGTAACCACATTGTAAGGACAGCAGGAGAGGAGCTGGGCACCACCGGGTAGACCTTTCACCCACTTAAATATTACAATGGATTGCCTGTAATAATAATTGACGATTGACGAATGTCCTTTATAGCAAATTGCTATTAAACTATTGCAATGTATTGCAGAAATTGTAGGTATCATTCATTTGTGTTACAAGATGAATGTGTACAAATAGCTATCAAACCATGAGCAAGATTGACCAAGTTGTGTTTGTGAAATGAGCACACTAAGTTTCATACCACCAAGCCAACTACTACTCTGTTTACTATCCCATATTTGTTCACATATACAAGGTCAACTTGTAAGATGTTTATTGTTAAAAAACTTTCAAATAAACTTGGAATTCTGCCTTGATTCATAGTGCTATTAATAGTCAGATGTGTTGGGTCATTGGTTAGAATAAAATATGATCTCCGTAAAAGTTTTCCTGCACTGGAGTAATTTATTTAGTAGCAACTATTAAAATGGAAATTTTAGAGGCCTTTCGGTAGAAATTTAAACGAAGTCATTTTTGTTGCAGGAAACAACTATTTTACTTTATAGATTTATCAATTTCCATCAGGATATTGCACAGAAAATTTTATTTTACTTTTTTAAAAGGTGTTTTTAAATTAATATTACCTCTGTATTTGTTTTTCTTACTATTATGTGTTGGTTCAAACAAAGATCTTTTAATTAACATATCAACTAGTATCATCCCTATTTATTTTATTATCATCGTTTTTCATCACATGTTTAGAAACAATATGGGATCAAGGGTCCATATAGCATTTCTTGTTTACACCTTTTTTCTAAACTCACTCCCATCATAATTTTTAGAACTTGCTAATGTGATCGTGAGATTTACAATTTTTTGGGGGACACACACTTCCGTTACATTACTGCCTTCAATTTTTAAGGTTCTCCACCCTTGTATTGTCTGGACATATTTATATATGTAAAACCTCCCAATAATTGTTAAATATTTCCATGGGAGTTAATACATAGGCCTAAACACATAGTAAGCAGAAATCATTTGACTCCCTTTCAATGTAGTTACCCAAAAGAATTTATTAAATAGGAAAAGAGTTTGCATTTGAATTAGTCCTAACACTGAGTCTAATCCCCCCCCCTCACCCCCCCAATTCCTAAATGCTAGCAGTATCTCATATCTTTAATATACAAACGCCATTAGATTGCTGCAAGTTTTAATCACCACACATAGAAAACTATTAGCCATTTTGAATTCCCACAACAAGATCTGCAAATGATGTCATTTCATTGAGCATGTTAAATGTATGTAAAAGGATACACCTTGAGTTTAATTACAATGGAAAATACACATTTTTGTGCCTCAAATGTTAGACCTGTTTTCTGAGTATTTTTGACACACTGATTTAAAAACGGCACCGGTCCTTCCCTATCACATCTAATTTTGAGACACAGACATAAATGTAATATGTGCATGGATGTATGAATCTCACTACAGCTGCTAAGGAAAAGCTATCACAATTTTTGGAATCAGCAGACTAAATATAGCCTGAAACAGGTCTAAAAAGCAAGGCACTTAATTTGTTTTTCTTGACCTGTGTTATCAATCTATAAATCTCTCTGCATGCATATCTTTCAGTGATATACATGATGTATTCTGATTAACCTGTGTGACAGCAGTTTATTTTTAGCTGATTTTTACATATTTACTAAGTCTCCAGTACTCAAATACATAATGCAGCCTAAAATTGAAAGGTTACATTCTATAATTTTTTTTAAAAACCATTAATTATTCATATTCTTTCAATAAACCATATATAATCAAATTCAACAGAAATAGTCACATGTAATATTATCATTCCATTTGTGAAAGATTAAAACTTTTTTAAAGAAATAGAAATATGGACAGACATGCACATTGACAACAGAGAGGAATAGATAATATTGTTCATTCACAAACTCCTGCTGGATCTCTCTTGTAGCAGGACGGTAGTCCTACTAGATTTCCAGCAGGATGTTGTCCAGAGAATGAGATGTGTTGCACAATTAAGTAGTGTTCACAAGAGAAGACACACATCTACTGCTGTACATAACAAAATAAAACCATACATAGGAGATACATGTTATATGGTATCAGAAAATATAAGCATTAGATTAGTAAGTCATCAGATTATCATTATTGCACACAGGACATATCCATAGGTGCTCCAATTTCCTCTTGAGTACAACCACAAGTGCACGAAGACTAACAGTACCAGTTCTCTGTTGGTTGACAGACATTCTTTTCAGCTTATAATGATATTCATTTCTAGTGAGACCACATTTCAATCCAGCTATCTGCTTTATTTTTAACATGGAAAATGAATCGTCATTCTCATTAATTTCATTCGGCCATTCAATTTCTCATAAAGAGTTCAATATGTCAATAGTTCTGCCGCTCAAAACAGTGGCAAATCTTGCAAGTCTATCTTACTTTCTCATTGCCTTGAACAACCAAAATGACCAGGCACAAAAATGAATGTGACACTTTCCAACTCCAATTTTCACACAGCATAAAGACACTTTTCACAAATAAAACTCACTAGCAAGCATTGTGGAAACAACTTAAACAAATAATAACGCATTACAATGAGTATTATGTGCACATATCAGATAGAAATCTTACACAACTTACCATGTGAGTAATACGTAGCATTAAAGCCTGTATAATAAAAATAATTATAAGCACCAGTCTTCCAGGTAACAATCATTTCATTTCCCGTGGTTCTAATTAAGCCAGGGACTTCAGATCCACAATACCGCCCAATAAGCTTATCAGTAAATCTTGTGCTATCTGATACCGCCACCACATCATAAGAACACTTGTCTGATGAATACACATCGAATTTTGAGAATCTGTATAATATACAAGGTTAGACATATATGTCATAATGATACTAATTTCATTTACATTGTTAAATTATAATTATCAGCCAATAATGTATAACTAATTTTAGCATACAATCTGGAAACATATTAACCACAGTTTAGTGTAATGTAAGTAACATTTAGTTTATGTTAGTTTAAAGAGCTGTGACAGAGAAGTAAAGAGTGCATCTAGAATGGCCAAATTGCAAGGTTCAAACCCCCCACTACAGACAATTATTATGCATCTGAACTGTTCATAAAGCAATGGCAACCTACTGTACATATTTTCATTGCCTTGAAATTCAATAAAAATGTATACAATTAGTTCAATCAGTTTACAAATGCTTGATTGATTACATTTTCCTCAAAAGGACATGCTAATAACAATAATTAAAAAACAGAGCAACTCACAACAGAAGAAGGCAGTCCAGATTCTTTAAACACATCATGAGAAGAAGAAAGATGGATCACACCATGACAACAGGTAAGATGAAGAGCAAGAGGAGTAGGGAAATAACAAGAGAGACGATGCTGGACAATATGACATTGTAGCAAGGGATAATGTCAGTATCGGAAATAAATGACAGCACACAAAATAAAATGATGTGAACAACCATTGCAGCTAACGTCACACAACATGGATTATAAGTTAAGAAGATATATGGTGACAATGATAGAATCCAGAGGGTGCATGAGTTTGTCACTCTTGTTCCCAATATCACCCTGTGCAGTTTTACTTTAAGCTTCAGAGCGGTATTTTTCTGGCATTCTTTATGATAGGAAAGTTATAAAAACCTTTTGCAAATTAACTGCATCACTTAACTGATTCAACCTGATGTGTCATATGAGACGTGAAGTGCTAGGAGTTAAATTTGAAGAATCACACATGAGAAAATTAATAATTGACATTTATTTTGTTGTTTTAGACTTCTTGATTCTTGATTAGAAAACTGGCCTCACAGCACGTGGGGCATTCCCATAAGTGCTCCACCCTCTGTTCCAGCAGCCTTTCGACACGATGGTGTTTCGAGTCCAATGCTGCCGAAACAGACATAGACATCAGGGCACAACTCTGGCCCTTGTGACAGGTTTCTTTGTTGTTCCGCCCACCCACGTCGTGCCTGTAACTAGTTCAAGCACAACATCAGCCTGTCGGAACAACATGGTAACTGTTATCGAAGGTTATAACTACGGGATTGTATAGATAATGTGCCATGAAGCTTCTATAAGAAGATAACCTAAATATAAAGGCATGTCATCTACTAAGGTTTTCTGTTGCATGGTTGGTTTGTCTAATGAGCCATTTAGACTAACCAGAAGTAATCTGATAGGAAATAAATAGTATTTAGTGGACATTTACATCAGATTTGTGTGTGTTTTACATTTACTTTTTCATCTTGTGTTTATTATTCTTATAATGGCAAGCCATTTGGAAAATTGAGGTTTGTCATTAACATGTTGTGCACATAAGATTGCTTTTCAATCCCTTTTAATTTGTGAATAGTTAAGAATCTATGTATCAAATTAACATTTCGTAGTTAGGACTAGGCATATTGAGTTTTTACATTTGAAATACTTACATGATGAAAGGAGTAGAACAGTTTTAGAACAGCTATTGTTGCAGCAGATCCTCGGTAAGTGAAATTTATTTACTCTCATTTTTATACTTTTATTGTGTGCATACGAGTATTTACTTAAACAGATTGAATAATAATAATCATTTCCTATAACAGGCTTCATCACATTGGCATAGCATTTAATCAGTTATCCACTTCCTTGATACTTTTACCTTTTTTCCTAATGTCTGTTAGTCCTAAAATTTCAATTTACTTCTCTCCATAAAGCTAATTAGTTCTGCCACCTTGTCACAGAGACTGCTAACATTTAAAGTAGCAGTGCTGACTCATTTTCTGAACTCCATTTCTATTTTTAGCAAAGAAACACATTGTTGGATTGTCAATTCAGTCGCAACAGCGATAGATTTCACTGACTTGATCAGTGAAATAGGATATGAAAAATTTAATTTTTCACTTCTAGTTCTTATCCATCACTGTACTTGAGAGTACTACACTACATAGCTGTTAATACCCTTCCACTTCGTAATCATTTCAAAACAAATGTTAATCTTTCTACACAAATTATCTAAGAAATTACCTCTTGCAAATACACACTGCCACTGTCTGTCATTTTTAAAACACAGAATTTTACTTGAAAACCTAGCAAAAGTTGCTGACTTGCTTTATATGGGTGTTTTTTAACGAGATGATTGTTGTATTGTATATCCCTAACAAGTTGTCAAAGTTTTAGTAATGCTTATTGTTATAGAGAACAGATTGCAGGCCTTGGTCATGTTGTCAATTTGGGACTGCAAAGTGGACTCACTGTGTGCCACTAGTGCAACATCATCAGCTAAGAGAAGTTCTAAGATGAGTATTTCTGATGTTTTTCGTCTTCGCTCTGAGACGTGCTAAGTTGAAGAGTGATCTATCGTAACGATTCGGATGAAAACGTCACCTGCTGCATCTGCAAGAGCATGTTTCAGAAACTCTGAGAACACTCCAAAGAGGGTGGGGGCTAAAACACACCGCTGCTTTACTCCAGTCTTTACTGCAAAGCTATCAGACATATTGCCCTCGAATGATTTTTTGCATGCATGTCCTCATGAAAAGAAGTAACAAAGTCCAGTAGTTTTGGTGGACAACCAGTACATTTTAGAATCTTATATAGAGCTGGTCTACTAACAATGTCAAAAGCCTTAGTTAGATCCATGAAAGCTATAAAGAATGGCTTCCCCTGTCCACAACATTTTTCCTGTAGTTGATGAAAAACAAAGATCATGTTGGTAGTGGATCTTTTGGCTCTGTCACCACACTGTGACTGGCAGGACACATTCGACAGGCAGTTGGAATCACTGTAGAAGGATATGTAAAATAACCTTCCTGGTGATGATGAGGAGAGGCCTCTGTAGTTGTTGCAGTCACCCTTGTTCTTGTAGAAAGTTACTATCTTTGTACCCCACATACCTACCCCAGGTAGGTGGATTTTGTCTTATAACATGGTATACGGAGTTGGTACAGGTGGGAGACAAGGATATTTCTGTTTTCTTTTATGATTTCAGTGGGAATGTTGTCTGTTCCTGTTGCCCTGCTGCTTGCTAGTTTATATATAGCCACAAGTAGGTCGGACTCTGTGGGTTCATCATCCAGCTCTGTCATTTCAGATGTATTCTCAAGTATTTGATCTAGTTGTGAGTCTGCATTGTCTGTCTTTAGAATACAGTTAAGTAGTGTTGAAACCATCTTTCAAGTTGTTTGGTTTTGTCTATTATAGGATCTCGCTCCTACTTTGGACTTTAGTGGGGAAATTTTTTAGATCTTTGGCTCTAGAGCTGTTTTGATGTTTTCATACAATATTTTGGAGTTTCTATCATCAGCTATCCACATTCTCTTATCTAGGAAGCAAACTAACACTCGACAGTGATGTCATGACAGAAATTACAACTCGCATTGCACTAGCATCAATTACCTTTAACAGACTGTCTAATATCTGGAGATCAAAGTCAATCAGCACACGCACGAAAATGCGCTTATTTAATTCCTGTGTTATTCTAGTGCTATCATATGGATGTGAGAGCTGGAAAAGCTCTTCATCTTCAGAAAAGAAATTACTGAGTTTCAAGAACAAATGTCTTCGTAGGATAACTAACACCCATTGGAGTGTTAGTTTCAAATCAAATGATAAAATCAGAGAAGAGATACATCAAAATTTCATCACAGATGTTATCAGGAAATGCCGTTGGTCCTACATCAAGCATGTCCTACGTGCAGACATCAACAGAATACACCACCAATCTCTTGAATGGATACCAACAGGCAAAAGAGCCAGGTGTAGACCAAAAGAAACACTCAGAAGAACAATACTTAGAGAAACTAAAACAATCAATATCCATACTATCTAAGAACTGCACAGAATAGCTATGAACAGACAGAATTGGATAGATCTGATCTCTGTTCTATGCGCTAACTTCAGTGCAAAAGGAAAATGAATGAATTATCAGCAGGTTTGTATTTTGGTGCACAAAACTAACCAACATTTGTTTGCACATTTTCTTGATTCCTGCTGCACTAGTTGTTTTGTATGCTTGAGGTGGTTGTGTGGTCTTTTTGAACTTTATAATTATTTCTTTTTCATTTCTATAAGGGGGGGACCGTTGCTTCATTTTCTTTGACCCAGTCTTTGTTAGAGAATTTGTGTGTTCTTACAATGATACAGCACTGTTATATATGTGTTTTCAGGTTGTTCCAGATGTTATCAACATCATTCTCTGTGCATTTTTCTTTTTCTATGTCCAACAGCATAATGAATTCTTTACAAAATAGTTCTTTCGTTTCTGGGGTTTGTACCCGTGAGATGTTTATTTTAGGTCTTGCTGGCTGATTGGATTTATTTTGCTGACTAGTGCATGGTCTGTATTGGTTGGTTGGTTGCTGATCCAGCGGTCCATGGGCTCATGCCCTTTGACCCAATGCCATTAAATGGCATTATATTGCTGGGAAGTCTGGATTTTCAGCCCACCCCGGGACAGAGCCAGAGAATAACTATCACACCTCCAGGAAGGTAGGTTTCAACCTATGCAATGCTCCTAGCCACTGTAGCCTAGATAGGGTTCACTGTGCTCATTCCCCGCCACCAATTGACTACTGGTTATGCCGAACTTCTCTATTGCTCCAGGCATGCAACCAAATGTTCAAGTCAAAAGGATTGTCACGTCCTGAGTCACTGTGCCTCTATGATGGGTTTCAGCCATAGGAAAAAAACAGTGCTGTCAGTTTCCTCATCCCCAGTGCTGCACAGTACATCTCTGGCTCCCTCTCAGCTACAGAGGGTGTATACATATATATTCAGGTAAGCATAAAACACATTTCAACAACAAAATAAAAAACATAATTGTATAGATGATGTGCAATGAAGCCTCTCTAAGAAGATAACCTCAATATAACAGCATGTCATCTACTAAGGTTTTCTGATTCATGGATGGTTTGTCTAGTGGGTCATTGGTGAGACCCACAGACGCGTATTACAATCTGCACTATGTAGACTTTGTGTAATTCTTACTCAGTTAAGATCTTTCCTTTGAGTGAGAATCAGGTCCAGCTGATGCCAATGCCCTGATCTGGGATGACAACATGAGACTTTGTGAATGGGCTTTCTGGCAAAGTTTGTTATGCACAAGTGACTTAAGATGCAGAATTAATTAGTATCTGCCCATTTTCGTTTATATTACTAGTACCATGATTACCCAAGCAGGTCAGCCATGCGCGATTGTCAGTACCCACTCTGGTGTTTAGATCGCCCAGTATACACAATTGTTCTTTTGCGGAGATTGAATTCACGGTGTTCTGTAGAGAGTCATAGAATTTGTCTTTGTCTTCTGCGGTGGTGGCAAGAGTCGGCGTGAAGCACTAATGATACTGATAGTGTCGCACTTTGCACTCAGTTGTAGTGATATTATGCGCTCTGACACTTTTGTTGGTGCAGTGATGAAATTTATTAAACTCCATTCAGTTTAGGTTGATCTTTGTTTAAACTCTGTCATAAAAATTTAGTTTCTTTCTGTAATTGATCCTTGATCAGGAAGACGAGTTTTCTGCAGGGCAGCTATGTTGATGTCCAGCCTCATGAGTTCTCTATCAATGAGTGTTATTTTTCTAATGCCAGTTGTTTCTTTAAGTTCTGTGAAAGAGACTCCAGTGCACATGGTTCTAACATTCCATGTGCCAAATCTGAGAGGCTGTTGTATGTTTCTGCTTCTCTCTTGACGATTACTGCTAAAGCCTGGGCGGCTTGTATGTAGAAAATTCCCTGCCCATTTTGCATTTCCATTGATGACGTTCAGGGGAAAGGCAAAGCCAATACGCCTGGAATCAAGCAGAAATGCAGGAGATGATCGGATGCGACCATCAACTGCTTTAGAGTCCTTCCTCTGGATGTTTTAATGGGGTTTGCTCCCCTTAGCTGTCGGCACTCCATGCTGACCCACTAGACAGTGGAGGTTTTCTGTCAGGGTTGGCTTCCTTAGCCTAAAGTACTCCCGTACTGACCCACTTAGACTGGTCACTTATAAAAGTGCCAAGCCATATGCTTGGGTTGTATTAAGAACATTTAAGCCTACACAGTTGTCAAGAAATTTTAATCATGACCCGTCCAGTAAAGCAAAAACGCACAAGTTGTAAAACCCTGATCGAAATTATATATGGTTAATATCACGAAGAAAACATAACAGTAGGAAACCACTTAATAATCTCTATTTGAAAGTTAATGTAACGGATACACATACTGTTGTAAACATCATTTTTACTAGCACACATAAACAAAATCTTGTAAATATGCCCATGATAAAACACAAGAAATTCAATAGGGGAAAAATTCCAAAATCCCTGAAATCACAACACTTGCTGGTTAACATTTGCAAAAGTTCCAGGAGCCCAATGCTGTCCTGTCTGATCGCCACATTGCTTGATGATGTCATTCATTAATGTGTAAAGCATACATTATTGTATATATTAATGAGTTAGTGACTTGGCAGTGCAGCTTCCCAGAGATCTGCTTGCAGCATAGTTGCAACTCAATGTAGAGGACAGGAATACTTTCAGTACAACCAGTAGTAGTATGACGCTAGGGACCATGTTAGTGACCAGGACAATGAAATGACTGGAGATTTTGCACAATGTTACACATGTATGTTTATATAAGTATGCATTGAGAGATAAATAAATCAAGTGTCATGCCGAGTGGCATAGGTAATCATGCGTCTCCACAATTCTCTGTCTCTCGTGTTGTTAATAAGTTCAGAAATTGAAATAAGAAATGGAATTCTTTGAAAATAAATATCGTAGCAAACTATTAAATATTAGTTGGGAAGAATACAAGTCAAACAAGCAAGTAAGAGAAGACATCAAACAGCAATATGTTTCTACAACAATAAGAAGAAAATAATGGACATACATGGGACCTGTAGTTAGAATAAATGAAAACAGACTGCCGCTACAAGCATTACAATGGGTACCAGCTAGCATAAGAAAAAAATGAAGACCAGGAAGAGACTCTTCACAGAACAACCATCAAAGAGGGTATGATTATGGGTCTCAGCAACATTCAATAATTGTTTTTTTTTTGTTCGTCCATCACAAGTGATGATGACCATTTGTTACATCAACTTTTGAAAATTCAATTAGAGTTATGTCCTTGATTATGAGTTTGTAGATGTCTAATGACCCATATTCTAGCTGTAACTGTCCTTGGACAGTTCGGACATGGAATGACCACTGTAGACGGATCTTGGTCTATCTCTGACTTTCTAGCTGCTCTCTGCTGTTGAACTGTTGCATTTCCCCTTTTTTCACAAGATGATGCGCTCTTTTTGATCGTAGAACGCCATGTAGATCTATTTTGTGCAAGTTCTTCCGATGTATCTTGGTCTATTTCAAAGACTTTTAATGAGTTCTTTAATGAGTCTTTGTAGCGCTTCTTTTGGCCACATTGAGATCGTGTACCCTTCTCCAGCTCACCATAGAGAAGCGGATGTTGAGAATGACATGCACTGGGGATTTTTATTAAAGTGAGGAGTTGTTGTGCAAAGCATCACAAAGATACAAGAATTACACAGAGTAGCATATCTCTGAAACTGGAGAGTTCTGGTTTCTGTCCTATGCACCATATTTGGCACTGAATGTACATATATAGGTAGATAGACAGACATACAGACAGACAAACAGATATATAGATAGATAGATAGAAAACTTAAATAGAAGTACTGTAAAAAGTTTGTTACCTGAGAGAGATAACTTTGTTTGTTGGAGCTGTGATCATATAAGTATAGTTCACATAATTTGGATAATATCCAGGGTATCTTTGACTTTGAAAGGATCCAGATTGAGCCGACATTTCTTTTTTCCAATCTGAGGAAATATAACAAATTTCACTATTGAAATTTTGCATGGATATTTTTGTATTCATAAAGAATGGCACGGGACATGAACATCTTGGGAGAGACAGAAGTCTGGTATCATATGTAGATTCTAAGGAAATGTATAGATTTAACAACAGAGTAAACATTTATCAGGAACGATGTATGTTTATCATATAATGCATCATATATAAGTAGAATAAATATGAATCATGAAGAGAGTAATAGTTCATAGGATCAAATATGTAGATTACAAGAGATTAAAAGAATGTATGGATATTGAAAGTGTTGTAGCTCAACTGTTAGTACACTGACTTTCATTTAATGGGATCAGTCGGTACAAGGGAGATAAGGCACTAGATAGAAGAAACTAATGTAGCTGTATTAACTATCTCTTCCTACTGACCTGTTTTCTAGATTCTTTTCTCTTGGCATGTTCTGCACATACACTACTTTTAGCTTATCCTTGCTGCACATTGAACCATTGGTTAAGTACTGAGATCTCCTCCTCAAGATATTCCTCATCATGTACTGACTAACCACACCTACTCTGTTTTGATTTACCTGTCTCCTCTGGTAATAATACTAAGGATAATGTGCTGTTGTTCAGTCAGTTCCTCTTTTGCCAAGTTTGGAACATAGGGCGGATGTTATAGTTCTCCATGCCTGTCGGTCAGTTGCCAAGGATTGTAGGTCTTGTGCATTTATGTCTGTTGATTTTAGTTAATTCATAAATGTTCTTCTGAGCGTTGTTTTTGGTCTTCCCTGTTTTCTTTTCCTGTCTGGTGTCCACATGAAGGCTTGTCATGGAATTCTATCTTCCTTCATTCTAAGTATGAGGCCAATGTATGTCCAGTGGCGTTTTCTGATGATGTTCGTCCCATATTCTTGTTTTGTCTCCTCTCTTAGTATGTTGTTTGATTTGAAGTCTTTACAATTAGTACTTGTGATTTTTCTGAGGCATCTATTCTCGAAGGTAACTAATTTCTTATCCATATGTCAATGATGGAATCACACTTGCATTGAAAATTCGCAGTTGGGTGTGTTTACTTACGATCTTCGATCTCCAGATGTTTGAGAGTTTGTTAAAGGCATTGGAGGCAAGAGCGACTCGAATCTTGATTTCTGAGTTGGTATCCCCTTCTGCTTTTATCTTGCTTCCCAAATATATGAAATTTGAAACGTTGTCTAGTATATTATCATCTAGCTTAATTGATTCTGTCAGGCTGGTAAAGTTCATGATTTTCGCTTTATGCGTGTTTATTTGAAGGCCTATCTGTTGTGCAATAAATGTGAGTCTGTTGTTTCTTGAAGATCTTGGTGTGTTGAACTCAGGAGAGCAATACCATCTGTGAAGGTTATTGCTGTTGTTACTGTTACTAATAAAAATAATAGATAAAACTAATAAAAACATTTTACCCAGTGCGACACTTTGCCCCTAGCTACCCTATAGGTGAAATGGGCTTAAGATTGAGTGACCACTTCTGCATGCTTTTTCATGCCATTAAATACAGAATACATACTCCTGCTGCCATACATTTCAATGTTGATAGTCATTGTGGTGCCATCAATACCCAGGTTACTGCCCTCAGATCCTGCACCACTGATGATAGATCTAGGTACGCTCTCGAAAATTGGTGTCTTTGAGTTTGGTACCCTCAAGCCTTTCTGACTTAATTCCGATCATTCATATGTTTAGATTTTGGTTGGTGTGGTCCTTGTCTTATTGCTGTCCATGTTGTTTTAAGTAATTGGTTTTGTTCATTCCAGTGTCATTTTCCTGTTCCCTTTTCAACAAAACCCTCTTATGTGTAAACATATGTCATTGTCACCTTGTATTTCGTATTGTTTAAATGTTTGCAGTCTAGTGACTTTTTAATAGTAACAGTGTTTGTCCACTGTTTGTTTTTGTATATTCTTGATAAAGACATGATGGTTGAAACGTTGAAAATGTTTTATATATTTTTATTTGTATGTTTGCGTCTATATATATATAGGCCTATATATCATAGTCTGATAGTCTGTTGGTGATTGTAAAACTTCACAAAACCTGTAATCTATATAATTACTATTGTTATACATTTTACAGCAGTATTAGCTTTGATTGATTGTCGTAATAAAATCAATTTGTCAAAAATATTTTTGTCCTTGCTGTATGACTGTGTCTCGTACAATCACTGATATACTAAGAACTAATATGGTCATCCTCAAAAGAATCCTTTTCTAAAAGCGGATGCATTGGCCTATCCATCTTTTCATTTTCCTGAATTGAAATCATATCTTGGCCTATTATTTCCAGTAATACAATGGGGTTGCAAAGGGTACCGCATTGCTCTCTGCGATCATGCTCGCGGAGAGAAAATGTTCAGTATCCGATGGGCACAGGCAGAGAAGTCCAAGGTGACAGGTACTGTTTGGCTCTAGAACAGAATACTAGTCACAGACCCTCCTAAATATGTGTACAGACTCGGACTTGGATGAGTAGTTCACGACATTGGCGAACAACACTTCGGCCAAGAGGGCGAATGAGTCAGAGCCCAACTCTTTCCTTGAGTTCTTCCTAAACCAAAACCAGGCTCCAGGATGAGAAACTGTTCTGTACCAGATGGGCACAAGCATAATACGTCTAATTACATGAGACATGTTCACTAGTGGCAGGACATCTCGTGCAAGATAGATGTGAAGGACAGACCGTCTTGATGTAGAGTCAGTACACATTCGCTGCCGGGCGACAGATAGGAAGGCTGTCACAGGCTAGGGTAGCCAACCCGAAATGTCAAGGCATGCCGAAATCGGATGTGCTGGGCCTACAAGGCGCATAATGGTGGCACAACACTTTGGCTAAGCACCTGGCAGAGATTACATGAATAACCGTGCTGATTACAATGGAGCGAACGCAAAACAAACAAACAGTAATACAATCTCATATATATATAAAAAAAACCAGTGTTTAAAAAAACCATATGTAAGTATGATCATCTTACATCTGAATGGTTGTTATTGGTATAATCAGTATATTAATCTATTGGATCGGGAAGGATTACAATATCCTTAAACTATAATTGCACTATTAACATTTGTAACATAGGCCTATACTTTTGTTGCAGTTTGGCATACTTTTTTAAGGTGGCCAAAATAGAGCTTCATGGCGCTCTACAGTCAAAAAGGCGCAGCACCTTGTGAAAAGAGGAGAAATGCAGCAGCTCAACAGAGAAGAGTAGCTAGAAAGTTATGGGTAGATAAAAAACCATCAACATTAGTCATCCCATGTCCAAATTCTCCAAGGACATTTACGGCCAGAATAGGGTGTATTAGGCATCTGCTAACTAATAGTATAGGACATAACTCTAACTAAATTTCAAAAGTGGATGTAACAAATGGTCATCATTTCTTGTGATGGACGAATAACAATTACTATAACATAACTAACCATCACAGACACCAGTTGAATTGACCACAGTTCCATTCCAACAAATACATTTATAGCTCCCAGAAAGATTGATGCATGCGGAGTGAGCTGGACAAGGATTTGCTTCACATTCATTGATGTCATTATTGCAATCCACACCTGTATACCCTGGTTTACATACACATGGGCCTGTTGGAGAATTGCATGACTGTGTGTAGTATCTGCTGCACTTGCAAGCTGAAAGAAATATGGAAACAATAAAGAAAACTGTTACAAAGCATCTCATCAAGTTTAAGACATTATGTATGGCTAGTTCCTCATCAAGTTTAAGACATTATGTATGGCTAGTTCCTCATCAAGTTTAAGACATTATGTATGGCTAGTTCCTCATCAAGTTTAAGACATTATGTATGGCTAGTTCCTCATCAAGTTTAAGACATTATGTATGGCTAGTTCCTCATCAAGTTTAAGACATTATGTATGGCTAGTTCTTCTCTTTCTTCATTCTCCAGCCAAAGTCAGAAGTTGATATGGATTGCATCAATGAACTGTACTGTGGTCACCAGCCCTAAGACAGCGTTATAGAGGGTGTCCATCAGAACTGTTTCTGATGACCATTGGTTTTTTTTCTTGTAGTGTGGCACAATGGGCAATTCTGAAAAATATATTTTATGTTTCCTGGAGACTGTTCACAGGGACACATATCAGTGTTGCCAACTCCAACCTTCCTGCACATGTTTGTCTGAGTCTGTTGTGGCCCGTTCTCAATCTATTCATCATGTTTGTTCCTTTCTTCCAAGCTTGTGAATATCATAATCTTTCACGCGGCAAGGGTGAGTTGAGTTACAACATTTCTGGAAAAGATACCAAATCTTCTATCTGTTATTGTTGGCAGTTACTTCCAGGTTTTACCAAAACAGATTTGGCTTCTGTGAGGATCACTATCCTTTCTTCTACCAGGTGGAATGATCCTAGCAACAAATGAGTTACTTCTGGTTTTACTATCTGGTTTGCTATACCATGTTTCCTCACTTGTGAGTGGGCCTGAATCCACTGGAGAACTTCTTTTGCTAGGTTATTTAGTTGAGGAAGTAGTGATTTTGAACGTTTATGTGTAATGTATTTGATTTCTGAAGGGCTTGCAAAACAGATTTGGCTTCTGTGAGGATCACTATCCTTTCTTCCTCCAGGTGGAATGATCCTAGCAACAAATGAGTTACTTCTTTGATTACTTCACTGTATGGATTGCTGTAATTAATTCACTATATGGAGACTATGCATCCAGTATTATGTATAATGCTCGTACATGTAACTGTTGAGAGATAACCAAGTTTGAAATAATGAGCTTTGCTGAAATAAGTAGAGGCTCATCATGAGGTACATTTTCATTCTCACTCATAGTCCAGCTAGTTAGCATGATGCAGTCCCGGATAATGAAATTCACTGTAGTATGATTTATAGCGTGGCTGTAATATCTGTCACTGAACCCAAAAATCCAACTTCAGCAGGGCTTTTAAGTCACATTGACCTATGACATGCACAGCCAATCTCACTCCCAGAGCTTTCATTTTCCCTTATTTGACAAGCATGGCAGGTCACAACATTACTATTATCCATTTACTTTCAGACTTCGACAACACACAGGGTGATAGTGGATTAATTTTAGGTTAAAAACAAATGAAGAAACAAGCAAGAAATATGTTGGCCAGAAAGAAAAATGTAATTACTGTATATTTTCCTGTTGTAAAAAACGTGAGGGAGGCTTTTTATAAACCGTGCAAATAAAGGCACAATAAAATTCAGATGGCCAGAAAGCATTTAAAAAGTTAACTATCTGAATTATGTGGTGGACACAGCTGGTGGTTATACAGTGCTGATTTACATCATTCTGTATTAACTGTACAAAAAATGTACAAAAAAGTATCTATATTTGGTTCATAGACTACAGCAAGGCCTTTGACATAGTCCAAAATGAAAAATTAATCAAATGTCTTCAAGAAATAGGCATAGATGGAAAAGACATCAGACTGATTAGAAATATATATTGGGAACAAACTGCATCAATAAGGTGTGAAAACAGCTACTCTCCATACATAGAAATAAGAAGAGGGTTAAGATAAGGATGCATTTTATCACCAAGCCTATTTAATATCTACACAGATAATATCTTTAAAAATATAGAAGAATTACCAGGACTCAAGATCAATGGGAAAATAATAAACAACATTAGATATGCAGATGACACTGTTCTTTTGGCAGAAAGTGAACATTAACTACAAAGACTAATAGATCAAGTCAATAAATCAAGTTATGAGTATGGGCTGGATATAAATATCCAAAAAACAAAAACCATGATAATCAGCAAAGACACAGAAGAACAGGAGGTAAACATAAACATACAGGGAGAGAAACTACAACAGGTAAAACTACAACAAGTATCAATATCTTGGACACATAGTCACAAATGATGGCAGTTGTGAAACAGAAGTTAAAAGGAGAATAGGAATGGCTAAAAGTACCTTCAATGACATGAGGAAAATATTAATATCTAAACAAATTACAAACAAGTTAAAAATGAGAATTATAAAATGCTACATCTATTCCATATTAATGTATGGCTCAGAAACATGGACACTAAATAAACAATTATAAGACAAAATTGATGCCTTTGAGATGTGGGTATATAGAAGAATAGGGAGAACATCAAGGAAAGAGAAGAAAACAAATAAAGAGGTGCTAAAGACACTTAATATGAAGAAAGAACTACTAAGAGAAATCTAGATCAGGCAAATAAAATATTTTGGACACATTAAAAGACATGACACCTTATTGAAGACCTTACTTGAGGGTAAAGTCAAAGGGAAGCGAGCAAGAGGTAGGCAAAGATACAAGTGGTAGAGTAACATCACATGATGGACAGGATAGTCTAGCAGAGTGCACCACCAAGACAAAAGACAGGAGATGTTGTAGATACGTTGCAGCCAACCTTCGTTGTGGAGACGGCACTTAATGATGATGATGATGTATTAACTGATGTCACCCAACAAATCATATATGAAATGCGAAGTGCTATGCCTTTAGCTGACGACTCTCATATGAGGTGGCTAGTGTGTGACATTTATTTTGTCATATTTATTAATTTAAACTAACCAGTACTACTTCTGACAAGAACTAAATGCTTACTTTGTGAAATATGAAGCATGTGACAGAAGATTACAATAAATTTCTGTGTTTCATATCAGATTTTTTTTGCATCTTTTTTACAATGATTATAAAAGCAAACAATTTGGAAAATTTAGGTTTGTCAGCAAAATAGCCTGTTGCTTTTCAATCCCTTCTAATTTGTAAATAGTGAGAAATCTATGAATCCAGCTAATATTCATTTTAGTTAGGTCTAGGTTTTCAAAACTACAATACTTATATGATGAATGAAAAGAATCTTTAACAGTTATTGTTAACGCAGATCCTCAGTAAGTGAAATTTATTTTCTCTCATTTTCATATTTTATTTTGTGCATGTAATTATTTGTTTAAAAAGATTTAACAATAATGATCATTTGCTATAACATTCTACATATCTATAAAGTGATTCCATTTTTCTTTAAATTGACATAACAGATGGGCTATATTTAATCGGTTCAATCCCAGTTGTCAGTCCTACATTTCACACTTTTAAAGAATTCAGCACATCCATGTTCTTTAGTAATTTCTACTGCTGTATTCCTAATTACACAGTGGCTGCCATAATTGGACTCTGATCAACAATATCATTATTACCTTTGCAACGAGTGTTCCCAGAAGCAAAGACAGACCATGGGAACAAACTATGGTGTTCACCCACTACGCTACAGTAGGGATATGACTGTTAACAAGCATTTTTAGCTGGTGCATTAATAATAAACACCGGGTTAGTGTTTCGTTTTTAAAGCCAAGGGAATAATCTGAAACATAAACAAGATAAACTTGTCTCCCTTTTTGGAGATTTCCCTTTTTGGAACATTTAGTTTATTTCATGAGAGCGCGTGGCCGTACGGCTAAAACGCCGGCCTCAGATTCCTGAGGTCCCGGGTTCAATCCACGGTTGGGACAAGGATTTTTGTCTTTCGATGTGCAACAAACAATTCTACCTGTACACTTCGTGGCAACAGCTCTGGCAAAGCGGCCTTTATTTCCACAGCCTTAAAAAAAAACTCCCTGCACTCCTTAACCATGCAGTAACGAAATTTTTTTTTTTTAAATTTATTTCACATTGATTTTGTTGCATTTAAATATCGGTGCGACAACTTGGATATGACTCTTTAATGATATTTGATGTTAATAATTTCAGTTTGACTAATGTGTATCTGCAAATATTCTAACATTTTCTCAGCGGATGGTCATGATACAAATTATTAAATGTTTTTTATTCATATGTATATTACGAACAAAACCAGACCATTTAGACTATTCTGTAAAAACTATCGTAATTTGTGGTTCTCCACAGGTAAAATTTTTGGCTACCAATTTTATATTTTAATTATATCTGTACCTAGAAATGTGTGCCAAATGTAAATCTGCGTATCTTTTCAAATAACAGTCATCAAAATCATTAAATTCATCAAATTCCCTGTAATTTTACATATAATATAAATATAATCCCGTTTTTCATATGTACATAAATTATCATTCACGTAATCATATTTTTTCAATACCCTCACTAATGTAAAATGGATGGATACGCTGATGACAGTTTGTTGTCCTGGAGTTGAGTCTTAGTGCCAGAATACACTAAGTGAAAAGTACGGATCTCTACCCCTTCATACCTATGTGTGTAACATTTTTGGAGCTAAAAAACAATTCTCTCCAGAATCTAAAGTAATTACATTCTGAATCAGTTAAAAAAAAGGACTGCTGGTCATCAGAATTTATTGTTTCCCCTTGTTCTGTTATACTCTGTTGTGTTTTACTCTTTTTTTGGTTTCCTATTAAAGCTTGCTTAATTATATCAGCAGAATTCAATCTAATGCTAAACATAAAAATGATTGCAACAGTTTCTTAAATCTTGGATACATAATCACAAATGATGGTAGATATGAAACAGATTAAAAAGAGAATATGAATGGCTAAAAATACATTCATGAACAGGGACAATATTAACATTGAAACAGGCCTCAAACAAACTAAAAACGAGAATTGTAATGTGCTCTGTCTACTTTACATTAATGTAAGGCTCAGCAACCTGGATAATGAACACATATCTAGAATTCTAAATTCTAGATGTGCATATTTAGAAGAAAAGGGAGAGCTTCATGGAAAAAGAATAAAACAAAGAGGTTCTGGCAATACTGCTTATAAAAATAGAAATATTTTTTTGAAAGAAATGTAAAAAATGTTTAAATAAAAAATAATGGACAGATACAAAATATGACACCTTGTTGAAAACTTTACTTGAAGGTAATGTTGAGGGGCTGAAAAAAAAAATTAGACAGAGATACAAGTGAGAGGGAAACATTATTAGATGAGACTAGCTATAATGATAAAATGCACAACCTAAGTACGAGAAAGTAGATATTTGAGGTCCTTTGCAGTCAATATTCAGTGCGGAGATGACACCTGATGATAATATATATTATTAAAATTCTGAAAAGGAATAAAACAGCTCACATATTATTTAAAATGTAACCACTAAAAATTGTCCACAAATTGAAACTATTATTTTCTTTTAAATTTGTCATTTGTTTTTAAAATCACAGACTTAACGTATATATCTGCAGCCTGCACTATCTGCCTAGATCGCAGGAACAGCATTGCTATCACATATTACAACTTACCATCTTGGATATAGGTTGCATTAAAACCTTTTACACCGGAGCTGCCTTTAGAGCTGTAAATTATCAGCATATATTTGTCAGTGGAAGACACTGTAGCTGGTAAATTTGTGCCACAGAAATGACCAAGTCTATTAGTTCCAGCATGACCGCCATCAAAAACATCCACATAGTCTGTATTGCAATTTCCTAAACCAAAATCTGAGAATCTGTACAAAAGTAAACAGAAAATGCATAGATTTATGTTTGAATGTTTGAATGTAACAAAACTAATAAACAATAATTTATGAAGATCTTAGATGATGTACTAATACAGAAATATTCAATCACAAATGTGTACACGGGAGCACATAGAATCAAACATTGTTAGAGATGGTGGAGAGATATATCTTCTTCAGCATTCATTCTCAAACTCCTGTTGGATCTCTCTTCTCTCTTGTAGCAGGAGTATGGATCTACTATACTTCCAGCAGGATGTAGTCCATAAAATTGAAATGCGTTGTCTCCCTTTTTGCGACAATGGCCCGACACATCTGCCTTTGGCGGTGATCGATATAATATATCGAATTAATAGATATAATTAAAAAATAGATAAATGTCGATGTCAAATATAGGAGAAAATATATGTGAAAAATCAGAAAGTAATTAAGACTAAGGATGAAATAGCATAGAGGATTGACTTCACCATACTCAGGTTAAGTAAGTTGTACTGTTGCATCCCTCTCAGTGAAGTGACATCCTGCCTGCTGAAAGTACAACTTATATCACATAGGTCCGAAGTTTAAATCGATTATCCACAGGTATCTCAGTAAAACTCCACTTTGTAAACAATACGTTGTGAGCAGGATCCGAACCAGCAATCTCTTGAGTGCAAAATGAACAACTTAATAAATATGACAGAGATCCTCAAAAACTATGGAATGAGAAATGCAAAGAAGAAAGAAATAACATTATACAGCTAGATACTTATGCCTACAATTGATAGATAGAATATGTAAGTGTTAATGTTTCATAAACTGATTGTAATGAAAGAAGAGAAAGTGTGAAAAATAACAAAAGAGATGAGGTATGGGTTTATTAAATAATCTCCTTCTGATTTTCTGTAATTAAAAGCATTTAAAGTTTCTCAAGAATTCCCAAACAGATTTCTGTAAATGCATGTCACTCAAAGATGTTAGATAATTAAGATGACAATATAGGCCCTAGGGCCCTATATTGAAAAAGCACAATATAACAAGAAACATTTCATTGGGGATGAAGTGCTAAAGTTTGTTCCTCTGAGCTAATTAAAACTTATTCCAGACTTCTACATTCATGACCCCAATCTCCAATGCTGCACAATGATAATGATAATAAAGCAGCAGCAGACCATCAAGTATAAAACATTATTACTTACTAATGACATTCTGATCAGCAGTCTGAGAAATAAAAGACATATTTGTGCAGCAGAATTACAAAAGGTGTCATGTGACGTATTCCTTCCAGAACGTTGTCTTCCCAATGAACTCTCTGAACCTCTCTCTGTCTTGGGCGATGTGGCTTGCATTTTCTAGCGATGTATTCATGTTATCTTTAATGTCATCAGTCCATCGTCTTCTTGGTCTGCCCTTTCTCCTCTTCCCAGGTACTCTTCCCTCCATTATTTGTCTTTCTAAACAGCTGTGTCTCTTTATATGACCAAACCGGTGTAATTTTCTTTTTGTTATTGTGTTTAGTAACCAACACTCTGGAATATTCAATGTGTTTATAATATCTGAGTTTCTGATTTTATCCTTCCATGATATTCTAAGTATCTTCCTGTAGCATTTCAGCTCGAAGGCGTTGATCCTCTTTGCCGCTGTTTTACTTAGAGCAAAAGGTGCTAATTTGAATTGAATTCTGGTCTTTGGTATTCAGTGTGATAATCAGAAGAATCTGATTTTACTTAGCTTTTGTTAAAAATGGCAATTAGCATTTAAAAATTAGCATTTTCTGCCAAAATGTCTGACTAGAACGAATATGTTCTCATTACGGTGCTTGATTAACGGTGTTCCTTCCCGAAAGTAATGGCAACCTACATAAATATTGTGCCTAGAAATTTCCAATGGATTAATCTAACCTTTTCTCTAGGATTGTGGTGTAGCAATTAGTATAATATTCATATAAAATTGACGGTGAGCAGTAGTAAGTCATTCGCTCAACAGCATGGTTACCAATGTAAACAGAAAGGTCAAACACATTAAATTAGGAACATGGAACGTTAGAAGTTTAAAACATTGGAAACAATACGTAGTAATAGAAGAGATGAAAAGAACACAAGTAGACATACTGGGCATAGCAGAACATAGATGTGCAAATAAAGGACATTTCACATTAACAAATGGGGAATTGTATATTTTCTCCGGAACAGAAAATGGCGGGCTTAGCGGTGTCGGATTTTTACCTCTCCAAAAATATCAAATCTTCTTTATTGGGATATTACTTCATAAATGAGCGTATAAATACCATCAGAATAAAGGGAGCAACAAGAAACACCGCCATTACACAGATTTATGCCCCAACATCAGCGGCAGACAAAAAAGAAATTGAAGACTTTTACGAGCAACTACAATTCGCGCTTGAAAAAATAAACAAACACGACATAAAAATAGTATTCGGCAACTTCCAGAGATCGCCATGACTCGAGTCAAGGTACACACGGCTTAGGCATTAGGAACAATTGCGAGGAACGTTTGCTAGCCTTTTGTACAGAGAATCGACAAGCAGTAATGAATACATTTTTCAAACATCACCCGAGAAGACTATACACTTGGACTTTACCGGACGGAAAGACCAGAAACCAAATTGCTTACATATTTGTAATCCCATGTAACATTTGTAAACACATTGTAATGTTATAAACTTTTATTTTTCCGGTTTCAACATACGGCTGTGAAACATGGACCCTAAGTAAAACAGCGGCAAAGAAGATCAACGCCTTCGAGCTGAAATGCGACAGAAAGATACTTAGAATATCATGGAAGGAAAAAATCAGAAACCCAGATATTCTAAACACATTGAAGATTCCAAAGTGTTGGTTACTAAACACAATAACAAAAAGAAAACTACGCCTGTTTGGTCATATAAAGAGACACAACTGTTTCGAAAGACAAATAAGGGAGGGAAGAGTACCTGGGAGGAGGACAAAGGGCTGACCAAGAAGACGATGGACTGACGACATTAAAGATAACATGAATATATCGCTAGAAAATGCAAGACAGAGAGAGGCTCAGAGAGTTCATGGGAAAGACAACGTCCTGGAAGGAATATGTCACATGACATTTGCTAATCAATAAAAGGTAGTATTGCTAGTAAAACTATATGAAAATGAAGCTGAACAAAATACTTAAACATAAAGAAAGAGCTGAAAATACCTGCCAATAGGAAACTTCTATGACTTAGACTGGGAAAATCATTACATTATATACTCGAACCAATATGTGAAGACTGTGAAGAGGAAAATACAATAGCCCATTTCCTACTCCACTGTCATAAATATAACCATCATAGGCAAGAACTAAAAGATTACTACCTAAACAATAAAATACCCGGTACCATATAAATTTTAAAATGTTCTGGGCCATGATGTACCATCAGATAGACTAAAACTAATTAAACAATTTATAACCAGGACTAAAGCCCTAATTTTAAAATCTAACCGTCAAAACAAAGTAAGTCTTTGTCATCAGTCTTTCTACAGGTCTCTCTCCACAGCTTTCAACAAATACAACCGAGGAACGCTCACCACAGGATACGACTGGCAATATGGACAATTTTAGGCATAATCGCACGCACGGTTTTCAAAACTCACTCAGACATTAGTGTCACTCTTAAATAAAAAGCAATACCGCCAGAAATAAACTGCTTCATACAACTAGCAACATAACATACTTTTGAAATAACAGCGCACACTGTTCTCAATTCGCCCAGACCATAGGGTCACACTTAGATAAAAGGCACCTTGCCTCAAATAAACATCAACTCCACCTAGTAATATAGATAATTCATAGCAATAGCACGCACGGATTTCCAAACACCCAGACCATTAGGTCACATTTAGATAAAAGCTAATATGGCCTGATATAACCAAAATAGACTTCTGTCTTAGGTTGAAAGAGTGGTGCCTCAGCTGAGAGGCTTTAATCCCCCATTTAACAAACAAACAATTAAACATAAAGAATCTATGAGACGAGTGGTTGCAGTGGATGTTTTAGTCAAACAACTGCCTTCATTCTTGAAGGACACCAAGCATGCCCTGACCATTTTTTCTTCTGTGCATTTGTCTTCTGACCATACCTATCGTTTGTTCTTGCTTGATGTTTGCTCTCTGTACACCTCTATTCCCCATGCTGATGGTCTCATGGCTTTGCAGTTCTTTCTGGACAAGAGTCTACATCCCTCTGCATCTACTCCTACTCTTATCCGCATTGCTGAACTGGTACTCACATGCAACTCTTTTGAATTCGATGGGTATTTTTCTATCAGATCAGCAGCGTTGCTATGGGCACCAAGATGGGACCTAGCTATGCTTGTCTTGTCATGGGGCATCTTGAACATCTAGTTTGGTCGACCTACGATGGTCCATTCCATCTCTTTTCCACAGATACATTGATGATGGGATAGGTATTACGAACATATCCGAAACAGAATTGCCTTGCTTCATCAATCGTACTTACGTATTACACAGGTTAATAATCGCTTCAATCAGACACGACATACTATATCTAAAACTAGTGGGAAATGATGTGCACACAAGAAAACATACACATTACAATATACAAATCATATTCAACGTTTCAACCAGAAGGTCTTTATCAAGATACACACAAAACATCAAAATACGACGAATGGAAAATTATCACAACAAACGTATCCAATGGACATATGGAAATGAGATGGCGGAATGTCAGGAAGTATATAAAAAACGTAAAAATATGTGGAAATGAAACGAACAAAAAGATTAGTAAATGACAGAACAAAAATAATAAAGATAAAGACCACACCAACCCAGTACTAGACATAAGAGTGATCGGAATTGAGTGCAAAAGGCTTGAGTGTACCCAATTAAAAAATGAGACGATTTTCTAGAGCTTACCTAGATCTATCATCAGCGGTGCAAGATCTGATGGCGGTGACCTGAATATCAAAAGCACCTTTATGACCATCGCCGTTGAAGTGTGTGGCCACAGGAGTGGGTGTTCTATGATTGATGGCATGAAGATGGTTACAAATGTGATCGCTCAGTCTTAAGCCGGTTTCCACGATGTACTGTTTGCAGCACCATTTACATATGATCACGTAAATGACATTACGGGACTCACATGTAAAGACCTCATCGATTGCTTCATCAACAGTTTCAACCCTACTATTAAATTCACATCTAACATCTCCACTACCTTTATCAATTTCCTGGACATCATCGTTACTATTCATCCCCCTTTACCTCAGTACATCCGTCTACTACAGACCTACTGATGCACACGACTTTCTGCTCTACAATTCTTCTCATCCTCCTGCCTATCGCAACTCTCTGCCCTACTAACAGCTTCTTAGACTCCGTCGCTTTAAGTAGAGATGATGACGACCTTCTCGACAAATCCTCTGAGATCATCTTCTTCTTCTTCTCGTTCGCAGTGTGACATGTATACACAGCAAGTCTGCCTTAATAAATACTGCTGTATTTGAAAGCTCCTCAGTGCTCCCATACATCTTTCTATGGACATCCATCTCTGTGGGCCAGTGTTCTTCCCTTAACTGGTTTAGTGTATTGCAGGCTTGCAAGACATGTTCAGTGGTCTGTGTTGCCTGCCCACAAGGACACAGTGGTGATGGGATCAATTTTAGTCTATTTAAGTGGCTGTTTAATCTGTTGTGTCCTGTTCTGAGGCGGAAGATAATAACCTGCTCTGCTCTGTCAAGATAGTGGTAATTGTCTTTTGGGTGGTCGACTTTCCTGATGGCTTTGATAAGGGTCCTCTTTTCTTGTAGGTGATTTCTTGGTCTTATTGTTCCTGTGTTGCTCCATCTTTTGCCAGTCTATTTGCCTCTTCATTTCCTGGTATGCCACAGTGGGATGGTATCCACTGTAGTATTACCCTTCTTTGGATGCTCACTTCTCGCATGGCTTTCTACAGGTCTGGTAGTGTATCACTCTCAAGGACTTGTAGGACAGACATAGCATCAGTAAGAAATACCACCTGTTGACATTGGTTTGTTGTGTTTTTAATTATTTCTGCAGCAATGTTTAAAGCCTGTACTTCTGCAGAGTAGTTGGAGCAGAATATACCAGTTGGTGAACATGTGGATTCATTTTCTTTTCCTCGATATTTTATGTATACGCCAGCACCTCCATTCTTCACTGCTCTGGTTGCTGATTCGTCGGTATATGCTTGTATCCATGCTTCTCTGGTTTATATATATATTCAATCATGTTGCATACTATTGTTGTCTTTTGGAGATTATTCAGTTCTATCATAGTGTGATAGATGGTTATGGTCGTTCTGATAGTGAGGTTTGGGTATTTTCCCACGGAACTGGAAAAAGATGTTATCTCTCTTATTATGTCTGGTAGTTCTTCCTTATATTCTCTGTTGAGTTTTTTGAATCGGTGTATAAAACTGCTCCTCTTCAGTCTTCCACTGGCTAGGTCACCGTATCTGGCCCTCATTGGATGTGCTGGCATGCTCTTGTACTTTTCTGTATGGACCATGGTCTTAGTGTCTCGCCTGTATGGTAAGGGGTTGATGCCTTAATTTTTTCCATTTAATTTATAGGAGAGGTCTTCATGGCACCTGTGATGTAGATGGAAATTGGCTGCTGAAGTCCATGTGGTTGATCCATATTCTAGTACTGGTCTAATTGCACCTGTACATACATTCTTTAAGTTGCCTCATTGCGCCCATTGAATCTGGACTAGGGCTTTCTCCTCCTGACCATTTCGGTACTGTTTATTGCTCACGCGCGCGTTGCTGCACATGCCCTTATGTGGTTCAGATGCGCTCCATCTCATTTCCAAAGGCCACTTTCTCCATCGATGAGGCTTTTACATATGAATCCCGTAATGTAATTTACATGATAATATATAAACGCTGTGGCAAGCAATATATCGGTGAAACTAGCTTAAGATTGAGCGACTGCTTCTGGAACCATCTTCATGCCATTAAACACAGAACACCAACTCATGTGACTAATCACTTCAATGGTGATGGCCACCGTGGTGTTCTTGATATTCAGGCCCCTGCCATCAGATCGTGCACCACCGACGATAGATCTAGGAACGCTCTAGAAAATCGTCTTAATTTTGAATTGGGTACCCTTAAGCCATTTGGACTCAATTCCGACCACTCTTTTGCCTAGTTCTTGGTTGGATTGGTGTTTGTCTTTATTCATTTTGTGCCGTCATTTACGTCATCTTTTTCTACTTTTCGGTTCCACCTATATTATTATCTTTTTTGTACTTCCTGTTCTTATCCTTCCGGTATCTCACATTCATATTTCAATCGGACACGTTTGTTGTGGTGTAGTCATTTCTACTCGTCGTCGTTTTATGTTATGTTAGTATCTTGAGAAAAAGGCCTATGGTTTGAAATGCTAATTATGACGTGTATTATAATTTGTATTATATCCTGTGTTTTGTTGTGTATATTATTTCATGTAAAGCATCCGATAGTGACAGTGTCAGTCGTCATTCAGTAGAACACCACAACCTGTCTCCCACGTGAGTATTATTTAGTTTTTGTTAAAAATCACATCATCAGAACAGAAATGGCATGAGAGAGATTTTGTTGTGATGAAATTTCTCAGAAATTGATATTGTGTAGGCCTAATCTTTGGCAATCTGTGATTCAGTGAACATGCTCATATAGCCAGAGTATATAAGGAAATGGTTTAGAAAGATTAAACATGTAGACAGTATGGGAAAAAGTTCAAGGGAAGATAACAATAGGTAGAATAAGGCTATAATGAACACAGGATGTTGAACACCTTCTGAATATAACACTGGAAGAAACTGGATGGCTTGCACAGAACCGAGAGGCTTACAGTGTGGCAGTGAGGTCAAAGTTCTGTAAATAGCAGTACCGATAGATAGATATCTGGGATTTTCAATACTGCTATTCATGCAATTTGCTAACAATTCACAGTATGTACTTGCTGCACTGCTATATCATTGATATATTGTTGCTAATATAGGCATATAGGCCTAACATACATGTGGCACGATCGTGGTTAGCAACACCCAGTTAGTCACAACGGTAAAGGATTTTGAATGTGCTCCGTTTCTTCCCTGGAGTTTACAAAGTTACATCCATTATTTGTTGTGAAATTCATACCTTCAATCTATTGGATTTTTGGCCAATCTGTAGTACAGGTCTCCATTGTAACCTTTGGTTCTACTTTCAAGGTATTAGCTAACCTTTGCAGTGTTAGTGTTAGATAAGTTGTGTACGGTTATAAATTGGTGTGGGGGGGGGGTTAAAGGATACGCTGTCTAAATACTTAAATTCCATTACTTGGTTGAGTTTTGTGCCATCTACGTATATTTCTAGTGGGGATAAACTTATATTACTTATATTATCTAACACCAATCCTAACCTCTACCCTCCCAACAACTAAACATCTATATATCTATCTATGTTCCTTTAGCGCCGAACACTGTGCATAGGACATAAACTAGAGATCTCCAATTCAAGCAATTTGATGCAACTGTGTATAATCCTTGTATATTGTTCAGACCCATAGTCATACCCTCTTTGATGGTGTCCTGTGAAGAGCCTCTCTTGGTCTTCCTTTTTTATCCATCTGGTATCTATTGTAAAGCTTGTAGTAGCAGTCTTTCATTCTAAGTACATGTCGATATAAGTTCATCATTTTCTTCTTATTGTTGTAGAAACATATTGCTGTCTGTTGTCTTCTCTTACTTGCATGTTTGACTTGAATTCTTACCAACCACTATTTAAGAGTCTTCTAAGAGATTTATTTTCAAAATAATTCAATTTCTTCTAAACTAAACATTCTTTAATTTAAAAAAATCTAACACCAATTCTAATCCCCCCTCCCAATAAAATAGCTAACATTACCCCTCCCCAAAAACTAAAATATGCTGCCTTCCCTCCAAGCTTTATTCCTCAACTGCACCTAAATAAAAAGACAATTTAACATAATGTTTTTGTTAACACTGCTTATCTCGTCCTACTGAGTTTCGTACACTAATGCAGGTTACTTTTTTATGAGACTTTATTTATTATATAGTTCCATAAAAAATTGGCCACATCTGCTTAACATGAACCCGTGTATACAATTACAAATGCAGTAGATGCACATTTTTGTAAATACCCTTCATGTAGAGTGCTTTTTAATCTGAATTGAATGTTTTCGGAAGGTTCACAGCTGTTGTTAGCTGAATAAAGCACAATCCATTTTTTTTCACAAATCTTTTTCTTCCCATAGTACATACTCTTCACATTTCGTAAAGTATTCTTAACTGTCTATCATTAATAGAGTGATGTGTGTCAATATTTTGACATCAGAAAATTTGAAAGTGTTATCAAAGTTTAATCACATCATTATCACTTAATAGAAAGCTGTTAATAGAAATCCAGTAACAACCTACTTTAAAGTGACAATATTGCCGTTACGGACTGTTATATTCCATGATTGGTAGACATTCTGTGTGTGACCAACAGGATATCCTGGACTAAGAATAATACCAGACGTCCCATTGAGATTGTAATTGACAGCCTCATAATCTGGTTCAAAATAACAGAAAACAAAATAAAATGTAACTAGACATGTTAATGTGTATTTAATTGTGATTTATTATCATATGGGAGTAGGCAGCTCTCAAGTCATGCCATTGATATTCAGTTATAATCTAAAACACCCAAAGAGTGTTACCACTCAATACATAAAATATTCTGGTCATTTGCATCGTCTATACATGTATTATTTCCCAATAATCTAAAACACCCAAAGAGTGTTACCACTCAATACATAAAATATTCTGGTCATTTGCATCGTCTATACATGTATTATTTCCCAATAATCTAAAACACCCAAAGAGTGTTACCACTCAATACACAAAATATTCTGGTCATTTGCATCGTCTATACATGTATTATTTCCCAATAATCTAAAACACCCAAAGAGTGTTACCACTCAATACACAAAATATTCAAGTCAATGATAGGGAATTATATATAATTCCGGTCTTGCATTTACCATCTGAAGTTATTAATGTTCCAAAATATTTGAAACTATTCACCTGCTTTAAGTTTTCCTCATTTAATACTATTTTACTATTTGGAGGGGTACTATTTCTTGATATTACCATTGTCTCTGTCTTTTTTAACGTTTAAACTAAGACCTTTTTGTTCACTTTACCCAGAATACAAGTGTGAATTCGAAGAAGTGCCTAGTGATATCGATGTGAAAGAGTTTGAAATCGAAAGAGACAGGTTACACAATTTCATCGCTAAGACCCAAAGGGATTCTTTGAGATTCGGGAGTTTATTCAACAATGCATCTATGATATTAGCTTGCAGAATATCGTGATAATGCTTTGCATATTTTTAACAATATGTATCAGTATTGCAGCATGTGAACGAAGTTTCTCAAAGTTAAAAGTTGAGAAAAAAATTACTTAAGTTCTACCAAGAGCTCCACAAGATTAAGTAATGCTGCAATTTTGTCAATAGAATAAAGTATCACGGACGAAATTAATTTTGACACATCATAAACAATTTTGCCGCCCCTAAAGCTCGTAAAGTTAAATAATAATGTATTTTTTAATGCACCTAAAACGTTTTCAAATAAATATTTTCGTCCACTCTTTTACAATTACTGACATTTTTTTTAATGTTACAAGGGCGGAAAAATATTTTTCCGCCCCGGGCACCATTGACCCACGCTACGCCACTGAGGTAGAAATATTGATTTATGCGTATTATCTTGAGTGTTTTCAGTGGCTACCAGAACGTAGTCGCTGTTTCCAAGTTTCTCCATTGCCAGATGTTCTTGTTATCCTGCATAACCATTTACTTTGTTTGTCACATATCTTAAAGTGCTTTTATGTTCTATATAATTTATAAACATTAATTTTTAAAATTATTAACTGCATATCAAGCGATCAAAATATCCAATAGCACCCAGAAGCATAGAAAAGACAACAGATAATATTAAAAATAGATTAGCAGAGCAGGTGTTTCCTACCTTCAGTTGAATATGCGCCCAAAAAATACTTTGGGTCGTACATATTGGTTTGATAAACAATAAACATTGTGCCGCCTGATGTCCGAATACTGTTTGTGTTAGTATAAGAGCCACAGTATCTAGCAAGCAGTCCACCAGCAGCATTTACTCCATTATAAACTTCCAGAGAACCGTAGTAGCAGTTTACTCCAATCCGCGAATAATTTTCAATATACAAATTTGTCAAGCTGAAAATGTAAATTAATAACAAAGAAAGTTGTAAAAAATGATTAAATTTCTAGTTGTATGTCTTTTATTTATATTCATCTAATGCTATCAACTTGACTTGCCATGCACATAGTTTTGAGCAATTTTCTAAATCTCATCAAGAAAGTCAATGTCGTCAGCTTATCTTCTCTTTTCTGTTGTTTTTTTCAGTGTGAAATTATCTCTTTTTCTATTGTCTGTTGTTTCCAATCTGAGAATTTGTTTCATGATTCTTAGGTTGTTTCTTCTCGTGATGTCTCTACATATAGGCCCTACCCATAATTTTTTTCTGATTGAACTGTTAGTTACATCATCATCAGGTGCCATGCAGGCTGGCGTAGGAGGTCATGGCTCTGCACAGCTCTCTGCCCACAGTAGTATGCATCAACAGACAGCAGCCTATATCATGGAATCTGGAGTCCCAACCTGACTGATGATCACAGAAGAAGAAGAAGTATCAAGGTCGTTGTTGCTTCCTTGCCGTGCCAGGTTGTCAAACTGTCTAATATTTTCTCACGTTGTCGTCCTGTTGCATAAACATTTTTTTATGTTTGTCTCTGTTGCATAAACATTTTTATTATTTCTGTATTGGCCATGTTGGTCATTCCATTTTATTTTATTCCATACAAAGTATTTTTCTTACATATTTATTTTCAATTACGTCCAGTTTACTAAGTATAGTTTCTATTGATTTCCATCATTCACATACATAAGAACGGATGGATACTATATTTGAGTTGAATATCTTACTGATATTATCTAGCTGATAGTTCATGTGCTTGGGACCTTGTATTTTCAAATTTTCTGAATAACAATGTTGTCATTGCAATTCTAACTTTTACTTGTTTTTTCTAGTATCTCCTTTTTCATCAATATACATTCCTATTATATATTCTTCTTCTGTGTTCATTCTCAAACTCCTGCAGATTAGCAGGATGTAGTCCGGAGAACGGAATGCGTTGTGTCATGGTTTACAGCATTACTGCGATATCTGCGCCTTTCGGCCTGACACATCCGACTTCAGCATCTATTATATATGACGTGGTCTTTTTCTGTTAACATTTTGTTGTATGTTCTAGATAATATTTTCCTTCCAGTCTTTTCAATTTCTTCATTACTTTTAGTCTTTTCTTTGTTAATCTTCAATTTAACTTTGCTAACTATTGAGTATAGATCAGAGCTGTAAAATACAGTTCACGAGCCAAAACCAGCCATCCAAGCCTTTTTTGTGGATCCCCAATTTGATCTAAATGTACTATAGGGCATAAGCACTAACTCAGAGCTAAGAAATCAATACGTAGATCTCCAAGTCTAAAAGATAAATCTTTTTAGCACTATACCACTTGAAAAAAAAATCACAATACTGTCCGATGACTCAATTAAGGTTCATCATCATAATCAAGTGCGGTCTCCGCAACAAAGGTTTGCTGCAACGTAGACACAAAATATCAAAGATCATCTGAACATGCCACAGATGACCATGACACATAGACATAACGACTATACAGTCAGAGGCAGACCATGTAAAAGATGAATCACAGAAATCAAAGAAGTCACAGCAAGATAGCTTACAACAGCACACAAGAAGGCCATCTTGAGGACTCCTCTACCCCTGACGCCGCAAGGCAAACTAAGGCCGCAGAGTATAGATTAGATTAGATAGATAAGATGAGATGAGATGAGATAAGATAAGATAAGATTGTATAGGGTAAGTAAGGTAAGGTAAGGTAAGGTAAGGTAAGATAAGATAATATAAGATTAGATTAATAGATAGGTGAGGTGAGATGGGATGGATGGATGGATGGATGGATGGATGGATGGATGGATGGATGGATGGATAGATAGATAGATAGATAGATAGATAGATAGATAGATAGATAGATAGATAGATAGATAGATAGATAGATAGATAGATAGATAGATAGATAGATAGATAGATAGATAGATAGATAGATAGATAGATAGATAGATAGACAGACCTGAACATGAAATTCTCAGAAGTAGGAAGATTGGCAGAAGTTTTGAAAAGCTATCATGACTGCTACATCATGTGATACATGAAGTTGATAAATTCATCACTGTAATAGTAATGAACATCTCTATTCTCTGAACTACATCCTGCTACATCATCATCATCAAGTGACGGCTCCGCAAACAAAGGTTAGCTGCAACAGATCTCCATCCCCTGTCTCTTATTTTGGTGGTGCACTCTGCTAGACTGAAACCTGTCCATCTTGTGATGTTACTCTCCCACTTGTATCTCTGTCTACCTCTTGCTTGCTTCCCTTTGAATTTACCATCAAGTAAGGTCTCGAATAAGGTGTCATGCCTTTTTATGTGTCCAAAATATTTTATTTTCCTGATCTTTATTTCTCTTAATAATTTTTTATTCATTTTAAGTATTTTTATAACCTCTTTATCTGTTTTCTTATCTTTCCATGATATTCTTCATATTATTCTATATATTCACATGTCCATTCTGTGAACTACATCCTGCTAGAAATGTATTGGGACTATCCCACTACAAAATAGTTCTAAAATAGTTTAAGAACAATCGAGATAAACAATAATCTATATCAATGTACCTGAAAGCAATAGTTCCACCAGTATTATCTGCAGTAATAGTCCAGTTGCAGATAATGTAGTCATAGGTATCGTGTGGATAGTTTGGGGATTTAATGACTCCAGAGGAATTTCTCATGGTAAAACTGCAAGCTTAAAGAACATGAAATTATTCAGTCTATAACTTTATTTTAACTACAAACTTTATAGAACATTGAATCACTCAGTATTCAAACGATGTAGATATAACTGCATTGGACTAAAAAGCCAGTGTATAGAATACTTCTATGCATGGCATAGTGGTTGGGTCATTCGCTTTGTGCTCAAGAGATTGAGGTTCGAATCAGGTGTCGTATATTTTTACAAAGTGGATTTTTTTTCCAAAGATCCCTGTGGATTATTGCTAGAAGATGTGGAGTTACGTACTATAAGTTGTACACACAGCACACGGTGTGCGACATCATTGAGATGGATGATGTGCATATGTGGAAACTCGAACACAACGAAGTCAACTCTCCACACTTTTTTGCGCCCTTTAATCTTGATTAGAAACTGGCTTCACAGCACGCGGGACATTCCCATAAGTGCTCCGCCATCCGCTCCAGCAGCCATCCCAGTGTATGTAGACTCAGAGTCCCGTTCAGGTGTTGATTGTGTGATCTTCGGGACTTTCCAAAAAATTTGCTTTTCCTTCCCTCACCTCTAGATACTCCCATTTCTAACACTCTCTGTATGTGTACGTTCTCAACCTCATTGACATCATCTGCATCTTGAAATGAATTTATTACTGCCTTCATTAAGTCTGCTTTATCTCTTCTCAACAATGTGCCGTCTATCGCCGCATTGCCTGCCAATAATTTGACTCTCTCGTTTCCTCTGACCCCAGCATGACCAGGGCAGTATATCCATGTAATACTCTGGACAACTGAGTTGTTCAATAAGTCCCACCATTCTTTTCTTAGCATGAACTTTTCTATCTTACGCAACATGCTTTGAGAGTCTGTGAGTATTACCAAGTGTGTTGATGTATCAGTTATCAACCAATTAAGAGCTGCATCCTTTAAGAGCTGTGCCCTTTAAGCCTAATAATACTCAATCATCATTTCACATAGACTAATTCATTCTTCTTTATCTGTGTTAGCTCTCAAGTAACCAACAACCCATCATGTGGTTATCACATGGAAAGGTGAAGTATGTTGTGCTACCGTTTGATTTGGATATATAAGACTACCACATCAAGTCTCTGCATAATTTTACCTAACCTGTGACACCCTTCCTATCTGCTGTTATGCAACATATACTAGTTGTATCAAGTCTATGCTATGGTAATTTATTCCCCACTGTACATTTACATGCCAAATCATGGCCTTAGGTGACACTTTCTGAGAAAATGGTACGCAGGGATTTTACTTGGTCATCTACATCTATCTCGTATGAGGTGTTCCGCTTCGAGGGAACTAGTCTTATGTAGGCCTAATTAGATGATCCATTGTTCCCTGTGCACTCATAGGGGCAGTCGGCTGATGTTGCAGACTGATGTTGCGCGGGGTAAGACAGCCTTTCGGTTGGTTTTTTTTTCGAGTCTATGGATTTTCCCGGTAGAACACGAGACTAGGTCTGACGGGAAAAGCCTATTCTATGACAAAGTGATATTTGACAGTTCACGGACAGGTCAGATTTTCATCCATGAGGTAATTTGTTTTTCATGAGTCTCGAACTAATTTTTTACTCCTTGTCTGCTGTTATCATTACTGAAATGTTTTTATATGTTTTTTTGTGTGACATTTTATTGAAGTTGCTGACCATGTTATTTGAGGAAAGATAGTTTATAGTTAGTGGGGCAAGATGACTCACTGCGACATCTTACACCATTCGCTGCTGTCATTAGTCTCCCTCATTTTGCAAAGTATTTAAACAGTTTAATTAACTGTCTCATTACGTTTCTTTTTAGGAATTACAAACAAAACAAAAAACGATAATAGGAAACCGGCTGTCATACATGCATAATATCCAACGGTCATAGATGCAAAATCCCCGCTATTCATAGATGCACGATCTCCGCCTTTCATAGACGTACCATCTTTGCCATTCATAGATGCATAACACCACCAGTCATAGATGCACGATCTCCGCAGTCATAGATGCACAATCCCTACTATACAAATATGCATAGAGGCACCCTGGTCATCTACTGCACCCCGACATACACTAAGTCGTCTTGACTCGTCTTGAAACTGAGATCATATGTGTAGGGGCGAGAGAGTGAGGTTGACGACAGTGTGCAACTCTCATTCACTTTAATCCAACTTTCACAGCGCATGTCATGGCTATCATCATCATCATCATCTCATTAATCATCAATGAAGTCATGCGGCTATGGGCGAGTGACAAAGTGGCAACCATAGTCACAAACCTGCACGTAGGCGGCACAGGCCATGTGGTCGTTCTCCAGAGACATTGAGGCACCACTGTAGTCCGGAAGCCGTCTATCGGCTGAGCAGCACCTTTCAGGAAAGCACTGCTCACCTCCTTAGCCAGAGGAAGGGACTTTTGATATGAAAAGGAAGAATACTAATATAACTTAGTTGTTTGTACCTCAAAGGATCGGAATTGCAATAAAATATTGTGAATGCAACATTGTTGTTGACAGCATTTATGGCGGACCTTTTTACACGTTGATCATTGATTGGAATGTTTTAAACAATTATTTCTAGATATTGCCATAGCTAAATCCCTATTACTGAAACGGACTAAAGCTTCCTATATAATGCAAGATGGTATTGCACAAGAAGAGAGGAGTGATATCACAAAGATACGTCAGCAGAGAAACATTTCTTTTATTATTGACGAAAGTACTGATATTTCAATATGTCAAATTTTAGCCAATGTTGGCAGATACTATGACGACACAACGTGTAGAGTTATTGACGAGCTTCTTGATTGTGTAGAAGTTGAGGATGCAAGTGATGCTGGTCTTATAAAGAACTGAAACAATTGTTTGCAGAAAAATCCATTCCATTAAGTAACATAATTCGGTTTGCCAGTGACAACTGTTCAACTATGATAGGACTTAACAGTGGATGTATTGCTCATCTGAAAAAAGATGTACCATCTGCAATTACTATAGATTGCATATGCTATTCTTTCGCCTTATGTGCTAATCACGCATGCAACTTTTTGCCATCATGGCTTGAAATGTTCCTTAAACATGTGTGCTGTTATTTTACTTGCAGCAGCAAGCGACTCCATACATTTCAGATGATACAAGATATTGTGAAGAATCATAATCACCGAATAATGAACATTTCTCAAACACACTGGCTGTCATTGGGCAATGTTCTCGCCCGCATTCTTGCACCATAAACTCTATTTGCTGACGCTACAGAAGAATTACGTTATCAACGTTATTTAAAAAGAGTGAAGAATAGGCAGAGACAATCAACTAAATATTGTTACTCAAAGACGACGATAAGGATGAATGTGATTCAATTGTTAATGTTTAAACTGTTGTAACTTGTTCTGAAGTTTTTTCGTAGTCTATAAACTAGCTTAACACAAGTACAGTGTGTATTTTAGCATAGGCCTATCAGTTGTTCATATATTGTGAGCATATATATATATAGGTCCCTATATATATATTTGACTTATCTTGACTTTTTTTTGTCCACCGAACATGGACTTCTCAAAATGCTGAGTGGTAACTATGGTACTGATTACCCTTTACAGCAGTTTGCATACCTAATTCATTTATAATTTCTAGAAGTGTACATACCTCCACAAGTTCCATTTGGTGACATGGGAGACCCTGATTTACAGTTGCACTGATATCCACCATCAGTGTTTACACACTGTTCATCAGATTTAGGACAAACTTTGTTGGCGAGTTCTGTACACTCGTTGATATCTTGCGAGCAATCAGATGACTTCCATCCCTCTAAGCAAATACATCCGTCATTTGTTTTGTCACATGATTTTGTATTCCTTGCATTACACATCGGACAACCCTTGCGGCAATCCTCACCAAATGTCACATTGCTACAAGCTAAAATACAAAAATGTACATAGAGAATACATCCGTAGATGAAGTATTAACCCATATCCAGAAAGTAGGATAATAAGCTTCACTTAAATTTCAAAATCTTAATAAATGCTTTACAATTTTAATTTGTGTTGATTGTTTTTATCTCAAGAAATTGCGAGCAAACAGTTTGTTATCTAAACACTTAGTGGACAGGGGGGGAGGGGGGACAGGACCACTTTTTTTATGAATCTGTTTTTCGCATGAACTTTTATCTATGGCTGATGTTAAAGAGATGATGAATAGAACTGGTGAGCAGCAGAGCTGTTCCACAACTATGTCACTTCAACTGTGCAAGGCAGAGGGTGTTATTATAGGCACAATGGCTAGGATAACCTACCAAATATGGGCACTGCCCTTACAGGAAGAAACTACAATCTAGTGTGAGTAAAAATGCAAAGCAGATATCATGTCAATACAGAATAATTATGCTATCGTTATTTGCTAATCCAGCGGTTCTTAGGTTCATGCCCTTTGACCCAGTTCTGTTACCGTAAAGAATGTCAAGGAAAGTTCAAGAACTGCCTCATTCCGTAGGAAGCAGTATGATCTACAGCTGTATCCAGACCGTCATCAGGCTACTGTAAACCACACAAGACATAGGCATGAGCCTATAGTAATTGGAATATGAAATGTGAGAAGACGCATGCAAGTTGACAAATTGGAAAACATCATGAATGAAATGAGAATAAACGTCAACGTGTTAGAATTATGTGAACAAAAGACAGATTGGTGTCAGTCAAATATAGGTTACTCGGCCGAATATAGAAAAATTTACTCAGGGGGAACTGACAACACCTATTAGTTGCTGCGGCCTAGTACATGAAGAGTTTTATTCATCTCCGACGGCGGGTTGCTGCCATGTGAATTACCTTTCCTTTTACTCAAATGGACAGAAACATGAGAAAAGTATAGGCCTGTGTATAGCCTTAATCTTGGATAAAGAAAGAGTTAATAATGTATTCATTTATCCTCATGCTTCCTACTTGAATCTATTTGATAAAGAAAGAGCAATAACAGTGAAAGTTTACATAACAGATTGGGGTTTGCTAGTCAGGTTAAATAGTAAAATAATAGAAATTAACACAATGCAAGTCTATGCACCAACTGCAGACATTACACAAGAAAAAGTTATATTTTTACAAATAGCTTAATATGGCTCTATCATAATGTAACAAACAAGAAGTAACTATGCTACTATGAGATCTTAACATCAAGGTTAGAGAAGAAAGAGATGAATATGTCACTGGTGAATATGGAGTTGGAGAAAGAAATGATAGGATAGAGGAGAGAAACTTATTGAATTGGCAAGGGTACACAACATGATCATTGGAAACACCTTCTTTCAGCAACACTCAAAAACACCATTTGATGTCCAGAAAACCAAGAAACAACTATCGGAATCAAATTTACAATGTACTCATATTCAGACGATTTTGAAACAATTTTCTACCTGTGAAAACAAGACCAGATGCAAATAGAAGTTGTGGCCATGTCCAAGTAATAGCTAAATTAAGAATACAATTTAAGAAAATAAAGACAGCTCCAAGAAATAGCTAAAAACCAAGCGAGACCTTGAAAGATTTGAGTTGAATAAAGAAGTGAACGAAAGATATACCATTATTGCGTACAGTAGATACACCGATGTAGAAAAAAAAAGATAACAGCGAAGAACAGCAAATGCTAAAAGATTCAATTCCACAAAAATCAACATACAAAATATAGGCATAATACCAGAGATAAAGAGGACAGAAAAGAAGAAATGGATGGAAGAGGAAATTATACAGTTGATGGACACAAGAAGAAATAGCAAACGAAACAAAGATTCTATTAAAAAATACATAACACATTTTTTAAAATGTAAGACAGCGAAAGAAGTCTAACTAAATGATAACTGCAAAGAACTTGAGAGGAACAAAGCAAAGATATAAAGTATATAGGCCTACACAAATTTATGTGAACCACGGTAACAGAGATTAGAAAGCAGTCGACACATAGTTTTTTTTTAAAGAATATATGACAAAATAATAATGTACAACAAGAAAATAATAGATAGGGAAGAGTATATAAAAGAAAGTTCTTGTTTGGAATTCGTACCTCCAATTTGATTATTTCCCATGGCAATATTTTTCAGTTTATGTTTATCCTTTATTAATTTTAAGATTTATTTATTTATGGGTTACGGTTAATATATAAAGCATAAATAATCATAACACTAACCCTAAATATATAAATTAATAAAGGATAAACATAAACTGGCATAAACATAAACATAAAGGGAAATAATCAAATAGAAAACGGGTTCGCGGAAAAATGTACGCGTTCCAAATAAGAACCTACACGAATTATATGATGATAGCAGCAAATCATAAACAAACACGTATAACCAATGTGGACCATCAATATTAAAAGCAGAAGTAGAGAAGGCAATATTATAGGTCACAGCGCCAATTATAGGATGCCTCTGACAAATGGGACACACTGCCAATTATAGGCTTGTAGGTGGCACAGCACCACATATATCAACTCTGTTGGGGTCTTTGTGACCTCTAATATTTTATGCTAGTGTGTCCTGATATAGTCTAATTGGACATTGTTGTCCGCTGGTTGAAAGGAGCATGCCTCTCCAAAAGAGAGGCAAGTTAAATACCTAGGCACCACTTATAGGACAGTAACGAGTCATGGCATCATTTATAAGCTCTGATTTACACGTCTATCTCTTCCTTCTTATAAAACTTTAATAAGTGGTTCTAATTATAAAGTTTAACTATAATGAACTATAAAGTTTAACTTCTTAAAGACAAAAGACTACTGAAATAAAATAATTTACTGTTGTATACCTTCAAGATAACTGAACTCCAACATAATATATAGGCCTATATATATATATATATATGTTCTCAAAACAATTAGTTCGACTACATAAAATTTATGTTACATTCTGGAACATTACTTGAAGATTCTATCCATGAATTCCCTGTATAACACTTATCCACCAGGTATTTCTGCCCCTTAAATAACGAAATAAATATTAAACCACGATTTCAAAGATGACCGTTGAAATTCTACCGATAGCGAAGTTAGGGTTTTGGGTAATTGCAGCATTTTGAAACTTCATAATACAAGTTCACCTTGATTCAATAGTTATTTGTATATCGAATATTCAGTGTCAAACAGCTCCACTACTCAGTGATAATACACATTTGAATAGTAAAACTCGTAAAAGAAGATTAGTTAGCCGGAACAGACATCATCCCATCAGAGGTTATTAAATAAAGATATTTCAACAGAAATAATGAACAAACTGCTTGGTATAATGTGAAATAATACTCACGTGTAAAACAGGTAATGAAGTCCTACTGAATGATGACTAAAACACTACACACTATCACTAACGGATGTAAATATGGTACATATAACAAAACAAAACACAGAATATAATCTACAGATGACAATACACAGGACAAAGTCGACGGTAGCAGTACCACCTTCTATTGATTGGTATAATGTGGGAGAAAGAATAAATACCAACAGACTGAATAGAAGTATATCTTGTCAAACTACCTAAAATGATAGAACTTGTGACAGATCCTTTTGCAATAGAAAAGGAATAAGGCGGGGATGTCTCTTGTCATAGTTTTGCTTATATGCTAGCTCTAGGTTGGATTACCAGGAAACATCTCTAAAATACTGCAGGATTGAACCAAGTTCATGGGAAACCAAAACTATTGACGGTCTAACCTGGAACAGGCAGATCAGAGCAGGCACTAACAATTTTGAACAGGGTAGAACATACAAGCGATTCAAAAGAGACAAAAACGAAAGGATGGATCAGACTATTTTCTCAGATCAAGACATATTGTATTCCTACTCACACTGCAATCGGTCTTTCAGGGCCAGAATTTGGCTCATCGGCCGTCTCATGATTCACAAACAATAACACCAAACGTGACTCTTCTTAATGCCGTGTATATCTTTAGTTGCGAAGGAAGAACATCATCAAATTGGATTATGAAATAAACAATAGGATATAACAGATTTGGGATGCCACGGAACCTGAAATAACAAGTACAGGACGTGGATCTTTTGGACGATGCTGCATTGCTGTCCCACAAGTACGCTCGCATAACAAAAGTTTAAGAATGTTTTAAATGACAAGTCACGGCAAATATGCTTGAATACACACAAAGAAATAAAAAGAAGATAATTGAAGCTAACAGAAACCAGATTATTCTAGGTGAAAAAGCCTTGCCTTACAGTGGGTCGAAACATACACATACATTGACAGCAACATTGACAGAAAGGGAGGAACAAAGATGTCAGGATAATAATACAGAAAGTAAAAGGAAACGTTATTGTATTTGGAAATATGTGGATATCCAAGGACAAAACACCAAATACAAAACTAAAAATATATATAACTCAACTGTTAAGTTAGTGCTGTTATATGGCTCAGAAACATGGAGAACAACGAAACGAAAATGGCATGATACGTCTTAAGACCACCAATGACTAACTCATGCACAGAAGTAAACAAACTTCAATGGAGAAAGAACTATGGAAATGGAACTGCTTGTACTCAATGCACGTGGACCTAACCATAAATACAATAACCACTTAAGTAGTTACCTTGGCAAGAATTTCCCACCAGCTTCATGTTATCTGGACAGTAGCATTGTACTTGATTTGAGATGTTGACACACAAATGTGAGCACGGATTTCCTATCCCGCATTTAGCATTGGGATTGACTGAAATATTGAATAAGTTCAATGTTAGAGATACATGAATATAAGTATGTTTATACATTGTACCACTGGAATGTCTCCCTTCAGGGACCACACATGCATCAACAAACTCTCTCCTAGCATAACCATTTCTTTTAAACATTATACGAGTCTGGGTGTTCCCTATGGTTACTCAACTGAGGAGGACCTGTACGTCTGTCAGAAAGTCAACGCCTTGCAACGTCAGTGGTAGAAGAGTTCTCTGGAGACAACTTTTTTGTATGCTTCATATATGTTTTAGTTCATTTTTGTATTTCTGTAATCCATTTTTTGCATGGTCTGCCCCTGGCATTGTATTCATCATATCTGTATTTCAATGCTTTTTAATGGGCACTATCTGATAGTAGTCTGGAAGCATGTGAAAACCATTTAACATGTAGTCTTCTGGTGTAAACCAGGATTGTCATTGGGCCTGTTAGTCATAGGATGTTTTCACTTCTGATTCTGTCTCTTATTATTCCTCCGAGAACTCTAAGTAGATATATCATTTCTGTTGCAACAAGATTCTTTTAAATATTGTTGTTAGTGTCCACATTTGACATTGGTAGAATAGGGGTGGTATAATGAGCGTTTTATACAGTGTACTTTTGGTGTTCATGTTCACATGTATGTTTTTGAAAATGGGAGACATCTGCTCTAAGATCTGGTATGTTATGTTGTGCCTATGTTGGATTTATTTGATGTTTTCTTCCATTTGATTTAATGCTTCAAAAATATGTGCATTCTTTCACTTGTGTAGGCTGTTGGCCATCGATGAAAATAGTACTGTCTCTTTCTGTTTTAGCGACTGACATAACTTCAGCTTTTTTCTGTGTTTATCTTTATGTTAGTCTCTTCGTGTTGTATGGGAGTATATTTATGTGTTCTGTAGTTGTTCTTCAGTAGTTATTGATGTTGTTATTATTGCTTGATCCTCCGGAAAAATGAAGTTTGCTCAGGAAGTTGTTTATGTTGTCTTCTTCATTGTGTTTGCAATTGTACATATACAAGCGATATATGTAATGAATAGCAAGGGATATAGAACACATCCTTGTCGTATGATAGAGTGTATGTCTGAATTTGTCTGAAAGCCCTACACTCTTTCTAACTGCACAATGACTTCCTGTGTAACTACTCCTGCACAAGTTTATTTGGTGTTAGGAATCCCATATTGTTATAGTATTTTCCATAATTGTTGTCTGTCTACTCTGTCGGAGGCTTTTTATTGGTTGACAAACGGGCTATACAATTCATGGTGGCTTTCATTTTGGTTGTTTTATTTTTTGCCAATTGTCTGAGTGTAAAAACGGCATTTATATAGCTTTTGTTCTTACGGAATCCTGTTTCAGTGTTTTTACGATGTGGTTTCTTTCTAGAATTATGTTGAAATTTTTCCAGTTTAGTTTACATGTGAAATACCTCTGTATTTCTGCTGCACACTGTTTGTGTGGCATTTTCTATTCCTGCTAGCAATATGTTTAGTTTTAATTAATTCTTCAGTTATATTATTTACTATGTTGTCGTCCCCTTCGTCTTTTAGATTTCAAAATTCTTCAAAATACTGTTGCCACCTTTCCATGATTCGTTTCGGGTCATTGATTGTCTTTCCATTTTCATCATTTATTATTTCGGTTGGTTAATCTTCCCTGTTTATGTTCTTAATTTTTTTGTAGAATTTCTTTGATGAATGTTTGTACTCTGTACTTAATGATTCGCCATATTCTTGACAAGCTTTGGTTTTGGCATCTTTAACGATTTTCTTAGATATTGATTTAGCTGTCCTGTACTCAAATTAATCTTCTTGGGCTTTGCTAGCAGCCCAACCCATTTCTTGAACTTTTATTTTTTATCATTTATGGGAACTTTAACTACATCATTCCAGGATGTGTTACTTTAGGTTTTCTACCTTTATGTTTCATGTATCCACATGTTAGTCTCGTCATGTGTATTATTATTTTCTTGAATATTTCCCATTCTTCTTCAATTGACTTTGTAGTTATTGGTAGCATTTAAATTCTTATGATGTTACTAGCGTGTGTAATTCTTGCATGTCGTCGAGAACCACAGTCATACTCTCTTTGATGGTTCTCAAAATCTATCTCAATGTGAAGCTTATGCTATTTGTCAAGATGAACACAATGTCATTGCCTATTTTGGTAACACACCTATTTTTGTTCGTCTTGGTATTTGCCCTGTGTTACTCCAGCCACTTACTTCCTGTTTAGGGTTGTTACCGTATACTGGAACATTTATCCATTGATTATTCTATTTGTTATGTATTCTACTAATTTACGTCTATCTGATTTTAAATAATAACAGTGATGCCTACACAATTTCTTTAAATGTAGTTTTCTTCAATTTGACTTTCAGTTTTTGTGTTATCTTTGTGTGGCTGGATTAGTTGAATCTGTGTATTGTCTTATATGTAAAAGTGAATTTTGGAAATTGCAAGTAAGCAATATATATATATATATTCATTGTATCTTTTTTGTGCAAAAGGGATGCTTCTCCACAGTTGTAATTCTTGTCTGGCAAATTATAACTTTCTACGATGGGCAAAGCTTTGAGAAAACCTTCTACTAAAGATGGTAAAAAGGTAATTGTACAGATAGGATCTGTGAAGCTTCCACATTAGGAAAGCCTCACTATATAGTATAGATAGCAAATCTACCAGTTAAATAGCTGATATTTGGTGGTTGGTCTTAGGTCACTGCTAAGAGCATCTGACATTCAAACATTTCTTATATATCACAGTGCTTTACACCTAATATTTTATTTTGATGTTTCACATATCAATCAATCAAGTATCATGCTGAATGGCGTAGGCGATCATGTTTGTCCACGACTTTCTGTCTCTTGTGTTGTCAATAAGCTCGGTTGGTGAACTTCTATGGTACCACAACACTAGTCCATCTAGCAATTTCTCTCTTTGTCGTCCTCTGTCTCTTCTGCCATTGTTTTTTTCTAGTGGTTATTAAGTGTTCAAGCTGTGTTCGTCTCAGCACATGCCCTAGACATCTTGACTGTCTGCCCCATATGTTTAATATGATTGATATTTTTACACTAGCATCAATGAGATCATCTGCATTAGTTAACGTAGCTGTCCATTCAATATTTTTTAATTTCATAATTCATAATAATTTCATAATTCATTTTTGAATTTCATTAAATATTGTTTTTGGTATTTTCATAATTCTTCTCAGAAACCACATCTCCGAATCCTCCAGTTCGTTTTGAATTTTTCTGTATACATTCCATGCTTCATATCCATAACAAAAAGAATTGGTTCGATATAACATCTCAGCACTCCAATTCTGGTCTGCATTGATAGTGTTCAGGTGCTGAGATGTACCACATACACGTTCAGCAGAATTGTCAAGGAAGCGGGAACAAACGTTCGCAAGTTGGACTAGATACTGGAGAGTGCAAGGCTGGCGGTTATATGTATATGAAGTGTATATTTATCCAGAAAAAAAAAATGCTGGATTGATGGCAACGTTCTGAATAGAATATGCTACCAAATTAACAATACATTACCTTCACATTTTTTGGATGTACAGTTCTCAATGAGTCCAGGCTTGCACACGCAATCAAAACTTCCTATGGTGTTGACACACATTTTGTAGTCAAATGGGCAGAATTCTTTTGTACTGTTCAGACACTCATCAACATCTTGAGAACAATCTTTAGATTTCCATCCAGGTTTACAGATACACTGACCGTTGGTGTTATTACACGAAGCAGTATTAGCTCTGACACAATCACAAGTTTGGTTGCAGGTTTCAGAGCCATAACTAAACTCTGGACATTCTGAAATACAAATATTGAAAAATATAGAACTTTTTTTAAATAGCAAATTATTTACAAATGACAAAGAATCATGTCCCATCTGGTCTCAGCCACTTGTGTAGTGAAGCGTGGTGGGGAGTCTGTCGGTCTATGTTTTATTGCCAAATATCTTGGTCTTGTTGTTGTAATCCCATGTGGTGTCGAATGTCTCCGATATTATCAATCCGTTTACGTCTTGGTCTTCCTCACCCTCATCCCATATATTCTTCGGTTATAAGCTCTAGCCTGGGGGCAGTCAGGCTCGAATCTCATTAAATGCCAGAACGTTTTGATTTGTTGTGTCTTGATGTAGTCATTGACTGGTCTGGTTCCTTCGATTGTTCTGATGTCATCGTTTCGCATTATATCCTTTCTTGTGACTCGGACATTTTTCTCAAACATCTCACCTGCTGTAATCTTACTTTCCTGTGGTTTGTAAAGGGTCCATGTTTAACATTGAAAGCACAATGCTGGTATCTTAGATCAAACGCAAACAGTCCATGGATTATACAACAGAAATAAAGATAAGAATTGAGTGTAATAGGGACACCTAAACCAGCACAGAAAAAAAAATTTGGAAAAGAATGAGAACATGGATACATGAATCTGATTAAAGAAAATTGCATTATCAGTGGCGATGTAGACTTTGAAACTTGGAGAGTAAAAAATGGAATTCCTTCTCTCATCATGAAATATTACATGATAATATTAAACATGTCATGGACATGAAGAAAGATGGATGAAGAACTGTTGATACATTGAAAGTGAAGGTATTTAGCTACTTAACAACATTAAAACAATGAAAATATATTATTTGGTCAGATAAAAACACAGAAAGTGTAGCAAAGGCTGCTAGTAATGGGAAAGTGATACTCTAGTTAACGATGGAAAAGAGACATCATATGATGCTTAAATGTTTCCTTGGATGCAGAGAATGAGCTTTCCTAATATAATAATGGAATATAATGATATCTTTCCATGGGCTTAGAGCGTTTTCTCAAACTTGTTCTTTGCGTCTCCCCCTTTTATATAGATTTTGAAGAGTTACACCAACAACACTCTAAACTATCTCAACTATTTCAGTCACAAAAAGATAACACAAAAACTGGAAGTCAAATTGAAGAAGACTACATTTAAAGAAAGTGTGTAGATATCAATGTTGCTATTGAAAATCAGATAGAAGTAAATCAGTAGAATACAACAAAATCCCATTTCGTACTCTTGATTCTACGAAACCAAAATGTAGATCATATCTGTCAATAATGTACAAATGATTTCTTGTCTTTGTAAGAAGCTGTGATACACCACTGAAACCTCTCCCCCACTAAGTATGATATGGGGGGAAAAAAACCACGAAAAAGAGTTTTCCTTTCTCCCACAATGTTGGAAATGTTTGGTTTTTTTTTATATCTGTCTGTAACCAAAATTCTTGAAACAATTTAATTTTGAAAATGGCCTCAGTCTCTGTCATTTTTCAACGACAGAAGTTCTTCTTCACAACTTGTTCCACTTAATATACATTTTGAAACAGATCTATGATTTATATTTTCACTTGTAGTTCAATAAGGTCATGGAAACATGACTTTATATCTTGCTCCACATTGATAAGTAGTTTAGACAAGATTTGAGATCCTCATCAGACAGATATTCTTCATGTTGGCATAGACTAGGACATTGCTGCATTTTTTAAATATCCAATAGTCCGTCTAAATAGTAGACGATTGCAAATAAATTATGCAATGAATAATGTTGCTGTCTTATATTTTGGTATTCGTTCTCAAACTGCCTCAAAATAGCAGGATGCAGTCCGGAAAACATGATGCAATGTGTCATGGCTACAGCTTTGCTGCAATGTCTGTACTTTCTGGCTGAAGAAAATTGACTTCAGCTTGGCGTCTGAACCTACATGGGATGGTACAGCTAACTCCACACTATATTCTCCTTAGTTGCCTGAGATGATAAGCATTGGAGGTAAACAGTGTTGCTGTTATTACTCCATTTTCGGGCTTCGGCAACACCCAGGCAAATATCGCCTAGATCATGTTAACTTCAAGACATTGCGACAAACATCAGATAGATAACAACATGATGTTTAATCCTCTGTTACAACATTGCAGGTTTTTCATGATCAAAATATGATTACTGAATATTTCAAGAGCATTAGGTTCAAATGTGAGAGATATGTAAAAATAATTTGAACAAGCTATATATTAATATTTATGTGGGCATGTAGCCTTTTTTCTATAATGTGGTTTTTGAAAAAAAGGAGTAGCCTATATTTCTACAAAAACTTAATGCAGAAATAAACTAAAGTGGTAATAATATTAATATATATTTCATTGTAGAAAACTGTGAAAAAACAATTTAAGTTAAATAAAATAAGAAAAATAGACCGTGCACAAATTTTTTAAAAAAAAGAAGAAATATTTGATGTGCACAATGTTATGGAAGCAATTGTTTTTACAAATTTAAATGCATGGAGAATGTCATACAAATCTTGTATCAAAATATCAAAGAAAAATATCTAGCTTTAAAAGGAATAACCACTAAAATTATAAACATAAATATGGCGTAGATAATTGAGCCGAAATTGTAATTTGTAAAATAAAAAACCATGCCATGTAATATCGAGTTTACAGCTGCAAGTTGTTGACCAATAGCAGAATTCACTTATTTCAAAAACTCAACCGTAATTTCAGAGAGAAAAAGCACATTTATGGTCACATTTTAAAAGAAATTGGCAAAAAAACAAATGGCCAATATGGCAACCTTTGCTATTGCTGAATTGTTTTATATATTTTTTCTCTTAATACACTTTGAAAATATTCAATTTCCACGAGAAGCACTTGCCACTGATTAAAATAACCTAGTTGAGACCAGGTTTCAGATAGACCGCAATTAATATAATTATAATCAGAATAACACATCTTTTCTTATTGTACATAAATATGCAGTCAGTGTTCTCTAGATCGTACATCACATCCCATGTAACGCTTATAAGCCGGTATCCCCCCCCCCCTGACGTCTCTCCATGCCCTTTCCCTCATGGGGCATTCCCGCCCATTTTAAGTAACTCTGATTTAGAGCATCCATAAAGAAGACTACGTTTTGGAAAGAATGATTATACGTAACAATAATAATAATACAGTGTACACGTAATAATAATATTGTTGATGATAATGATGATGATGATAATGATAGTAATAATGAATTTTCAAAAGTGGATGTAACAAATGGTCATCATCACTTGTGATGGACGAACAACAAACAATCAGTAATAATACTCTCATAGACAATATTGGTAAGTTGACATCCCGACCCCATTTTTTACATACTTTTGTGGTAACAACAGACTGCACATTAAGCAATCCCAAAACAAACTTCTCAGTGTCAACATATAACCTACATATAGTGTCAACCTATAACCTACATATAGTGTCAACATATAACCTACATATAGTGTCAACATATAACCTACATATAGTGTCAACATATAACCTACATATAGTGTCAACCTATAACCTACATATAGTGTCAACATATAACCTACATATAGTGTCAACATATAACCTACATATAGTGTCAACATATAACCTACATATAGTGTCAACATATAACCTACATATAGTGTCAACATATAACCTACATATAGTGTCAACATATAACCTACATATAGTGTCAAAATATAACCTACATATAGTGTCAACATATAACCTACATATAGTGTCAAAATATAACCTACATATAGTGTCAACATATAACCTACATATAGTGTCAACATATAACCTACATATAGTGTCAACATATAACCTACATATAGTGTCAACATATAACCTACATATAGTGTCAACATATAACCTACATATAGTGTCAAAATATAACCTACATATAGTGTCAACATATAACCTACATATAGTGTCAACATATAACCTACATATAGTGTCAACATATAACCTACCATGTGCCGTGTATGATGCAACAAATCCTGGCCTTTGTCCGTCATAATCCGAAATAAAGACAACTAGTAACTCGTTCTTTGTGGATCGAATGTTGATCTTCTCCAGCTCTGACAAACTCTTTGTTCCCCACAATGTGATAATGAGTGGAGAATCAACTGAATGTCCATCGTACACATTTAAATAGTCTGATGGCCAAATTGAATTAGGTATTCCTTCAATATCCAACCTACTTAATCTGTTAAAAATAAATATTTGGAAACAAAGTTCGTTTCATAATTAAATATGTAATTTGCAAGAATTAACATCAAAGTTTGAAAAAGTTACCAGCAAGTACGGAATGGAAATCAATACAGATAAGAGCAAAATCTTGGTAAACAGCAGAGACACAGAAAACCAGACTAATATCATGATGAATGGACATAAGCTTGAGGAGGTGAATACGTTCAAATACCTCGGATCCAGTATATGCAGCGATGGTAAATGCAAAGCAGAACTAAAAATAAGGATGGAGATGGCTTTAGCGTCCTTGTCAAGGCTAACTGTGATTTGGAAAAGCAACATCAGTGTTGGAGTGAAAATCAAACTGTATAAGTCGCTGGTGCTTTCTGTTGTGTTGTATGGTTGTGAGAGTTGGACACTCACTGCGGACATGGAGAGAAGATTACAGGCTTTCGAGTATAAATGCTACAGAAGAATTCTACGAATTTCCTATAGGGAACATAAGACCAATGTGTACGTAAGAAATAAAGTAGAGATGTGTGCAGGTGTTCAGGAGCCATTGCTTTCAATAGTGAAACGACGAAAACTAACATGGTTCGGACATGTATGCAAGAACGATACTGCAGGGAACTTTCGAGGGTGGAAGAAGCAGAGGAGGACAAATAAAGACATGGACAGACAACATCAAGGAATGGACAGGGCAAGATATTTCCACACTCATCCGCATCGCTGAGGATAGAATTCGCTGGAGGACTCTGTGTGCTGAAGCATCCAATGTGGTACTACTACGACCCAGAAGGGTTATGGGTTTATTGATTGATTGAAGTAATAATACAAAAAGCAAACCTAAACTGAATCTAACTCCTATTACTAAAGATGTTTCAATACGTTCCATGTTCCTTCCAGCTACCGGTACTTTAAAGTGTCAACAGCAGAGCACTTACCTCGCCGAATATCAGATTATTCAAAGTGTTTTCTAAACTAAGTACAGTTACGCCTAAAGCTGGTTCTACTACTAAAATAATAGAAATACGTGACTATGAGCGCCATTTGCATGCGTGCAGAATTAGATCATTCATTCATTTTTCTTTTGCACTGAAGTTAGCGCAGAGGTCAGATCTGTCTGTTCAAAGCTATTCTGTGCAGTTCTTTAATAGTATGAATATTGTGATTGTTTTACTTTCTCTAAGTATTGTTCTTCTGAGTGTTTCTTTTGGTCTACCCCTTGCTCTTTTTCCTGTAGGTATCCATTCAAGAGATTGGTGGTGTATTCTGTTGATGTCTGCTTCTGTTACACAAATCGGTTTAGACTTTACGATGTTAGTTGATTAATCCAATGACGGAGTGACCCAGACTTGATTAGAGAAACACCCTCCATCAACGGACGTCACTACCGGAAATATCATAATTAGATCATTACTAATGTATTATATATATTCACAATTATATTCGTTTTTTTTATAATTACATCTTAATTAATGATGTGTAAAGTATGAGATATTTTGGGTAGGCCTATTGCCAATGTATACATTAGTTGTAATTGTGCACGGACAGATCGAGAGATTGCCAGACTCACGAACCAGACGTCGATAAACTGCAAGCTGAATGTTTTCCTGGTTAGTTAATTACACACACCATGCCTCATATAATAAGTACATCACTTATCGCGGCGTTTAATACTGGATTTCTAAGTCGTTGTCGAAATATGTCATCAATATCCAAACCAACAAAATCTTGCTAATCATCTTCTTCTTCTTCTTCAAAGAAGAAGAAGAAGTAATCATGTTCAACATTCCTCCTTAAACATTCTTAGCTTCCCCAACTATAACCACGGAATACCATGGATGGCAGATGACACTGTTCCGTGTATTTGAATGGAAGTAGGTAAAGGCAGTGAAAGGGTGGAGGTGGACAGAGTGAAAAAGTCGTTGACAAATGTAGCAGTCAAACTGGAGAAAGTTTTTAGGAAATTGACTGGTATCAAGACAGGGGTATCGGTACAAGAACTTGTCCAGTTTCACTCAAACCTACAAGACATAATCATAAATACAGATCGTGCAGTTGAAAGAGAAACTAAGTGTGGGATGGAGATGTGTTGCCTATAAGAATGGCGGGAAGTTGCATCATAAATAGTCTGTCAACTCCACTAGAACATCGAGTACTAAAATGAAAATAGAAGCTGTGACGGTGACACTAAGTATGTACGTGAAATGTTAACTTAGATGGTGATAATCGCAGACTTACAATTCATGTTGCGTGAGATAGAAAGGTACGCGTTAAGAAATTAATGGGTTACTCTACTGAACAACTCGTTTGTCCAATGTCATGCATGGATATATTGCGCTGGTCCTGTGCGTGTCAGAGGAAACAAAAGAGCAGACCAATTGGCGGGACCTTTTGTGGTTAATGGCCCACTACTGAAATGAGATACGACTTACCTAATAAAGGCAGTTATTGATTTACTACAACTTGGGCTTGAAGTCAACACATCCAAAACCAAAATATTTGACCTTACCAACAAATCAATGGACATCAAACTAAACGACAACACAGACTTACCAGTCAAGCGTTGATGTGGTCACCAAGGGGCAAGAGAAAACGAGAAGACCAAGAGAGACCTTACGTAGAACTATTACAAGATAGCGCCTCACCATCGGTATCAGAAACAATGAAGAACTAAGACAAATTGCAATAAAATGCAACATTTGGAAACTTATGGCATCGCCCTATGTGCCGTTTTTGGTCCTAGAGGAATAACTAACTAACAGAGTGAAAAAGATGACACTGAAGGTGATAACATGCTCATATAAAGAATCACAGAAATGAGAATGACAAGAGGGAAGGGAAAGGTGTGTCGTCTCTGGAAAGATCCGAAGATCACATAGGCAACATTTGACTGGAACTTTGAGTCAGCATACTATTGGATGGTTGCTGGAATTATGAGTCGGCATACTATTAGATAGTTGCTGGAAAGCTGAAAGTGGAGCACATATAGGGATGTCCAGTGTGTCATTGTGCTGGTTTTTTATGAAAAGTCAAGACATGTTGGATGATAATCAGTCTGTCATCTTTCACCAGCAAATGTCAGAACACCCATAGCAGTAGATCCACTGGATGAAAATGTCAGAAGATTCATAGCAGTAGATCCACTGGATGAAAATGCAACTGGAAACAGCTATAGATTGCATCCACTCACATCAAAACTTTGAATCCATGAACTTTAAGTATGACACAATAATCGACTGTATAGATAAAGTTATTAGAGATTATCTGAACCGACGGCTGTACCATTTAGAATTCCGTCTTTTTCAGCAGATGGCGACTGGTATGTATGATGATAGTTCCGTAGCGCGTTGATTGTATATTTTCCTATTCTTACCCTTTAATTGTCTCCCTCTACTATCTCCTCGAACATCTCCAAACTCCCCCAATCTCTTATAACAGTCTCATCCATCATGGTGTCCTCATTCAATAAACGCAGGTATACGGTGTTTACAATGTCTTACTTGTCTATGATCATCTGACGTCAGCACACATGTACCTTTGGTGCTCTCATAATGTCGGCTCTCTAATTACCCTCAACTCCTGCGTGACGAGCAAAATATCCATACAAATTCTTGGAGGTGCAAAATCTCAATATATGTCATTTATTCATGGCACAGCCAGTCATTCTGAATATTGCGAATCGTGGATTCATGCACCGATACAATCAAAATTATTATAAATAAAATTATCCTGATAATTATCAGCGTTTCTGATATCCATTTTTGTGCACCCATAACTGCCTCAATCCCATTCTTATACAGGAATACAGGAGATCGTTATAATATACGCTCCACTTATTTCAGTAATAATTTTATCTCATAGAATTTCAGAAAAGCCGCAGCCTTATTTTGACACTCTTTGCTCACACACATCTGTGTATGTGACCACATCAATTTCTTCTTTGCTGTCGGTTATCAGTTGTTTGATTTGTAAATCAGATTTGTCATTACACCAATCCATACATCCCATGCTGTGTGTGATTATATCTTTTCGATAAATTGATATATTTTTACCAGCGTTTATCCATTTCTACCGTTTGACTATTTCCTCACAGATGTGATCTGGGCAATCATCTTTTCCCAACATGTCATCCACAACACACCTCGGTAGAGTATTGAACCTTTACCATCAAGTATGTTTCCAAGTAGAGGGTAACCTTTGTCACTCCCATGTAGTGTTTCGCACGTGCCAGTGCATGTCTTCATGTGATAGAGAATATTCCCAGCATGCGTCTCGCCATCACGATATAGGTATCACATGTACACCAGAGGGCTAACCGCATAACCTCGTTCTGAATGCGCTCCAGCGGTATTAAGTAGTGCCAGCAAATAATCTTTTACGGATATGGCTAGTTTTCGAAAAAGCAGAGCAATTAATACCTGATCTATACCAGTAGCTGCCAGATTATGTTTAATTTTCTGGATAATATTGTCTACATGGTATTTGTAGGACAGGCTCCGATCAAGCTTTATTCCTAGACATTTAATTATAACACTCAGTTCTTTGAACTCCATACCATGAAGTAATGTCTTCATGATGTTTCTGTTCAAGAAACACCGCATCACACATGTCTTACTGGGATTAACCCGAGGCACTGAATCATCACACCATAGAGAGATTGCCTATAATGTGTCATGTATATCACCTACCACCTTCTATCCTGTATGTGAGAATGTCATCTAAAAATGTTCTTGTGCATGATCCTCCTCTCTCTTGAATAATGGCCACTCTCGAAGTATAAATAGTAGGTTAGTGTTGTGTTATGATATCATGTGTCTGTGATTTTAGTTCAGATGTAATTGTGATATCAGCAGGTGTCAAAGAAATATGCTTATATATAGTTGGACTTTACTCTTTGAGGAGTGAGTGATAGTGCGAAATATGAAGATTGGACACGCCTACCAGATGTAACATAACCGATTAGCAGGGACAGGACATCACCAGACGCGAGATACTAGCGGGAGTAACCGCTGCCAGATGCACAGTACCACGAGCCAAGCATAATAGCTTAGCTAAATTTCATTGTTGCATTATTTAGTTACATTTACAAAGGTGCCGTAATTTAGCATTTACGTTTGAACATTTACATAATACACAACATATACTATATCTGTTATATATCTAACAGGGGTATAATAAATAACATGGATATAAGAAAAACCTTCGATAGAATACGTGACGGGCGAAAATAATAAAAAATGGGGATATAACAAATAGCAGAGATGTATCAATAATATAACCGCCAGTGTGTTGACGGAGCCCGAAAGGGGAGCAAAGAATAGCAACACTGTTTACCTTCCACGCATGTCGTAAAAAGTGACTAAGGAAGTTGTGGGATGGAGTTGGCTGTCCCATCACATATAGGGTCAGTGACTCAAAGCCATGATGAAGTCGGATTTGTCAGGCCGAAAGGCGCAGATATCGCAGCAATGCTGTAAACCATGACACAGCGCATTCCGTTCTCCGGACTACATCCTGCTAATCTGCAGGAGTTTGAGAAAGAACGCAAAGAAGAAGATAGTATAACAGAGATGTAGTCTATATCACAGATGTAGTCTATATCACAGATGTAGTCTATATCACAGATGTAGTCAATAACAGAGATGTAGTCTATAACACAGATGTAGTCTATATCACAGATGTAGTCTATAACACAGATGTAGTCAATAACACAGATGTAATCTATATCACAGATGTAGTCTATAACACAGATGTAGTCTATAACACAGATGTAGTCAATAACACAGATGTAGTCTATAACACAGATGTAGTCTATAACACAGATGTAGTCTATAACACAGATGTAGTCTATAACAGAGATGTAGTCTATATCACAGATGTAGTCTATAACACAGATGTAGTCTATAACACAGATGTAGTCTATAACACAGATGTAGTCTATAACACAGATGTAGTCTATAACACAGATGTAGTCTATAACACAGATGTAGTCTATAACAGAGATGTAGTCTATAACACAGATGTAGTCTATAACACAGATGTAGTCAATAACACAGATGTAGTCTATAACACAGATGTAGTCTATAACACAGATGTAGTCTATAACACAGATGTAGTCTATAACACAGATGTAGTCTATAACACAGATGTAGTCTATAACACAGATGTAGTCTATAACACAGATGTAGTCTATAACACAGATGTAGTCAATAACACAGATGTAGTCTATAACACAGATGTAGTCTATAACACAGATGTAGTCTATAACACAGATGTAGTCTATAACACAGATGTAGTCTATAACAGAGATGTAGTCTATATCACAGATGTAGTCTATATCACAGATGTAGTCTATAACAGAGATGTAGTCTATATCACAGATGTAGTCAATAACACAGATGTAGTCTATAACACAGATGTAGTCTATAACACAGATGTAGTCTATAACACAGATGTAGTCTAAACACAGATGTAGTCTATAACAGAGATGTAGTCTATAACAGAGATGTAGTCAATAACAGAGATGTAGTCAATAACAGAGATGTAGTCTATAACACAGATGTAGTCTATAACACAGATGTAGTCTATAACAGAGATGTAGTCAATAACAGAGATGTAGTCTATAACACAGATGTAGTCTATAACACAGATGTAGTCTATAACACAGATGTAGTCTATAACACAGATGTAGTCTATAACACAGATGTAGTCTATAACACAGATGTAGTCTATAACACAGATGTAGTCTATAACACAGATGTAGTCAATAACACAGATGTAGTCAATAACACAGATGTAGTCAATAACACAGATGTAGTCAATAACACAGATGTAGTCTATAACACAGATGTAGTCAATAACAGAGATGTAGTCTATAACACAGATGTAGTCAATAACACAGATGTAGTCAATAACAGAGATGTAGTCTATAACAGAGATGTAGTCTATAACACAGATGTAGTCAATAACAGAGATGTAGTCTATAACAGAGATGTAGTCTATAACAGAGATGTAGTCTATAACACAGATGTAGTCAATAACACAGATGTAGTCTATAACAGAGATGTAGTCTATAACACAGATGTAGTCTATAACAGAGATGTAGTCTATAACACAGATGTAGTCTATAACACAGATGTAGTCAATAACAGAGATGTAGTCTATAACAGAGATGTAGTCTATAACACAGATGTAGTCAATAACACAGATGTAGTCAATAACACAGATGTAGTCAATAACACAGATGTAGTCTATAACACAGATGTAGTCTATAACACAGATGTAGTCTATAACACAGATGTAGTCTATAACACAGATGTAGTCTATAACAGAGATGTAGTCTATAACACAGATGTAGTCAATAACAGAGATGTAGTCTATAACACAGATGTAGTCAATAACAGAGATGTAGTCAATAACACAGATGTAGTCTATAACAGAGATGTAGTCAATAACACAGATGTAGTCTATAACACAGATGTAGTCAATAACAGAGATGTAGTCTATAACAGAGATGTAGTCTATAACAGAGATGTAGTCTATAACACAGATGTAGTCTATAACAGAGATGTAGTCTATAACACAGATGTAGTCTATAACACAGATGTAGTCAATAACACAGATGTAGTCAATAACAGAGATGTAGTCTATAACACAGATGTAGTCAATAACAGAGATGTAGTCTATAACACAGATGTAGTCTATAACAGAGATGTAGTCTATAACACAGATGTAGTCTATAACAGATGTAGTCAATAACACAGATGTAGTCAATAACACAGATGTAGTCTATAACACAGATGTAGTCAATAACACAGATGTAGTCTATAACACAGATGTAGTCAATAACAGAGATGTAGTCTATAACAGAGATGTAGTCTATAACACAGATGTAGTCAATAACACAGATGTAGTCAATAACACAGATGTAGTCTATAACAGAGATGTAGTCTATAACACAGATGTAGTCTATAACAGAGATGTAGTCTATAACAGAGATGTAGTCTATAACACAGATGTAGTCAATAACACAGATGTAGTCTATAACACAGATGTAGTCTATAACACAGATGTAGTCTATAACACAGATGTAGTCTAAACACAGATGTAGTCTATAACAGAGATGTAGTCAATAACAGAGATGTAGTCAATAACAGAGATGTAGTCTATAACACAGATGTAGTCTATAACACAGATGTAGTCTATAACAGAGATGTAGTCAATAACAGAGATGTAGTCTATAACACAGATGTAGTCTATAACACAGATGTAGTCTATAACACAGATGTAGTCTATAACACAGATGTAGTCTATAACACAGATGTAGTCTATAACACAGATGTAGTCTATAACACAGATGTAGTCTATATCACAGATGTAGTCTATAACACAGATGTAGTCAATAACACAGATGTAGTCAATAACACAGATGTAGTCAATAACACAGATGTAGTCTATAACACAGATGTAGTCAATAACAGAGATGTAGTCTATAACAGAGATGTAGTCTATAACAGAGATGTAGTCTATAACACAGATGTAGTCAATAACACAGATGTAGTCAATAACACAGATGTAGTCAATAACACAGATGTAGTCAATAACACAGATGTAGTCTATAACACAGATGTAGTCTATAACACAGATGTAGTCTATAACACAGATGTAGTCTATAACACAGATGTAGTCTATAACAGAGATGTAGTCTATAACAGAGATGTAGTCTATAACACAGATGTAGTCTATATCACAGATGTAGTCAATAACACAGATGTAGTCTATAACACAGATGTAGTCTATAACACAGATGTAGTCTATAACAGAGATGTAGTCTATAACACAGATGTAGTCTATAACAGAGATGTAGTCTATAACAGAGATGCAGTCTATAACACAGATGTAGTCTATAACACAGATGTAGTCTATATCACAGATGTAGTCAATAACACAGATGTAGTCTATAACACAGATGTAGTCTATAACACAGATGTAGTCTATAACAGAGATGTAGTCTATAACAGAGATGTAGTCTATAACACAGATGTAGTCTATATCACAGATGTAGTCTATAACACAGATGTAGTCTATAACACAGATGTAGTCTATAACACAGATGTAGTCTATAACACAGATGTAATCAATAACACAGATGTAATCAATAACACAGATGTAGTCTATAACACAGCTAAGGTGGACTTGCTAAGGTGGTCACAGTGACTAGTGGTAGTTCAATGGACAGTGCTGATATTTTGAATGCAATCATGAAGTTGGAGCAGTTGGAAGATATGGTGGGTATTTCTTCTTCCATATCTATGGCTAGAATGCAGGACCGTGAAGTGAAACGCGGTGTTGCAAGAAACAAGCGGCATATATGAATCAAAAGAAGAGTTTTCAACTAACACAGAATCGGAACAGTCAGTTATCACATGCTGAAGTACATAATGATATATATAAATAACCAAATTGTCAGAGGATGTCCGACAAAGTGGATGGTGCCGCAGTAACCTAATGAACAAATAGTAACGCAAAATGAGGTAAACAGGTTACTAAAACACTTACCTAGCCTATTAATAAAAATATATTTAAAAAAAACATACAATAAAACTAAACAGGACAATTCTCGACGTATCGGCTCAAATTGAACCTTTTTCAAGAGACAAACAACAGAAAACGACAAAATAAAAAACAAAATAGATGTCTATATTTCATCAAGCCCTGTCTCCATAATAGCGCAGGGATGTAGTCTTTTATTATTCTTGCACTCATCTATAGTGTCTCTAGTTTCCCACTTTCAGTTTATTTATAATGAATGCACGCATTTTCACTTTTACTAGATGCGTTGCCATCCCTGCGCTATTATGGAGACGGGGCTTGATGAAATATAGACATCTATTTTGTTTTTTATTTTGTCGTTTTCTGTTGTTTGTCTCTTGAAAAAGGTTCAATTTGAGCTGATACGTCGAGAATTGTCCTGTTTAGTTTTATTGTATGTTTTTTTTAAATATATTTTTATTAATAGGCTAGGTAAGTGTTTTAGTAACCTGTTTACCTCATTTTGCGTTACTATTAGTACATAATGAAATATGAGATTGGAGCACATATGGACTTGTCCGGAGTGCCGTGGTGAAGATCTGATGACTAACTAACTAATTAGATGATCATCTTTACTGATATCAAATGAATGTAAAATAAATACCGGATATCAATGATTTCATGTTCACCGGCTGTAATATTCCAGTAACAAGCTTGGTTATTCGGGTAATTCTGAGGGTAGCCAGGTGATGTTATTACACCGTTCTGCTGACGGAATTGTCCACCACAGCCTGCTGATGATAACATAAATATTTATCCCTTTAATCAACAGGCATAGATCTATGATATATATGATAACATAAGTCGTCATTTCCGTTAATTAATGCACATACGCGATTCGTATAACATATGTATCTCAAATCAACACACTCCTGTGATACATAGGCTTAAGGTAACATCAGTAAGTATGGTATTATCTGGCATACATATTCTCGAAACATAGATAATGTACAGTTCTCGAAACATAGATAATGTACAGTTCTCGAAACATAGATAATGTACACTTCTCGAAACATAGATAATGTACAGTTCTCGAAACATAGATAATGTACACTTCTCGAAACATAGATAATGTACACTTCTCGAAACATAGATAATGTACAGTTCTCGAAACATAGATAATGTACAGTTCTCGAAACATAGATAATGTACACTTCTCGAAACAAAGATAATGTACACTTTAGATAATGTACAGTTCTCGAAACATAGATAATGTACAGTTCTCGAAACATAGATAATGTACACTTCTCGAAACATAGATAATGTACAGTTCTCGAAACATAAGGGAGATCATGTACAGTTCTCGAAACATAGATAATGTACAGTTCTCGAAACTGGCGTGCACGGAGCTAAGCAGATGAAATGATGCTATTGGGGAACGAGCGTTATGAAAAAATCATCTCAGAGGATTGTCGAGAAAGTTATCGTCGCTACATAAGCGACGATGGCGCTGGCAGTATGACCATGAGTTGCGAAAAGCAGGAGGATGAGAAGAAGTGTAGAGCAGAAAACCATATGCATCAGTAGGTTTATAGTAGACGGATGTGCTGAGGTAAGGGGGTGAATAGTGACTGCAGCATTTCTCCTCTTTTCACAAGATGATGTGCTCTTTTTGACTGTAGAGCGTCATATAGATCTATTTTGTGCAAGTTCTTCCCATGTGTCTTGGTCTATTTCAAACGCTTTTAGTGAGGTTTAAAACAAAAAAAGAGTTCAAAAATCGTAGAGGATTGACTTCACCGTAATTGGTTTCCCACATGTACTCCGTTACTTTCATCGAAGCGGCACGTCTCCTGTCGAGAGTAACAATCATAGCACGTAACTCTGTAGCTTCAAGTGATAATCCACAGGAAATCTCCGAAAAAATCCACCTTATAAACAAGACGACACGAGCCGGATTCCAACTCATGACCTCTTGAACACAAGGCGAACAGCTTAACCACTATGCTACAGGGTTAACGAGTCCTTGTAACGCTTCTTTTGGCCACCTTGAGATTGTTTACCTTTCTCCAGCTCACCATAGTTAGTGAAGTATCTTTGGCAGGCGATAGTCTGGTATGTTGTTCGTCCATCACAAGTGATGATGACCATTTTATTACATCCACTTGTGAAAATTCAAATTTAGTTTTGTTCTTGATTACGAGTTCGTAGATGGCTAATGAGCCCTATTCGAGCTGTAAATGTCCTTGGACAGTTCGGACATGGAATGACGACTGTAGACGGATCTTGGTATATCCGTGACTTTCTAGCTGTTGAGCTGCTGCATTTCTCTTCTTTTCACATGATGATGCGCTCTGTTTTATTTTAGAGCGCCATGTAGATCTATTTTGTGCAAGTTCTTCCCATGTATCGTGGTCTACTTCAAAGGCTTTCAGTGAGTTATTTAACGAGTCCTTGTAGCGCTTCCTTTGGCCACCTTGAGATCGTATACCCTTCTCTACCTCACCATAGAGAAGTATCTTTGGCAGACGATGGTCTGGCTTATGCACCAAATGACCTGCCCAACGAATCTGTGTCTGCATCAGGATCGTGTCAATGCTTGGGATACCAGCTCTATCAGGGACATAGGTATCTGGAATCTTGTCTTGTCATCTGATGTTCATAACTTTTCTGAGACAATTTGTATGAAAATTATTGAGTTTTTTCACATGAAGTCTATACACAGTCCATGTTTCACTAGCGTATAAAAGCACTGGAAGTACCACTGCTCTGTAAACTTTCAGCTTAGTCTGTAGGTTAATGCCATTTCTATGCCAAACATTTGCGTACAATCTGCCGAAAGTACTGCTTGCTTTGGCGATCCTTGTATACACTTCATCATCAACGTTGGCATTTTGTGATACCGTACTGCCTAGATATGTGAATCTATTCACTACTTTCAGTGCTACACCATTTACCTTTATGCAGGGCTCGAGATAGCTTTAGCCAAGTGATGGTTGTAACATGACTTCTGTTTTCTCTGTGTTAATGGTAAGCCCAAAGTTGGTACAGGCTTTGGAGAATCTGTCTATAATACATTGTAGATCAGCCTCAGAGTTGGCATTTAGGGTACAGTCATCAGCAAATAGAAGATCCCTGATTGTGTGTGATTTAACTTTGGTTTTTGCTCTGAGCCACCGAAGGTTGAACAATTTTCCATCTATGCGATAGGTGATGTTTACTCCCAGGTCTAGATCTCTGAAAGCATCATTCAACATAGCAGAGAACATGATGCTAAATAGGGTAGGTGCTAATACACATCCTTGTTTTACTCCATTTGAGACAGGAAACGTTTCAGATAACTCTCCATCATCCTGAACTCTAGCTTGCATTCCATCATGCAATTACTGAATTACTGCACCACTGAGATAAATTTCTGTGGGCATCCATACTTTGCCAGAATCTTCCACAGACCCTCTCTACTTTCTGTGTCAAATGCTTTTTTCAAGTCTATGAATGCTGTGTACAGGTCACAGTGTTGTTCTTGATATTTTTCTTGAAGCTGTCTTTCAGCAAAGATCATATCAGTTGTTCCACGTTCTTTTCTGAAACCACATTGGCTTTCGGGTAGTAGTCCTTCATTTAGATGAGATGTAAGACGGTTCAAAAGAATTCTGGCAAATATCTTTCCAGCAATGGACAGAAGAGAGATACCACGATGGTTGTTACAGGACTGGCGGTTCCCTTTACGTTTATACAGGTGTATAACTGTAGAATTCTTAAAATTTTGTGGAGTTTTTTCGCTTTTCCATGACTTTTGGAAAATTATGTGAAGTTTCTCAATAAGATTTTTACCACCATATTTGTATATTTCGATTGGTATTGAATCGGAGCAGGTGCTTTTCCACTAGAAAGCTGATGAACTGCTTTACGAGTTTCCTCTAAAGTAGGGATGTCACCTAGCATTTCATTGAGAGGAACCTGCGGTAGTCGGTTGATAGCCTCTTCATTTATTGATGATGGGTTATTCAAAATGTGCTTAAAGTGTTCTACCCAGCGCTGCAGAATGTTATCTTTTTCTACGATTAGTTGTGTTTCATTTTCATTGAGAAGTTGAAAAGATCCTAATTATGTTGGACCATATAACATTTTAAGTGCATCATAGAAGTTTCTCAAATCGTTTGTGTCTGCAAATCTTTGTATCTCATCTGCTTTCTTATTCAGCCATGAGTCCCTCATATGGCGTAGTTTAGTTTGAATTATTTTCCATTTGCAATTGAGTGCTTCTTTTCTAGACATTGATTTTGGATCATTTAAGTATGCTTTGAAAAGGTGGTGTTTTTCGTCCAACATTTCTTTGATTTCATTATCATTCTCATCAAACCAGTCATTTTGTTTTTTTATAGAATGACCTAGTTCCTCAGTGGCAGTGTCGTAAATTTGCTTGTTCAGATATGTCCAGTTCGTATCTACATCTTGCTCTAGTTGTGAAGATTTCAGACATTCATCCAGAGTAGAGGCTAGGAACTGTTTTGTGTTTACATTTGATAGCTTTCTGACGTCTATACGTTTCTTAGCTTTGCTTCCCTGTGGGAGTCTGGCAGGCTGTATGCGAATTCTTAGTTTTGACACAATAAGACGATGGTCAGTCCAGCAGTCTGCACCTCACATGGATTTTGTCACTCGAACATCTTGGCGGTCCTTTCTTCTTACAATTATATAATCTATAAGATGCCAGTGTTTTGATCGAGGGTACATCCAGGAGGTCCGGTTTCGGATTGGGAGTTGAAATATGGTGTTGGTAATGGGGAGGTCATGTTCGCCACAAGTTTGTAACAGACGAAGTCCATTGTTGTTGCACTGACCCACTCCATATTTCCATATTACACCATTCCAGGAGATATTATCTTTACCAACCTTTGCATTGAAGTCTCCCAGTAATATGAGCTTATCAGTTTTTGGAACTGCACTGATAGCTGCATGAAGTTCATCATAGAACTTATCTTTAACTTCTTTTGGATTTGTCTGCGTTGGTGCATACGCACTGATGATTGTTGTATATTTTTACCAGAGAGCAGGGGGATTTGTACTGTCATTAGGCGGTCATTTATTGCCTTTGGTGGGCCTGCTAGTTGCCAACAAGTGTTGTTTTAATGGCAAAGCCTACTCCTGCTTCACGTCTTTCCTTAATATCTCTTCCGTTCCAAAAGAATGTATAGCCTGCAACTCTTTCACAGAGCTGACCGACTCCAGCAAGTCGTCTTTCACTCAGAGCTGCAATGTCAATATGGTACCTTGCTAACTCTCTGCCAATCAGGGCTGTTCTTCGAATCGGTCTATTTGTGTTAAGAGTCATTGTCGAGGAGTGTGCGTACATTCCATGCTCCTAGAGTCAGTGGGAAAAGCTTTTCCCTAAGGGTGAATTTTCGTGGATGTGAAAATGACTTGCACTGGGGATTTTGATTAAAGTGAGAAAGAGTTGTGCAAAGCGTCACCCTCACTCTCTTGTCGGACCTCATTTGAAACCAGTGGCAAACGAATCGAGACGATTGGAAGTGAAGTACGATGCAGTGGATGACCATGGTTTTCTACGTGCCTCACCATGCCGCATTGCTGGCGTTCGCCTACATTATCCGGTGGGCCGATAAACCATCGTACCTCGTACACGTACATTCGCCGAATATCAGACTTTACGTGTTTAAGTTGACAAGACAGATATGTTTTGGTAAATCTTTCTTTCTGGCGTTCACTGCGCATTATTTAATTTATAACTGATCCTAACCCTTAACCCCGTCCCTAATGTAAATACTAATACATACGAAATGAATATGCCTTTTCAAGTAATATCATCATCATCAGGTGCCATGCCGGGTGGCGTAGGCGGTCATGGCTCTCCACAGCTCTCTATCCACAGTATTATGTATCTTCTTCTTCTTCTTTCGTTCACTTGAAACATGTCTATATCTGTAATTCTGTCTCCTTAATAAAACTCACTGTCTTTTGTAGTTCATACAGTGTCCCATAGAGCTTTGATTCCAGTGTTGTTTCCTCTGGCCAATATGTCTGCCTCAGCATTTCATGCTCAGAACACTCTTGAAGTATATGTTTGGCACTCTGTGCTGCCTGTCCACATGTACACATGGCCGTGTTGCCAATCTTGAACTTTGTATACATGTGACTGCGGAGTCGGTTGTGTCCTGTTCTGAGACGTAGAATTATAACTTGTTCTGATCTGTTCATAATGTGATAGTCATCTTGTGTTGGTGTTTGTGGCTTTCTGATTGACTTTATCATCTGTTTTTTCTGATGGTAGGTGATTGGTATATCTGGTTGGTCTTCGGCAGCACCTTCCTTAGCCAGTTGGTCTGCTTTTTCATTTCCTGGTATTCCACAGTGAGAGGGTATCCACTGCATGGTTACCCTATACTGGTAAGACAATTCGCTAAGTAGTTTTTTTAAGTCTGTTAGTTTTCCAGACTGGAGAGCTTGAAGCACTGACCTTGCATCTGTCAGGAATACCACAGGCTGTAGGCCAGAGTTAGAGTTCAGCAGTTTTTTAGCTGCCACACTAATTGCCTGGATTTCTGCATCATAATTATTGCAGAATTTTCCTGTCGGTGTTCTGATTGTATCTCTAGGCTTGTGTGGATATTCTATATATACACCTGCACCTCCATTCCTCACAGCATTCTGTGCTGACCCATCTGTGTACACTCTGACCCATATATCTTGTGGATATTCCTCATCCAGGAAACTGAGGGTGACTGTCATTCGCTGCACACTGTTCTGTTCGTCCTCGCTTAGTATTCCTTTCACATGGGTCTGAATGTATATTGGCATTCCATGGCTTTCACTCCACGGGGTTTGTTCTGGTACAGACCTTAAGGGGCTGTCAACTTCAGGTAGGTCTGTAAGTTGTCTACGGAGTCGTTTAGCTTGATGGATAAAGCTGCTCCTTTTCAGTCGCCCCATTGCTAGATTTTGGAATCTTTCCTTCATTGGATGACTTGGCATACACTGAAACTTTTCTGCTTGAATTAGTACTTTTGTGTCTCTGCGTTCGCCAAGTGTTTGCATTCTTCCCATTTTCTGCATCTCTGCTATGGGTGTTGATTTCATTGCTCCCAACATTATTCTAAGTGTCTGGTTTTGCACTTTATCTAGATCTTGTAATGTGGTGTTTGATGCAGGACACCACGCAGCTGAACCATTTTCCAGGTGTGGTCTTATGCCTTGCTGGTAAACTTTACTGAGTATATTTCCACTGGCTCCCCATGTGGTTCCACTTAGTTTTCTCAGGATAGCTAGCTTCCTCCTGGCTTTTGTTGTTGCTTTGTTTATGTGCTGCTTCCATGTCAGCTTATCATCAAAAGTAACTCCGAGGTATGTGGGTTGTTTGTCTTCTTTCAAGAGCTCTCCATCTATCTTGATATGACCAGCTTTTTGTTTTGGTGAGAGGGTAAAGAGTGTAGTGCTGCACTTATCTGTGTTAATGCTGACGCACCATCTATTTTCCCATAAGGTTAGGGCATCGATAGCTCTTTGTATTTGTTTAGTGGCCACTGTTGCATGTTCTTCCGTGCACCAGATCACCAGGTCGTCAGCATACATTGCCACTTTGATCCCATGTGGTAGTTCAGCAACTAGGTCATTGATGTAAACCAAGAAAAGTGTGGGTGACAGGACTCCTCCCTGGGGGACTCCATGACGCAGTAGAACTTTCTTGCTCTTGCGACCATCTAATTGTACCCTGGCTCTTCTATTATGCAGGTATGCTTTTACCCATTTGTACATTCTTGAGCTAACCCTGCAATTTCGCAATTTCTTTAGGAGCCCTTCTTTCCAGACCTTATCAAATGCTTTCCTGAGGTCTATCCATGCTGCTAGTACCAGTTTCTTTTCTTGGAAGGCATCCTCAATCTCTTGGGAGAGGTAGGTTGCCTGATCTTCAGTAGAGTAGCACTGTCTGAAACCTGCTTGCTGTGATACCAGAAGGTTTTCACTTTCAAGGTACCACTGCATCCTAAGATTGATAATGCATTCCATTGTTTTACATAGACAGCTTGTGAGGCTGATGGGCCTGTAGTTGGAGACTGTGTTGCCATCTTTTCCTGATTTGAGGAGTGGTATCATTATTGCTTCTCTCCACGCCTGTGGTACATTACCTGTGGACCAGCTTGTGTTAAAGATCTGCAGTAGCTTTGCTCTTGCTGCAATTCCCAGGTTTCTAATCATTTCATTGGACACTCCATCAGCTCCAGGGGACTTTTTCATTTTCAATTTGGATATTGCATGCTCCAGTTCTCTCATTGTGATTGGTGCCTCCATGACTTCAGGTATAGGTTCACCTTGTCCAATGTTTTGCTGGTTCTCTCGAACCTCCTGTTGTTTGTCTGGGCTGACTTTGACGTTATTGTCTTCTGCAAAGTAATCAGCTGCATGTTTACCTGTTAAAATGTTTCTATCTTTATAAAGTGTGATCCTGGTATTTCTCCCTGTACCTTCATCATTTAGTTGTTTTACAAGTTTCCATAATTTCCTAGTATCTCTTTCTAGGTTCAGCGACTCTGTTTTTTCTTTCCAGCTGCTCCGTCTGGCTTGTAACTTGGCTCTTTGAAATTTAGCCTTTGTTTGCTGATATTTGTTGTGATGTTCTTGGCTAGGTCTGTTCTCAGCCTGCTGTCTAGATGTTTCCATCTCATTTTGCAGCTTTTCCAGTTCATCATTCCAGTAGGGTTTGTAGTTTTTGCGTGCCCCCCTGGGTATGGTTTTACTAGCAGCATGTAGTATACATCTATTAAATTCACTCACTGCTCTATTGATGTCTTTGTCCAAGTTCATGTCCTTAGCTAGAACACTGGTTAAATGCTGGTACATTTTCCAGTCTGCCCTTTTATAGTTCCACCTAGTGAGCGTGCTGCTGTCCTTGGTAAATTCATTGTGGATTTCCAGAAATACTGGTCTGTGGTCACTACCTCCAAGCTGCTTTCCAACAACACGTGCATGTTCCATTCCAAGCCTGGTGAGTGGAATGCCAGGTCTGGTGTAGAGGTGGTGTGCCATGCTCTCGAGTAGAAGGTTGGCGAGTCTGCTGGCTGGTTAATAAGGATGAGATTATTTTCATCCTGCCAGCTCTCAAGTTCCTCACCTCTCTTGTCGATATGATCGTAGCCCCAGCTCTGAGAGTGGCTGTTGAAGTCACCACACACCATAAGTCTCTCTTTGTCTGGAATTGTGTCTAGTGCCAATGGTTTATCATTTGGGCAGTAGTAGTTCAGGAGATGGAATTCTGCACTGTCTGTTTTTAGGTGGAGCATCTGGTATTCTGCCCCTTCCATATATACTTCCAGCTGACATGCGCTGATATTGTTTTTAACAAGTGTCAGAATTCCACCTTTTCGCCTGTCCTTTCGGTCAGATCGGTAGCACTGGTAGCCTCTGATTTTGAAGGCTATGTCGCTGCTGAGGTGTGTTTCTTGGATACAGCATATGTTAACTTGTTCTTCACTGAGGACATTTTCAAGTTCCAATATTTTGCTGTATCCATCTCTTTTACTATTGACACCCTCAGCATTCCAGTGCATTATTTTTATTGGTCGTTTGCTTGTTTGGCCAGTAGCTCTATTCCCTTGCCTCCTGGCTCCTCGGGGCAATTGAGAAGGACTTCCAGTAACTGAGGTTGGGCCCTTTTGAGGTATAGGGCCCGGCACCGTCCCTGCCTGAACGTCCGCCACAGGGCAGGCACCATAACTATTTATAGATGTAGACATGTTTCCATTGTGTTTTGTGCGTGGCATCCTGATTATCTGTGCGCCTTTTGGCTGGATGCCTCTGTCTTCAGCACTCTGCTTACTAGGGCAGGACTATGGTCCTGCTCGAGTGGGACTGCCCGACCAGTCTTAGTTTCCAGCCCCTGATGGCTGAACTAAGCCCCATCACCTCTGCACGGTGCTGGTCTCGATGGATATTATGTATCAAAGTCGTAGTTGTTTCTTTGCCGTGCCAGGTTGTCAAACTGTCTAATATTTTCTCACGTTGTCGCCCTCTGTCTCTGGTGCCTTCAATCTTGCCTGTTGTGATTATGTTTTCTAAACCTGCCTGTCTCATGAAGTGGCCAAAAAAATAAGATTGCCTTTTTCTTTTATTCTTGATTAAGGTCCGTTTCGCATTTAACTCTTTTAACACCTCTAAATTAGTTTTTCTGGCAGTCCATGGTATTCTCAGCATTCTTCTGTAGAACCACATCTCTTGTTGCATCCAATCAATATTTCAAGTAATATACCTTAATTATAAATACAAATTCTACTAATCACGCTGCAAAGGTCAGGAAATACCACGAAATTAGATAAAACGTTACTGCCTAACAGGCTCTCAGTCGAGTGTGGAGCCAGAACACGCCTCAGGCAGTCCACTGGTGCTGTGTTCATACGACACGTCAAGCCTGTTGTTGTAGCTAGCTACATGGTGAACAGTGAGCGATTTCAGTGTGACACCGAAGTAAATTTGTTCATCACATAAACTTCAACATTATTTATATATAATCACTCTATGCACATCACGCAGATATATCCATTTGATAGCATCAACTAGACTGTCTTAAAATACACAATTTGATGTTATACACTGGCAATGATGTTAACACAACTTTGAAAACATTAGCACAACTGACACTGTGAGAAAAATACCGCGCTATATTGGAGTGACGTAGAACACGTATACTTACCAAATGACCTGCCCAACGAATCTGTGTCTAAATCAGGATAGTGTCAATGCTGGGGATACCAGATCTGTCAATGACATATTGTGACTTGTAAACCATAACACTACGTATTCCGTTTTTTCGCACTACATCCTGTTAATCTGCAGGAGTTTGAGAAGGAAGACAAAATACTTGGAAGAAGAGAGAAATGAAACATTGTTTATAATATTCATAGAGTAAACAATACGATATTCACCTGTAGATCCTTGAGAACATGCTGGTCCAATTCTCCAAATCAAAGCGAACATCAACCAAACAAGACGTTCTATGTTTGGTGACATTGTCTTGTTTTGGTCTGACTTGCACAACGTTTCGTCCTGGTGAGAAAATAATAGTAACAGTGATGCAAGAAAATAGTAGTAACAGTGCTGCAAGAAAATAGTAGTAACAGTGCTGCAAGAAAATAGTAGTAACAGTGATGCAAGAAAATAGTAGTAACAGTGCTGCAAGAAAATAGTAGTAACAGTGCTGCAAGAAAATAGCTGTAACAGTGATGCAAGAAAATAGTAGTAACAGTGCTGCAAGAAAATAGTAGTAACAGTGCTGCAAGAAAATAGCAGTAACAGTGATGCAAGAAAATAGCAGTAACAGTGATGCAAGAAAACAGTAGTAACAGTGCTGCAAGAAAATAGTAGTAACAGTGATGCAAGAAAATAGCAGTAACAGTGCTGCAAGAAAATAGTAGTAACAGTGATGCAAGAAAATAGCAGTAACAGTGCTGCAAGAAAATAGTAGTAACAGTGATGCAAGAAAATAGCAGTAACAGTGCTGCAAGAAAATAGTAGTAACAGTGATGCAAGAAAATAGCAGTAACAGTTCTGCAAGAAAATAGTAGTAACAGTGCTGCAAGAAAATAGCAGTAACAGTGCTGCAAGAAAATAGTAGTAACAGTGCTGCAAGAAAATAGTAGTAACAGTGATGCAAAAAATAGTAGTAACAGTGCTGCAAGAAAATAGCAGTAACAGTGATGCAAAAAAATAGTAGTAACAGTGCTGCAAGAAAATAGCAGTAACAGTGCTGCAAGAAAATAGCAATAAAAGTGATGCACGAAAACAGTAGTAACAGTGCTGCAAGAAAATAGTAGTAACAGTGCTGCAAGAAAATAGTAGTAACAGTGTTGCAAGAAAATAGTAGTAACCGTGCTGCAAGAAAATAGTAGTAACAGTGCTGCAAGAAAATAGTAGTAACAGTGCTGCAAGAAAATAGTAGTAACAGTGGTGCAAGAAAATAGCAGTAACAGTAGTTTGCTTACTATCACAAGGGTACAGCATGAAAGGTTTAATATTTCATCTGTCATCCATATTTGATTGTTCTTGGCTTTTCTTATTGGTAAATTTTCATTTGATGTTTGAATACTTTTTTAGGTTGTCCCATTTATTGTCTATTTTCTCTTCTGGATTTTCCCTTCTGTATTGTTCCAAGCATTCTATCATTAGATGTTCATATCTATTCCGTACATCTACAAGGTATTTTTGTTTTATGTCTGGTTGTTTTATTCCTGACGTGTCTATCTGTGAGTCTTGAATTCTTATATGTTCTATCTTTTTAAGTTTAACTAGTATTTTACACAGCACTGGATTATGGTCAGAGTTGATATCACCGCGTTGATAAGTTTCAGCGTTTTTGACTGAATGTATATCACAATGTAATCTATTTGGTTACTCTTTCTGTCTCCAAGACTTTTCTATGTATATAATCTTCTATTTTATGTTCAACGAAGGTATTACACATGGTAATGTTGTTCTCCTCATAGAACTGTATAAGTCTTTCTCCGTTGTCATTTCTTGTCCCTAGTCCAAATTTCTATACAATGTTCTTGTGTCTTCATTTCCATATTTTTTCATTCATGTCTCCCATATTAGAATGTCTATTGATTCTACTGGTTTTAGCAGTAGTTGTAGGTCTTCGAAGTAATTTTCCATTTCTTTCTTCAGCGAAGTCTGTAGTTGATACGTGTGTTTGTATAATGGTCAGATCACATATCAAAAGGTTTTGCTTTGAGCTTTAGCTTGTCTTTATAAGCCCAGTACCCCTAATGTATTTTTCTTTTTCTTTCTTGATCAATATTTCTACCCCCCCCCCTCATGGAAATCGCCTCTTGAATGTATAAAAGAAACATTTTCATTTCTTGTGCACCCAACATCTTTCCTTCTTGTCTCTGCTACTCCTAGAATATATACATTTAAAGCTTCTGCCTCAAATATTAAGTTTTCTAGCTTCTCTGACGTGTAGTGTTCTAATATTCCATGTGCCTATTCGAATATGTTGCTTCCTAATCATCAGACGTTGTTGGTCCTTTGCTTGGCTTTGTGGTGTACACGGTAAGGTCCCAGTCTTTTCCACGGTGGCCAACCAACATTCATTGTTATGCCCTGAACGTGCCTCTTGTGCGCCATACACTTTAATGTCTCGCTGTTTGAGCCGTTGACCCATTAGGATTATTCCGCCTTGTGCGCCGTTACAGACATTTTGTCTAGGGAAACTTTCCCTTCTGTTGCCGTTTGGGTGTCTGAGACGACATTCTACGCTGTGAAATTAGCTGTTAGCTGGAGTAGTCGAGACGTCATGCTTTGTCTGTAACGAAGATAGGTAGTTCGCATGTCAGAACAAATTGGCTATGGTTAAGATTAGGTAATAAACGGGAGCTCGCCCGTGCGTTACAGGTGCCTGATAGAAGATACAAGTAAAACAACCTGCCATGTATGTCGCAGGAGGCAAATAAGAAGGTTTTGGTGAGATTGTGGCTACCTAATCCCATAGAAAATCAAAGTAACACAGAAACTATGCTGAAGTAGGATGTGTGAGACCGGAAGTCGTAGATATCGCTGTTAAGCTGTAAACCATGGCACACTATATTAAGTTCTCTAGACTACATCCCGCGAATATTTCAGGACTGCGAATACGATATTTTACATTACTTGGAGCATATTTCTTTCACATTTTGTCTCTTAATTTTGGTGGTGCACACTGCTAGACTATAACCGGTCAATCTCATGATGTTTTTCTCCCACTTGTATCTCTGCCTACCACTTGTACTACTCCCATTAACTACACTCTCAGTTTTTCAACAAGGTGTCATGTTTTTAATGTCCGATATACGTTATTTGTCTTAGCTATATTTCCTTTTTTTCATGCAAAGTGCCGGTAGAACGTCTTTGTACGTTGTTTCCTCTGTCCATGAAGTTATCCCTATTCTTCTATATATCCACATCTCAAACGCATCAATTATGTCTACTAATTGTTTGTTCACTGTCCGTGCTTCTGAGCTATACAATTAATATAGAATAGATGTAGCTTATTAGGCCACTAATTCTCATTTTTAGTGTGTTTGTAATTTGCTTAGATGTCAATATTTTCCTCATGTCCATGCAACTAGATCTCTATTCTCCTGTTAACTTCGGTTTTACATCTACCATGATTTGTGATTATGTGTCCAAGATATTGGTAATAAACTATTTATTTGAATTAGGAAAAGAGTTAGTATAATATCATGTATTGAATATATTGAAAGAAAGCAAATAAAATGGTTCGGTCACCTTATGAGGATGAATCCAAACCAAATACCAGTAAGAGTATTTAACAAAATAATATCCGGGCGTAAAGCAAAAGGTAGACCACGAAAAACGGTGGATAGAAAACATCAAGATAACCTTGAACAAACATGGACTAAATGCAACCACGGCGGTACATCTGGCCTTGGAACGACAGCTTAAGCTCCAACCCCTACGCTTAACGGCAAGTGTGAACGATCATTCATCTGGGGACAGACAATAGACAATCTATCTATCTACTTGTTGTAGTATCTATCACTGTATTTTTAATGTAGCACCTGTTCTTTTGCGATTCTGCTGATTATAATGGGTATTGTTTTTTTTTTAATGTGTAGGTCTATATCTAGTCCATACTCCAACAGTAGTAATTATGAATAAAATATAACTAGAAAATAATCTGTGCACTGTCTGTGCGACACATCTGGCCTTGGAACGACAGCTTAAGCGCCCACCCGTACGCTTACGGCAAGTGTGAATGCGATTAACAATCATTCACGTGGGGAAAGACAATAGACAATAGACCGAGCGCTTAGATTCCAGCCATGATGCGAGACTGTTAACAGTAAAGAGATAATGTGACCGTCGATGTCATTACTGTTCGCTTTCTGTTATATGTTTGAATTTTGTTTCAATTGTTTGTCTTGATAAAGGCCTTTTATTCGAAACGTCGATTTGCATGTGTCATTATGTGTGTTATTACGAATTAACAGAACTTTATTACTCTATTCCTGGATCTAACAGCAAAGAGTTCCGGGTCATGCCTGGTGGATGGCAGTGACCTGGAACAGGGCTGGAGTTCAAGAAAAAAAGGGGATACTCTTCTAACCTTAGACTCCACTCAGATTTCCCTGTCATAGACGGATTTTTGAGAAAGTGAGGTGATTTTTTTTTTTTTAAAATTGCATGCCCGATGTAATTCCAGCGTCTTCTGATAAAACGACACAATTTCTGTGTGTGTTTCTTCCATCATTGAATTGTTTCTTTTAAATTAGGCCAATTTTATGTCCAATATTATTTGAAAACACTTAATTATTGCAAATAGTAACGCAAAATGAGGTAAACAGGTTACAAAAACACTTACCTAGCCTATTAATAGAAATATATTTAAAAAAAGTATATATAAAAAAACATACAATAAAACTAAACAGGACAATTCTCCACGTATCGGCTCAAATTGAACCTTTTTCAAGAGACAAACAACAGAAAACGACAAAATAAAAAACAAAATATATGTCTATATTTCATCAAGCCCCGTCTCCATAGCGCAGGGATGGCATTTATACACCTGTTTACCTCATTTTGCGTTACTATTTGTTCATTAGGTTACTGCGGCACCATCCACTTTGTCGGACACCCTCTGACCATTTGGTTATTTATACTTAATTATTGCACATGTTCGTTGAGTTTGATATCAGTTAGTTTTGTTTATGAAATACATTATTTGTTTTAGTTAATTTTGTGGCTATAGCAATTTGTTCTGGGTAATTCAAAGCCGGTCTATTTTTATTTATGAGTCTAAATATAATGCTCTAAGGATATATAGATTGCCAGCGAATTTCTCGATTTTCTAAAAGTGTATGTCCAAACTAAGGAACACCTAGATGAGTTATTTCTGTACATTACGCATTATATACAATTCATTTCGATTTAAAAAATCATTGGTGAAAAAAAGTCACACTGTGTGACTCAATTCTCTATCATTGACCTTATACATCAAACTGAATTTTGTGTAGAATGCTTGTATAATGTTTACATATTTGGCCTGCAAACAAGGGCACGAGCCCATTGACCGCTGGATCAGCACTCAACCAACCAAATATATCTCACAGATCAAGTGAGGTAATATGTTCAGATGCATGACTAAGGGAAGTACACGCATGTTTCATATTTCACAGATCAAGTGAGATAAAAATTCTACGTTGAGATCCATCACATTAATTTAAAACGCTCAATACGATTAAGCGCAGATGCACGGACACAGTAGAGCCGGCGAAGATCCATAATTGATTCCTCAAATTTTTCGGAACAATACAGGAATCAGTGGACATGTTTCTACGGAACAAATAGCTAACATAATTAAACGGAACGAAATTCCCATAAAGACGCATATACCGACGCATCCAATGTTCGACTCGTTGCGCGATGAGAGCCCCTGACCACTCGACATGCGCGCTGCACAATGAGTGGGAGGTGGACGACCAGTTCATTGCCCGCAAACTTCTAGATCGGTATTGTAAGTTACGACTTTTAAGTTTCCGAGATAGTACAATAGCATATGAAATTAAAAAGTTGATATGTTATCACGTGATTTATCCACTGATTCTTGTATTGTACCAATTTTTCTCCTTTTTCGTTTTAATAGACGTATTATTCCACGTCCGTACTTTTCACTGACTAACGACACACCTAAGCACGATGAAGTCAGCATCATGTCAGCTGCCTCTACTTTCCAAGTAGCTGTTGTACCCATTTAATTTGAGGCTGGTTAGAAGTAAAAAACGTTAGTTATTTAAAAAATATTTCCGCTTGAACTGGAAATTGAACCAGTATCACTCGACTAGGTAATCGATTAACTAACAACTGAGCAAAATTCGCACGCAAAAAATGCCTTCATGTACCATATAATCTAACAAGTGTCCTCAGTGCCATGATGATAATGACCTGATGTATAACAAATATAAGACGCTGGTACATTTCTACAGCTAAAATAATTTGTCCTCATAATTAAGTTCATAATTATTGCATCGTTTCAAATAATAAAACTGATGATGATTTAATCTATGAGGAAGATTGAGAACTCAAAACTAGTAGGGCCTATCTTTTCTACATATGGAACCGTGTTAGTTTAGTGTTATTTCTCTCACACACCGATCTTCAGATCCGAGTTTTACTCGCACTTCGTGCTCTAAAATAAAAATTACGTCCGTATTTCACTCGACAACAGCGAAGTAGGCAATTATGACTCATGCTCTGGGAACATCGAGGAATGGCGTCAATGCTACTGAGAAAGTGTGAATCTTGACGCTAATCATGCGGTTTATGTCTATTGTCTATCCCCAAGTGGTTTGTGATCCACTCTTGCCGTTAAGTGTAGGGGTCATTGGAGCTCGAGCTTGCGTTCTATCGCCAGATGTGTGGCCTCGGCTGTGCTATGACCGTGTCTGTACAGGATGTCCCTGACGCTTTCTATCCATCTTTTCCGTGGTCTTCCTCTGGCTTTGTACCCTGATCTTATTTGGTTATATGCTTGTACAGGCAACTTTTCGTGATGCATTCTCATAATATGGCCAAATCACTTGATCTGTTCTCTCTCTATGTAATCTGTACAAGATATTATACCTATTCTGTCCCTGATATATTCATATCGCAATCTATCAAGCCTGGTGACCCCGGTAGCTTTCCTCAATCATTTCATCTCACATGTCACTATCTTTCTGTAATGTGAAGATGAGAGAGACCAGGTTTGGCACTGGTAACACAGTGTTGGTAGGAATATACTGTAGATCATTTGTCTCATAACTTGCATCTCGATCTTGGAGTGAAGAAGTAGTGGTGACAGTTGGTATGTTACTGCATTTGCCTTTTGACATCTCTTCTCTATTTCTCTATCGAGGCGGTTTATGATCAACCACTAACTAGTCAAGCTTATGGGAAAACCGTGTTGATTCGTTACTTCAGCTTACCCTTACCTTTACTTTACCTTTAGCTTTCCTTTACATTCATAGAAAAGATCATGTTTTGATCTAGAAGAAGCAGCAGACAACAAATCAAATATTTACCTTCTCTCAGGTAACTGTTGATCAAATCTTAAGTATATCATTAATATATAAACTCTACGTTAGATGTAGGTCTATATAACAGTTTGCTGCAGTACAGAAAATCACCATTCTTATATAGGCCTAGTACTTGTGGTGGTAAACAAAACTTTGAACGTGATCAAGTTGTTATGTTGACACAACCCGCCATAATAATAAATCGTACATAAAAACACATTTGTTTCGCATTATAAGTTTGATATTGACGGTACAATTATTGTAAAGCTTCTAGGAATTGGAAGAGGAAGTAACTTGACGTAAAAAACGTTAGTTATTGAAAAAATATTTCCGCTTGAACTGGAAATTGAACCAGTTGTCACAGTTGTCCCATATTGATCACAGTTGTCAAAACCATTATCTACGATTTGGTGAATTCAAACAATTTTACAAGTACTAGAAATTATCATATGTTCGACTCTCTTCTTCATTACATATGGCACATGAATCAGGCCATTGTAAGCGGTCGCCGGTTCTAACCTGGTCGCGAAATCCTGTTTACATGTACATTTTTCGGGGATCTTTGGGAACTATCGTTTGAAGCTACGGATTTACGTTCTAAGAGTAATACTGTTTTGTCAGAAGTTGTGATGTGTTAAGTGGGATGGATTATATATGAAAAAGACGACTATAACAAAGTCATTTCACTGCGCATTTTCAACTCGGGTTCTAGGACGTACGTAACTCCGTAGCTTCATGTGATAATTTCCAGGATCTCAAAAGAAATTCACGTTGAAAACAAGAGGTCACGTTGTATGCAAGAGGTAACGTTGTAAGCAGCAGGTAGCGACAATAAGCAAGAGGTCGCGTTGTAAACAAGAGGTCTCGTTGTAAGCAAGAGGTCGCGTTGTAAACAAGAGGTCTCGTTGTAAGCAAGAGGTCGCGTTGTAAACAAGAGGTCTCGTTGTAAGCAAGAGGTCGCGTTGTAAGTAAGAGTTCACGTTGTAAGCAAGAGGATGCGAGCCTTATTCGAGTATAAGAGGTCACAAGCTTTATTCGAGCACAATGCAAAGTGCTTAATGAATATGTCAGGAACAGATCCTTTTATAAAACATATCGATATGAGGAAATACAATCGGGAAACAGAACAGAAGAAATTGTGAGAAAAACAGATGGATTGAAAATATCAAGATAATTATAAACATGAACTCGGCACATAAATTGTGTGTTAACTTCTATAACATTAAGAAATTCACTGTTACGAGTGATATAACAATGAATGATAGTGACAAATGACACCATTACATCGACAAAAATATGATGTTAGATGTTGAAGACACTCCAACGAGGTGTGTAACTGATGGTAGGTGTGGAGAAATGATTATCCCGGTCACCTCTTGCGAAAAATACTCAAAGGGGGAAATGGATAAGAACTGGTGCAATTCAAGTAATCTATCTATCTATCTATCTATACGCTGTGTCCCTTGTTTGCCTTGCAGCGTCAGGGGTGGAAGAGTTCTCTGGAGATTGCCTTCTTGTGTGCTGTTTGTAAGCTTGTTCCTGTGGCTTCTTTGATTTCTGTGATCCATCTTTTACATGGTCTGTCTCTGGCTTTATAACCGTTATGTCTATGTGTCATGGCCATCTGTGGCATGCTATATGTCATTAGTCTGGAAGCGTGTGAAAACCACTTGAAATGCTGTCTTTTGATGTGTTCCAATACTGGTATTGTTTTGGTTATCTGTCTGATGTTATCGTTTCTAATTCTATCTCTTAATGACACTCCGAGTATTCTTCGTAGACATGTCATTTCTGTTGTCACTATTCAAGTAATCGAAAGGTTATAATAAGACTCGACATGAAGTGAAGGGAGTAGTGCAATTATAATTCTGATCTGAAAATTAAATAAAGATAACCGACAATGCTGAAGAGAAAAATATGGCTACAGACAGATGGTTCTTTACGAAGAGAGGGTCAAGATCGGGCTATTACTTCACTATTATTCTGAGAGAGTAATTGCTGAAAAATGAGTAACTTCTAGTACAGCATCATGCAGTATGAGAATGGAAAACGAGGCAGTGACGGAGGCCCTAAAATTGGTATCAGAAAAGGTGACAACCGTGGCTATTATTGTGTTGGACTCTGAATCTATGTTCTGAGTCACAAGTGGATGGAGAATATTAGGATTTCATGCATTCAAGGGCTTGAATATTTAGTCCAGGCTTTGCTTGAGTTGACGGTAATGAGAAAGCCGAAAGACTGACGTTGAGAGCGCTTGTCATGAAAAATAACAATGGACAAATGAGACACTGTGAAATCCTTATACATGAGTTCGGACACCATTGTGGAAGAGATTGCTTTAAAGAGATTGAAGGCGTTTGAAATTATTAGAGGAGACAGTAGATGAGAACATTGAGTGATGGGACTAGGAAAATATACAATCAATGAGCTACATGAACCATCAGCATTCATACCCTTCGACATGTGCTGAAAGAGACAAAACTCCCATGTGTATACCCAGTGTGTACCACCGTAGGCTCACTAACATGAATCACTGAACCCAGCACAACCAAACCCCTGAAGCTACAGCTTCCACAGCATCCGTAGCGGCAAGAATTGTAGTTAGTTGTTTGTAGGAGAGCAATGCATGTCAAGAGAAAACATATAAATGGCACAATTGCTGCGATGCAAGTGCCGAAGACTAGTCCTTGGTCAACTATTGGCTAAACAGAGGCACATGTGAGCAATAATTTTTTAGCGCAACCAACTTTGCCACGATTAAGTCATGATACGCAGAGTGATTCGATATTCAACCAATGCTGCTATCTCGACACGAGAAGGAATCTTCTCTTTCATAAAGACAGTTACTTGAAGAGAGAGAGGGGGGGGGAGAGAAATACCGACCACTACCAAGCGCGCCCACAAGTGTCGGATAATGGAATGGCCCCCATATATGAAGTGTTAGCTGCAAATGAGCAGCGGCGGACAAAACAGGTGTTGCAGCTTACCAGGACGGAGCGGGAGATCAAGGGACGCTGATATCTCCACTGAAATACTCCGTATGTCCAGTGATGGACAGCATCAAGCGAGTATGAACCACTATAAGCTCATGCTGCTGAATGGGGTTGTAACTTCATTTCAGGAACGTGCCGAGCGATGGGGTATTAATTGCTGCTTGGCAGTCACCATTGGGAAATGGAAAGACTATGAGAAACAACACTAACAGAAAAACAGGAGAAGGCCGTTTCACAAACCTTCTATGTCCTTCGGACAGTGCTAGGATACTCAAGAACATGGATATGGAGACTCCATAACTTCCCTCACCGAAGACGGAACATGTCAGCCTGAACAGGCGTGTGTACCCAGTAATGGAAATGGGACATGAACGCATCATACAGTTAATGACTATGCTCAGATTCGTTACACGAAATGGGGCTGCCCCTGTAGTTCGCCATGCAGGAGAATCTTCGGATCCCCAGCCTCGAATGGAAACTGAGCAGAACAACTGGTCAAACCAATCACGTAAACAAAAAACAATCAAAATCATGCAGTGGAGCAGTGAGTGTGTAGTTAAGAAAGAAATTATAACTACAAAATTTCATTTAAAGACAAAAGAGTGATGTCTTGTACTTTCAGGAGACACATCTTAATGACATCAATATATTCTCCATCAGAGACTTTGAATACAGACTAGGCCACAAAGGAGGGATCATCACAATAGATTGCAAGCAATTTTCAGAAGAGAAAAACTAAATGGCATTAGATACAGCTGAAAAGAAAAAACAAAACAGCAACATTTAACAAATATGGAAAAGAGACTAAACAAAAATGTGGCATCCTATCAAGTGACTCAATTAAGAGAACAGCCACAAGGTATTATAATCATAGAAGATAAGGGAAAATCTTACATGGCACACGAGCTGCAGATGTTCTAGCAGATTCCTATGCTGAAGAAAGCAAAATTAAGATACAAGAACACAAACTGCTGAAGTAAGACGAGAGACACAAAAAAAAAACATTGTAAAAATATAGCAACCATGTCCAGGTACAACGACCTCACCCTTTCGCGAATCAACCCTTAATATGGCAATTAAATATAGAAAAATAGAAAGCCCCTGTACCCAATGGAATCAAAAACTAAATGATCCAACACCTAAGTCCCGTGGGTAGAAACGGAGTCCTAGATTTATTTAATGAATCATGGACGCAAGGAATCTTCCTAGAAGAATGAAAGGAGGCAGAAATAATTTCAATTGCCAAGAAAAGAAACCCAAAAACTAACAAAACAAACTGCCGTCCTGTCAGCTACTAAGCTGCCTTGGAAAAATTATGGAAGAAATTGTGAATAATACGTTCTTAAAACACCTGGAGGAAAATTTTCTTCTAGCTAGACGACTGCCAATCAGGCTTCACAGATTTCTCCCCGCAGACGATCTTGCTATATGGACACAATCAGAATACATTGGAGTTGCAAAAGTTAGAATGTAGGAGGCAATAAATAGAGTTGAACAGCGGGCAAAATCCTGCGATGTTCAAATAAACAAAAGCAAGACCGTCACCATACTATTCATCCTCTCCACAAAACCAGAAAATCATACTCTCACACTAGACAATATCCTACTTTAAGAAAAAACCTCAATCTTTCTGGTACTAAAATTTGACAAACTTACATGGGGATCATACATTAAGAAACAGAGAAAATTCCACACGAAGATTACAACTGAAAAAAACCACACTATCTGATAGAAATTGAGGAGCTGACATAAAAACCACCAAAACAAATCTATATAGGTCATATTCGTTCAACTCTGGAATATGGATTGAGCACATATGCAACAATACCAAATGTCAATCTTCAGAAGCTGGAGAAAATTCAGAATGCAGGTCTCCGAATTATTACAGGACTAGGGAGCATACCTAAAACGGCAATGGAAACAATAGCAGGATTACAAAATATAATATACCGCAGGGATGAGAAAATCGTAACAATGACAGAAAAATTTTGACGTCTGAAATATCACCCTATGCATGAAAAAACAAATGAACTAACACAACACCTACTGAAAAGATCAAGCTTCAGTCACCTATCAAAACATCTTTTGAAAGCCAATGAAAACGTATCCAGCAACAATCCAGATGAATGGAAACAGCTAGAAGTATATTAAAGGTAAAGGTAGGTCCCGCGGCCGCAATCTGTCGTCGGGGATGAAGCTAACATTTAATGTACTAAGCCGCAGGAACTATTAGCTGGGGTGGCCAGTTCCCTTCCTTGCTGTCTTTACCTTTTCTAACTCATCCGTCATGTACTCATTTACAACTGAGTGGACTTGAGGAGTGGTCGCGCATTAGAGAAGAGCCTTTTCGAGAGATAACTGCTGCAGACTAATCAGTCTAGTATGGAGCAACATAGAACAGCCTTATAGACTTTAACATGGAATATAGATATAAATGTCAACGAAGACCAGCTGATTGATGTTGAAGGAGGTACGACTTGCTACCGTAAAGACGTATGATGGTGGTCCGAGACCTGATACAACACAGAGAAGCCACCAATTTAAAATGCTGCCATATTATTACACTGGAAAACGTGTACGGAAGGATTCTAGAGAAAATTGTCGCTATACATGTAGCCACACATCTGGAAACCACAAGTTAGTGTTCAGATAAAGGCTATACGTGCTTGGAAGAGACAGTCGTGAATGGACTTTTGCAATTCTTGCATACGACAATTATGAGGACTAGATAAAAAGAGACTCTACAGTTGCACCGATAGATGAGGTTATAGTGACTAGACTGGATTACCAGAACTATGATACCCACTATTTTTTTATATTTGAAAGCTCTGATATAACCAAATTAGACTAACGTCTGCGGTTGAAAGTTATGTAGCTCACAACAAGCTATCTTGTTGACGTTAAAGTTAAATCATTTCCATCTTACCTGCCTACGTAAATTACTAAACATCCATTGGTGGGACAAAGTACCAGACTACGAGGTCTTGGAAAAATCAACCTCAATAAGCATCCACACAATACTTATGAAGGCGCAGGCACGCTGGGCAGGCCATCTTGTGCGTATGGAGAACTCGCCGTCATGTACTCATTTATACATTGCGCGACCACTCCTCAAGTCCACTCAGTTGTAAATGAGTACATGACGGATGGGTCTGCCAAAACAAATATATTATGGAGAACTCAAGGCAGGATTTCGAAAAGCTGGTGGACAGAAAAAGCGTTTCAAAGACACGCTCAAGTCATCCTTGAAACATCTTAACATTGACGTAGGCGCTTTGGAGAGCCTCGCTCAGGATAAAACAGCACGGCGTTACAGTATTAGAACGGGAGCACTAACGGCGGAAGAATTCAGACAAGAAACTGCAAGACAGAAGCGGACACGTAGAAAAGAAAAAAAACATCTCAACCTCACACAGATACCTTCTATTGTTGTCAACTCTGTAAAAGAACATTTTGTGCGCGCATTGGACTTGCTAGTCATTTTAAAACGCACTATTAACTTTATTATTTTATTATTTATTGTTATTATTATTATAGTTGAGTTTTTGGTCATCGTCGATCACGACGGACGAACATCATCCTGTTGACATAATAAGGGATAGATCAGTGGACCGCGTATTGCCCGATGGATATCACACTTGTTGATTTGTAGAAACGTTGCTCAAATGTGCCGATCCTGAACATCAGACATCACAATAATATAATTTTGGTTTGTCCCAGAAATCCATTACCCTTATTTTCTGTGCTTCTAGGTACGGTTTGTACGCTTTAAAAATCTCACAATTGCAAATGTCCGGCAAAGGTAATGTTTTCACGTACACCGATGACATTTGTTTATTCAACCTAGACAGAGGCAGAACTGATATCGATGATGGTGACCAGAGATAAATGGTCACAGAGGTGCACTACACCAAATTATTTACATGATTTATGGACACCCTCATACGCTTTACTTCCTGGTTATTATAATGGAATGGGCCTTTCAATTCTACGTTTGATTTTGTGAAGTTAGCAACACAAAGGCGAATATAAATCCTTGAAAATAAACATTATTGTGTTCTGTGCAGTTTGACCGTCCACGTGTGAATAACCTTACTGCAAAATAAACGACTCCACAAGGAAGTGAGAGCTGTCTGGGTAGATATTTATTAAAAACATGCCTTCAGACGATAGTTTATTATGAACAACATGTCGTGAAAAGCATTTTCATAAAAAGAAAACAGTGGTATATCAATAAAGAACAGGATATTCTTGACTCTAGCTCTATAATGACCCATATGTGTCTGTCCGTTAAAATATGCGCTATCTGCAAAATATAATTTATATAATTAATATATTCGTATGGTAGCTGCTGTTTGTTAATACAAGTATTCTGAGCGAATGTTCTTCTTTACAAACACCCTGATGACAAGAAAGATGGTTAGGGAATGTACAGAAACATAGTATTGTAAGGTATAAATAACCAAAATTCCAACAGATGTCCAACAAAATGGGGGAGTGCAACAGAACACTTTCTTTAAAAAACAGTCTATGTTATTGTGTGTATTGTTATTTAGTTTTTCCATGGTTTTTTTATAGTTAGTATTACAATAACATTATTAACTGAACATAATCTTTATCGTTTATTGTAAGGTATGTAATAAAATCAACAAGATATGCAAAGGCCGCAGGCCCGGACAACATAACAGCAGACATAATAAACATTCTAAATGAATTAGCTGTGAAAACTATCATGAAACTTAGCAATGACATATATATGAAACAGGCCAAATATCTAAAGACATATCATCAATATTCATACCACTACTTATAAGACGCCCATGGCTGTGTATTGTACAGATTATAGAACAATAAGTTTAATGAGTCATATAACCAAAAGGCTAATCAAGATACTGTAATACATAAAATAATCAAAAACAAGATAGACACTGAGCGATGTGAAGAGCAATTCAGTTTTAGGAAAAACAAAGGAACCAGAGAAGCTATACTTCTTATCCGACTGTTGATAAATAAATGTATAGAAGTCCAAAAAAGTATATATATTTGCTTCATATACTACAGCAAGGCGATTGACAGAGTCCAACATGAAAAATTAATCAAATGTCTTCAAGAAATAAGAATAGATGGAAAAGGCATCAGAGTGATTAGAAATATATATACTGGAAACAGACTGAATCAATAAGGTGTGAAGAAAACAGCTACTCACCATACATAGAAATAAGAAGAGGGGGAAAGACAAGGATGTATTTTATCACCCAGCCTATTTAATATCTACACAGAGAAAATCTTTAAACATATATAAGGAATGCCAGTTCTCTTGATTAGTGGGAAAATAATAAACAATCTGAGATATGCAGATGATCCTGTACTTTTAGCAGAAAGTGAACATGAACTACAAAAAACGAATAGATCAAGTCCATAAACCAAGTAAAGAATATGGACTGGATATATAAATATTTTTTTTTAAACCATAATAATCAGCAAAGTCACAGAAGAACAGGAGTTAAACATAAAAATACATGGAACCTACAACAAATAAAACGTTATGAATATCTTGGACACATAATAACAAATGACGGCAGATGTGAAACAGAGGTTAAAAGGAGAATAGGAATGGCTAAAAGTACTTTCAATGACGAGGAAAATATTAACATCTAAACAAATTACAAACAAGCTAAAAATTAGAATTATAAAATGCTACATCTGTTCTATATTAATGTATGGCTCAGAAACACGGACAATGAACAAACAATTGAAAGACAGAATTTATGCCTATAGGATGTGTATATATATAGAAGAATAGGGAGAACATCATGGAAAGAGAAGGAAACAAACAAAGTTTCAAAGGACAGCAGCACGCTCACTAGGTGGAACTATAAGAGGGCAGACTGGAAAATGTACCAGCATTTAACCAGTGTTCTAGCTAAGGACATGAACTTGGACAAAGACATCAATAGAGCAGTGAGTGAATTTAATAGATGTATACTACATGCTGCTAGTAAAACCATACCCAGGGGGGCACGCAAAAACTACAAACCCTACTGGAATGATGAACTGGAAAAGCTGCAAAATGAGATGGAAACATCTAGAAAGCAGGCTGAGAACAGACCTAGCCAAGAACATCACAACAAATATCAGCAAACAAAGGCTAAATTTCAAAGAGCCAAGTTACAAGCCAGACGGAACAGCTGGAAAGAAAAAACAGAGTCGCTGAACCTAGAAAGAGATACTAGGAAATTATGGAAACTTGTAAAACAACTAAATGATGAAGGTACAGGGAGAAATACCAGGATCACACTTTATAAAGATAAAAACATTTTAACAGGTAAACATGCAGCTGATTACTTTGCAGATTCCTTTGCAGAAGACAATAACATCAAAGTCAGCCCAGACAAACAACAGGAGGTTCGAGAGAACCAGCAAAACATTGGACAAGGCGAACCTATACATGAAGTCATGGAGGCACCAATCACAATGAGAGAACTGGAGCATGCAATATCCAAATTGAAAATGAAAAAGTCCCCTGGAGCTGATGGAGTGTCCAATGAAATGATTAGAAACCTGGGAATTGCAGCAAGAGCAAAGCTACTGCAGATCTTTAACACAAGCTGGTCCACAGGTAATGTACCACAGGCGTGGAGAGAAGCAATAATGATACCACTCCTCAAATCAGGAAAAGATGGCAACACAGTCTCCAACTACAGGCCCATCAGCCTCACAAGCTGTCTATGCAAAACAATGGAACGCATTATCAATCTTAGGATGCAGTGGTACCTTGAAAGTGAAAACCTTCTGGTATCACAGCAAGCAGGTTTCAGACAGTGCTACTCTACTGAAGATCAGGCAACCTACCTCTCCCAAGAGATTGAGGATGCCTTCCAAGATAAGAAACTGGTACTAGCAGCATGGATAGACCTCAGGAAAGCATTTGATAAGGTCTGGAAAGAAGGGCTCCTAAAGAAATTGCGAAATTGCAGGGTTAGCTCAAGAATGCATAAATGGGTAAAAGCATACCTGCATAATAGAAGAGCCAGGGTACAATTAGATGGTCGCAAGAGCAAGAAAGTTCTACTGCGTCATGGAGTCCCCCAGGGAGGAGTCCTGTCGCCCACACTTTTCTTGGTTTACATCAATGACCTAGTTGCTGAACTACCACACGGGATCAAAGTGGCAATGTTTGCTGACGACCTGGTGATTTGGTGCACAGAAGAACATGCGACAGTGGCCACTAAACAAATACAAAGAGCTATCGATGCCATAACCTTATGGGCTAATAGATGGTGCGTCAGCATTAACACAGATAAGTGCAGCACTACACTTTTTACCCTCTCACCAAAACAAAAAGCCGGTCATATCAAAATAGATGGAGAGCTCTTGAAAGAAGACAAACAACCCACATACCTCGGAGTTACTTTTGATGATAAACTGACATGGAAGCAGCACATAAACAAAGCAACAACAAAAGCCAGGAGGAAGTTAGCTATCCTGAGAAAACTAAGTGGAACCACATGGGGAGCCAGTGGGAATATACTCAGTAAAGTTTACCAGCAAGGCATAAGACCACACCTGGAATATGGTTCAGCTGCGTGGTGTCCTGCATCAAACACCACATTGCAAGATCTAGATAAAGTGCAAAACCAGGCACTTAGAATAATGTTGGGAGCAATGAAATCAACACCCATAGCAGAGATGCAGAAAATGGGAAGAATGCAAACACTTGGCGAACGCAGAGACACAAAAGTACTAATTCAGGCAGAAAAGTTTCAGTGTATGCCAAGTCATCCAATGAAGGAAAGATTCCAAAATCTAGCAATGGGACGACTGAAAAGAAGCAGCTTTATCCATCAAGCTAAACGACTCCGCAGACAACTTACAGACCTACCTGAAGTTGACAGCCCCTTAAGGCCTGTACCAGAACAAACCCCGTGGAGTGAAAGACATGGAATGCCAATATATATTCAGACCCATGTGAAAGGAATACTAAGCGTGGACGAACAGAACAGTGTGCAGCGAAGGACAGTCACCCTCAGTTTCCTGGATGAGGAATATCCACAAGATATATGGGTCAGAGTATACACAGATGGGTCAGCACAGAATGCCGTGAGGAATGGAGGTGCAGGTGTATATATAGAATATCCACACAAGCCTAGAGATACAATCAGAACACCGACAGGAAAATTCTGCAATAATTATGATGCAGAAATCCAGGCAATTAGTGTGGCAGCTAAAAAACTGCTGAACTCCAACTCTGACCTACAGCCTGTGGTATTCCTGACAGATGCAAGGTCAGTGCTTCAAGCTCTCCAGTCTGAAAAACTAACAGACTTGAAAAAACTACTTAGCGAATTGTCTTACCAGTATAGGGTAACCATGCAGTGGATACCCTCTCACTGTGGAATACCAGGAAATGAAAAAGCAGACCAACTGGCTAAGGAAGGTGCTGCCGAAGACCAACCAGATATACCAATCACCTACCATCAGAAAAAACAGATGATCAAGTCAATAAGAAAGCCACAAACACCAACACAAGATGACTATCATATTATGAACAGACCAGAACAAGTTATAATTCTACGTCTCAGAACAGGACACAACCGACTCCGCAGTCACATGTATACAAAGTTCAAGATTGGCAACACAGCCATGTGTACATGTGGACAGGCAGCACAGAGTGCCAAACATATACTTCAAGAGTGTTCTGAGCATGAAACGCTGAGGCAGACATATTGGCCAGAGGAAACAACACTGGAATCAAAACTCTATGGGACACTGTATGAACTACAAAAGACAGTGAGTTTTATTAAGGAGACAGAATTACAGATATAGACATGTTTCAAGTGAACGAAAGAAGAAGAAGAAGAAGAAGACCGTCCACGTGTGAATAACCTTACTGCAAAATAAACGACTCCACAAGGAAGTGAGAGCTGTCTGGGTAGATATTTATTAAAAACATGCCTTCAGACGATAGTTTATTATGAACAACATGTCGTGAAAAGCATTTTCATAAAAAGAAAACAGTGGTATATCAATAAAGAACAGGATATTCTTGACTCTAGCTCTATAATGACCCATATGTGTCTGTCCGTTAAAATATGCGCTATCTGCAAAATATAATTTATATAATTAATATATTCGTATGGTAGCTGCTGTTTGTTAATACAAGTATTCTGAGCGAATGTTCTTCTTTACAAACACCCTGATGACAAGAAAGATGGTTAGGGAATGTACAGAAACATAGTATTGTAAGGTATAAATAACCAAAATTCCAACAGATGTCCAACAAAATGGGGGAGTGCAACAGAACACTTTCTTTAAAAAACAGTCTATGTTATTGTGTGTATTGTTATTTAGTTTTTCCATGGTTTTTTTATAGTTAGTATTACAATAACATTATTAACTGAACATAATCTTTATCGTTTATTGTAAGGTATGTAATAAAATCAACAAGATATGCAAAGGCCGCAGGCCCGGACAACATAACAGCAGACATAATAAACATTCTAAATGAATTAGCTGTGAAAACTATCATGAAACTTAGCAATGACATATATATGAAACAGGCCAAATATCTAAAGACATATCATCAATATTCATACCACTACTTATAAGACGCCCATGGCTGTGTATTGTACAGATTATAGAACAATAAGTTTAATGAGTCATATAACCAAAAGGCTAATCAAGATACTGTAATACATAAAATAATCAAAAACAAGATAGACACTGAGCGATGTGAAGAGCAATTCAGTTTTAGGAAAAACAAAGGAACCAGAGAAGCTATACTTCTTATCCGACTGTTGATAAATAAATGTATAGAAGTCCAAAAAAGTATATATATTTGCTTCATATACTACAGCAAGGCGATTGACAGAGTCCAACATGAAAAATTAATCAAATGTCTTCAAGAAATAAGAATAGATGGAAAAGGCATCAGAGTGATTAGAAATATATATACTGGAAACAGACTGAATCAATAAGGTGTGAAGAAAACAGCTACTCACCATACATAGAAATAAGAAGAGGGGGAAAGACAAGGATGTATTTTATCACCCAGCCTATTTAATATCTACACAGAGAAAATCTTTAAACATATATAAGGAATGCCAGTTCTCTTGATTAGTGGGAAAATAATAAACAATCTGAGATATGCAGATGATCCTGTACTTTTAGCAGAAAGTGAACATGAACTACAAAAAACGAATAGATCAAGTCCATAAACCAAGTAAAGAATATGGACTGGATATATAAATATTTTTTTTTAAACCATAATAATCAGCAAAGTCACAGAAGAACAGGAGTTAAACATAAAAATACATGGAACCTACAACAAATAAAACGTTATGAATATCTTGGACACATAATAACAAATGACGGCAGATGTGAAACAGAGGTTAAAAGGAGAATAGGAATGGCTAAAAGTACTTTCAATGACGAGGAAAATATTAACATCTAAACAAATTACAAACAAGCTAAAAATTAGAATTATAAAATGCTACATCTGTTCTATATTAATGTATGGCTCAGAAACACGGACAATGAACAAACAATTGAAAGACAGAATTTATGCCTATAGGATGTGTATATATATAGAAGAATAGGGAGAACATCATGGAAAGAGAAGGAAACAAACAAAGTTTCTAACAACACGTAATATGAAGAAGGAATTATTAACGGAAATAAAGAACAAGCAAATAAAATATTTTGGACACATAAAAGGCATGACACCTTGTTGAAGACCTTACTTTCGGGTAAAGTGGAAGGGAGACCAGCAAGAGGTAGACAGAGAGAAGTAACATCACAAGATGAACATGTTATAGTCTAGCAGAGTGCACCACCAAAACAAGAGACAGGGGATGTTGAAGGTCTCTTGCAGACAACCTTCGTTGCGGAGACGGCATTTGATGGAGATATAAGGTGTGTGTTCTGGTAAACGATAACGGCTACCCAGGACGACGATGGATAAGAAACACTGCAGATAGATGAGACATGGCTATTGGATGCGACGAGTTAACCCGCTAAGATTCGTGAGGAGTTGAGAACATCCATAAAGAAGGCTACGTTTTGGAAAACAGCCTTCTGAAATAATTCATTTGACTTTACCTGTGATTTCAATGGCTAATGAAAAAAGCAACAAATAAAAATCACGGGAGAAGTCAAATGAGTTATTTTATAAGACTTTTTTCCCAATGTGCCATAAGATCTCATAACATCGATGGTCACTTGTCAAACGTGTAACTTCTCAAAAATGTATCCTACGTGCGCGGTGATATGATGCTACTGAAATGTATATTAAACACACAGTAAACAATTGTTGTGTGGGTACGTAGTTCTGTAATGTGTACTGAGGGAAAATGTGACATTGAATTCATCACAAAGAACAAGAGGTTTTTTGTCAGGGACTTATTTTTTGGAGGGTGGACATAACATAAACAATCAATCAATAAACCCATAACCCTTCAGGGTCGTAGGGGTACCAGATTGGATGCTTCAGCACACAGAGTCCTCCAGCGAATTCTATCCTCAGCGATGCGGATGAGTGAATAAACAAGTAACATAAACAAGTGAATCTCGGATCACATTTTGGGGGGGGGGGGCGGGATGAGGCAATATACATAGTTCCCATGTACTTAACCTCAAGTATAGGTAGATATCACATGACCACAATCGCTATGTAATTCTTGTCTTCTCTTGCTCTATCCACGTGTGCCGCTAAGTGGAGGAGGTGTCTTGGGGAGCCGAAGTCCTCTTTCTTTTGTGTTAACTGTGATGCCGCGAACATTTTTCAGCCATGATGTTTTAGTGTGTTTCCGATGTCATATATCCAGCTTCGTCTGGGTCTTCCCCTGTTTCTCTTTTCAAATGATGTTTTATTGAAGGCTATTGATGGAATACAATCTAGTTCAATTCTGATAGGTGGCCGAACCACTTGATCCTTTATATGTCTATGTATTATTTGCACGATATTGTTTTTAAGAGTATTCTTATAGTGTTATTATTTTTTCTCTTTTACCCTCAGGCACTTCTTTTCGCATACAGCGAGTTTTTGTTATAGTGTCTCTATCAAGGTCAAGGTCTGGCATTGGAAGCACAGTGTCGGCATGAACTGTGTGCAGGTAAGCGTTTTAGAGAAGGCTAGAAGAAATGTCACAGTGACTACTTGAAACCACCTCTCAAGCACTGTCGGATTAACACAAGCTCTTAGGCAACCACAGTTCTTGACCATCCAGCCTGTAACAGTCCGATAAGAGCGAGTATTAAAACAATTGAACAGGATAGACCATTGCAGGCGATTACAAAAAGAGAGAGTAATTATACTGTTTTCCTTCATCTTAAGACCTACTGCATTCCTGCTTACACTGCAACAGGTCTGTCATAGCCTAGATTGGCCATCTCATCCGCCATATGATGACTCACAAACAATCAATCCAAACATTACCATTCGAAATACCATGCACATCTTCGCTTTCGGAGGAACATCGGTGAATACAATTTCCATCTGGTTTTTATGTAACAATTTGCCTTAATTGTTACAACTTTATAATCACTCATGTTAATTAACTAGATCTTGTAAACTGTTAAACTATTTTCTTTCAATATTTTGTAATGTAACAGTGTTTCAATGTGGGAGATATTAAAAGACATATTCTCAAAAATCATGTTCATCGACAAGTAGCGCATCTTATGAAAAATAGTCATAGGTCAGGACATTCTTTAGTGTCATATGTGTACAATTTATTTCGTGATATGTTATTTTTATTTACATCTCCATGTTTGAAGACAATGATAGGTCCAAGTGCAGCAACCTGCTGTCAGGGATGAAGATAACTCCTCATGCGTAATAAGTCGCAGTAAATATTAGGTGGTGTAGCCAATTCCCATCCTTGCTGTGTTTACCTCCATTAAAGGGGGGAAGTACACATAGGAGACGGTAGGGTTACAAAGTAATTCATATTTTAAAACGGCTAAAGTTACATGGCTGTAACTTTCACAGTTGATTCCTGAATGAATACACTATAATTGTAAGGTAAAATGTTTATTTCTGTATACAAGTAACTCGAAATTGTTTGGTTTTGAAAAAATAAGCTTAAAATTTCATGTTCAAATGGTACGGTCAGTTAGGTAAACATTTTGAGAAGATATTAAGTACAAATGAGTTGTAATTAAAAATGTATGCATATAAATGGAATAGCTATGACACGTACTACGGATATTAGAAAATATTTGTAAACTTTTCATACATGCTGGTTCAAAGTTCACACATTTTTAGGTGAAAATTTTCCAAATTTGATTGACTTCAAAAATTGTAAATATACATAGATAGCAAAGTTCTTAGTATGTGCTATATGGAACTATGTAAGCATTATTCATGCAGAATTTCATAAATATTTGTTAATGTTTACAAAAGTTATGAGTACAGAATATTGGCCAGAGGAAACAACACTGGAATCAAAGCTCTATGGGACACTGTATGAATTACAGAGGACAGTGAGTTTTATTAAGCAGACAGAATTACAGATATAGACATGTTTCAAGTGAACGAAAGAAGAAGAAGAAATGAGTACAGAAGTGACAATTACATCAAAAATATTGCGAATGAACGATAAGAAAATGTACACATTAACAATATAATTCCTTAGCTTAATAACCTCCTACGAGGTATGGATACCCTTCAGCTTCAACGTGTGCTTCATATAGAGCCAATCTCCTCCTTCTCCAGGCTCTTCTGATTTCTAGGGTTGCTTTGGTAACATTATTTATTGCTTTTAACAGTCTCTTAAAATCAGTTTTTGCGAAGTAATCCAAAGTAAATGTTCTTCATATCACTTCCAGCAACCTAAGTGTAGCTTGTAGATCTTGTGTAGCGCAGTGGTTAGCGCACTGGCTTCGCATATGTATCGGATTAATACGGGAAGTAAAGACTGCAAGGGAGAGGTGATGGCTACCGCCCTCATTTGCAGAGCCTCTGAAATGTGAGATCGCTAACATCTCACACCCATACGGCATTAATAAATGCTATGGGTAACTTGTAACCACTGTAAAGATCAAGGAGAGAAGAGATAGAGGTAGACAAAGAGAAAAGTTACTAGATGGGCTTGTATTGTGGCACGGTAGAAGCTCACCAACCGAGCTTATTGACAACACAAGAGACAGAGTCGCGGAGAAACATGATCTCCTACGCCAGTCGGCATGGCACTTGATTGATTGATGGGTAACTTTACTTACTTACTGTTGATGGACTCATCAATATTTCTGCAGTACTGAGAAATATTTTTTCTGAGACTGTGAATTGATAACTTTATTACAAATTGATACCTAACTTGACATGTGTGCAAGAAAGATGTGCAAATTCAAAACGAGGATATTCACCACAATTATACAGGGAGGTGTTCATTGTTTTAATATTAATATGAACTGTTCACTGTTTTTCTGAAACATACTGAAAATGTTCTTGCAATATTTCTTTAAAATCCCTGACCAACCCCCCCCCCCTTTACATATCTCAAAAGTCTATATCTTAAAAACTATAAACTCTACGATCAAATTTCTTAAAGCAAAATGTGCATAAATAGATACTCTTTGATATGATACCAATTTCTTCGTACAATTAAAAAATATCGATATTTCTTTCAATTTTGGTACTAATTTACAGCTGAGTCGACTGGCTGCGTCAGGCAAGAAATCACAACCAATGTTTTCTTCTTGTCCAGACCTGGTTTCTAACCTGGAGCGCTGTAACCCGGTATCAATTATACTACGGCGCATCACTTGAAGAAAAGTAGCATGTAAATGATGAAAGGTAGACTAATTCTTATATTTCTGTTAAAACAAAAAAAAGGATGTAGGCATATACGTCATTTTCAAACAAATATCAATAATAATCAATTGTTAGAGGAGATCCGACAAGGTGAATAGTGCCACAGTAATAATAATAACAAGCGATAACATCAATGATAATGTATTAGTGTCACTGAACACTAATATAACTATCAATATAGCACAAGCGAGATAATATATTGCTTATATATAACTAAACATGATTGTGCCTATTTGTATCAAATACAATGAGATGCCGCGGTAAAACTACCCCATTGTATTCATCGTATTGTTTATTATTAGGCCATATTTCTTCTTCTTCTTCGTCTGCGTTCGTTCTCAAATTCCTGCAGATTAACAGGATGTAGTCCAGAGAACGGAATGTGTTGTGTCATGGTTTACAGCACTGCTGCGATATCTGCGCCTTTCGGCCGGACACATCCGACTTCAGCATGGCTTTAGGTCACTGACCGTATATGGGATGGGACAAGCAACTCCATCCCATAACCTCCTTAGTCGCTTTTTACGACATGAGTGGAAGGTAAACAGTGTTGCTATTCTTTGCTCACCTTTCAGGCCCCGGCAACACACGGGCGAGGCCATAATTCTAATTCGTGGTTGTTGAAGGTCACTATTGGACCGTAACTTGAAAGCAGTCCTACATCCCTGGTTTTTTTTAATTGACATTACTTTACTCGTGCTATTTTTACTATTTATTATTTATATTAGTAATCAGCAACAATAATACATTACCATAGATGTTACTTTTCGGAACAAACCTTACAATATGTAAATATGGTAACAGGAGATGGAGTCTGTGAAACCAGGAAGTGCTGATTTAACTTTTTGTTAAATAATTGAAGCCTCCTGGTGAGGCAATACTCTGTCAACCTTGTGCCAACTTTCATTTTGCTGGGGCCATATAACTAATGTAGATGACAATTCACACAATCCTGTAATCGAAAGGTTAGAACGATCCTTCTTTTTTTTACTTGAAAGCCCATAACAAAAATAATTTAATCTATCGAGAGAAAAGACACCATGCACCTCTATCAAAATGTATTCATTGAATAATGCAAACAAGACAGAATGGGACAAGTAATTAAAATGAATTACATAAAAGAGAGTATCGGGTGTCGGATATAAAATGTCGTAGCTAATATCAGGGATTGTATATCATGAATCATGATTGCTATGTTAGTGCTTTAGCTTCTAAATAAATACTTTATCGACATCTAGGCTCGTAGATAAAGGAGGTGCTTGGGGTAAGGAGTGGCGGAATAATTATTGGAATGCCAGAAAGAGGTTAGTTGTTTTAATAGGTTTAGTGCATTTTACAGTTTTCTGAATTTTCTTTATAGGGCCTTTTCTTTAGATTAGTTAACTTTGGCACAACGAGTAAGCATCTATTGTGCTAACGTATGTGCTGTAACCCATGTTCTAATGCAGATGTGTTTATTAAATGGGTGTTACTTGTGCAAGTTGTTGCAGACCCCTAGCAAATCGGAACATGACTTTTAGAACTAGGAACTTGGCCAAAACGTCACACCCCTACTTAATAATTTTCACAAGATAGGTCATAATGTTTTCCACCAAAAGGTAGATCTGACAAACGAAATCGCATGAATGGTCTTTTTTTTTTTTTTTTTTTTTTTTTGGCAACGCTCCCCTGAAGAGAAACATATCTAAGGCCATGTCACCATGTTCGTGCCAGACCGAAATTTTGCATTTCAGTGCTGTTCTAAAAAAAATTGCGGGTTCGTCCAGTCCACTGCAATAATTTCTGACGATGTCGGTCCTTAAGAAAAGTACCTCTGTAGGATCTTTTATCCACAATAGAAGTATCGTGCAGCCAGTTTCTGACCGTTTGAACTGAAATTCGACGCGCTGATAGCAATGATGGAATGTGGAGGACTCAGATGCAAATAGATTTCTCAGGTGATGCAGGAGTTGGGACTCTGTCAGGAAGTACATAAAAACCATACAAATAGGTGGAAACGAAACGAACAAAAAGATGATGTAAATTACCGAACAAAATGAATAAAGACAAGACCACAACAACCGAGAACTAGACAAAAGAGTGGTCGGAATTTAGTCCAGAAAGCTTGAGCGTACCCAAGCCAAAGATAAGGCGATTTTCTAGAGTGTACCTAGATCTATCATTGATGGTGCATGATCTGATGACAGTGACCTGAATATCAGGAGCACCATGGTGACCATCGCCGTTGAAGTGTATGACAACAGGAGTAGGTGTTCTACGCTTGATGACATGAAGATGATTACAGAAGCTGTCGCTCAATCTTAAGCCAGTTTCCCCGATATACTGCTTGCCGCAGCGTTTACATATGATCACGTAAATAATATTACGGGATTCATATATAAAGGCCTCATCGATGGGGAAAGTGGTCTTGGGAAATGAAATGGAGCGCATCTGAACCACATAAGGTCTTGTATAGCAACCATCGCGTGAGCAACGAACAGTACCAAAATGATTGGTAAGACTTAAGGTGGCTATGAACTAAGATGTCCTTCAGATTTTTGTCACGCCTATAGGCCACCCGAGTTAAGTCCTGGAAACCGACATAAGTGTCAGACTGGAGAAGAGAATAATTTTTAAGCATGATGCGTCGGACAGAAGAGTTGAAAGTTGGGGGAATGAAGGGGATGAAAGCAGTGGCGTATCCTGGGGTCTGAAAGAGAGCATGCAACTTTTAAAAAATGATAATTTTCTACTCACCCAGTTATTTGAAGTTCAGTTCTATTCTGCGGCTCTTTCTGCTAAAGTCCTCTGTTACTTTGTTATAAAAGTCATCATTGCCTTTCATCTCTACAAGAAGGTCTTTTTCAATTGACATCATTGATAGAGCAGAAAGACGACATTGCCCCTGCGAGTTCATTATGACATTTTTAATGCGTTTTAATGCAGAAAACGAACGTTCCACTGAAGACGACGATGCAGGAATTGTCAATATTAATTCACAAAGTTTATGAAGTTCTGGAAGACCACTGTGAAGTCCTTTGTTCAAAAGAAATCTATGAACCACAAAGCCAAACGACATTCTTATATAAATCATTGTTAAATGAACGGACACATTTTGTTCCTTCTCGTTTCAAACTGCTTAACGCAGGAATCGGTCTGCCCATTTTTACCAAGTCCAATTTTTCATTAAATGTTCGCGATTGAAACGGTCGCTCAAATAAATCTACAACAACATCATTAATAGAATCAGCCATAATAACCACCACAGTAAACAAATATACTAAGTTTAGTAATTAACAATAGCAATACACATGTTTCTGTACAAACACAAAATATTAAATATCAGCTGATTAAAATCACGTTTGAAGTTTTGAAATCGAAACTACATCGCTGTGTAAATGTGCGTGTGTGTTGAGTAAGATCACGTGACGTGTACCAAAAGTGACCAGAAATAGCTTACTAAACAAGTGTGTGTGTATGCAATCAAGATTTAAATTGCTTGCATTGTTATCATTAGTTTAACATTCAAATAAAAGTACTAGAACATAGAAATTGCACTGTTTCACACCAGTAAATAATTGTTCATCAATCAATTTATTATTTGCCAGTGCTAAATTGTTATAATAGTGATTGAATCATAAAATGTATTATTTTTTTTTTCATCGCAAGCTTACTCTGGAGACAAGGATTTAAAAAAACACACAGTATATCACTGCGCTTATATGTAAAGGGACTATTTTAACGAAAGCAACTTTAAAATTGCTTCAGTGTGGCCACTTGCAACTTTCATATGTGTTGCCAGCACTAATTTTCGGAAAAATTCAGATTTGTGAGAAAAATATTATAAAATATATTTTTGAGCAATGCTGCAAGGGCTAAGTTTGGATGGGGGATAGATCACTGACTGATTTATCATTTTCGCAACTCTTGAAGGCATGCAATGCTTGCCTTGCTTATGCTTAGCATACGCCACTGGATGAAAGTTAAGAACACGTTTGACACTATCAGAGGAGGAGGAAGAACTCTGAGAGTTAGTCAATGTATCAAGGCGAGATAACTGGCGTACGTGGAGTCAATCGGATGAAAGAATGCTGTCAGGAGACCAGAATCTACGGAAAACCCATTTATCTCAGAGGATTTGTCGAGAAAATCTTCGTAATCGCTACATGAGCGACGATGGCGAAGAAGCTGAGAATATGGCAGAGAGTTGCGACAAGTGGGAGAATAAGTGCAGAGGAGAAAGCCGTGTGCATCAGTAGGTTTATAGTAAACGGATGTGCTGAGGTAAGGGGAATGAATGGTGACAATGATGTCAAGGAAGTTCAATTTCAAGTACAATTTGAAGAATCTTATATGTGAATAGTTTTACGCATATGTGATTGCTAGCGAGGATCTTCTGCGAAAAGTTTGCTCCTCCAAGAAATATGTCATGTAATTAATCAAGATTATAAGCTAATGATTGTACAATTGGCTATTTAAATTATTTTTTTTCGTATTTTGAAAAAGGCGTCCATTGAATTTTTGTTTTTTAACCTGACTGTTTCTTCGTCGATTCACTAAGAGTAAAATAGACTTAATTGGCAGCTATTACAATAAAATTGTGCTGATTGTCAGTTTAATCCTGGACGACTCAAATGAAACATTTAAAATGTTCTTTTTGTCCTCTTTTTTGTTTTATTATGTCCTCCTTTTAGTGTCCACGTATCTGACAACCCTAATCGTAACGGGTGAGGATGAATGCGTCACTTGCTGCATCTGCAAGAGAATGTTTCAGAAACCATACGATGAAGATTCCAAAGAAGGTGGGGACTAGAACGCACCTCTGCTTTACTCCAGTCTTTACTGCTAAGCTATCAGACGTATTGCTCTCGAATGATACATTTTCGCGCATGTCTTGTATATAATCTTGTATAGAGCTGGTCTACTAACAATGTCAAAATCCTTAGTTAGATCCACGAACGCCATAAATGGTGACTTCCCCTGCTCTCGACATTTTTCCTGTAATTGACGAAGACCATATCGGTAGTGGATCTTTTGGCTCCGAAACCACACTGTGACTCTGGCAGGACACATTTAGTAAGCAGTTGGGGTCGCTTTAGAGGTGATACGTGCAAAAACCTTCAGTGATGCCACTGTAGTTGTTGCAGTCACCAGTGCCACCATTGTTCTTGTAGAGAGTTACTATCTTTGCGCCCCGCACATCTTGGGGGATTTTCCCTTCTCTCCAGCACGTTATAAGTAGTTATAACAGGTGGGGGAAGAGGACATCTCTGTTTTCCTTTACAGTTTTCGCGGGAATGTTGTCTGCTTCTGTTGCTTTGCCGCTTGCTAATTTATTTATATCATCAAGGAGGTCGGCCTCTTTGAGTTCATCATTCAGCTGTTATTTCATGTTTACTCTCAAGTATTTGATCTAGTTGTTGGTCTGCAAGTCTGTCTTTGGAATAAAGAGTTGAGTAGTGCTCGACCCACTTTTAAAGTTGTTTGGTTTTGTCTATTATGTGATCTCCTGCTTTGGGTTTTAGAGGGACAATTTTGGAGATTTTTTGCCCTAGAGCTGCTTTGATGTTTTCATACATCATTTTGGAGTTTCCCATATCAGCAGCAGTTTGTATTTTAGAGCATAGATCCAACCGATATTTGTTTGCACATGTTAATGATTCTTGCTGCACTTGTTTTGTGGGCTTGATGTGGTCGTGTGATCTATTTGACGGGGTTAATATTTTACTTTAGGAATGCTTTCTTTTTCATTTCAATAAAGGGGAGGAGTTATGTTACGTATTTACAAGTCAAGAGAAGTAATTTGATATTTAGACTCCAACTTTTGGCGCTTGGCGCAAAAACCAGTTTTAGATTTCACTAATTACACTTATGTGTAAATGTGTAATCTCCTCCAAGGATGAATTGAAAGGAAGGGTCATTGTGTTCTAACTTTAGAATGAATATTCTAGAACAGTATTTGCGGGAATTGTACCGATTAATATAAATTTGGAAATGTGTACATTCTTATTCTGGTTTCAATATGACGGTATTTGAAAGCGTGAGTTAAAAATCTCACTTAAAGCCTATGAAATTAGCCCGCAGATAGAATGGGAATTGGGGTGTTCAACCACAATTCTCCCCCCCCCTTTAAGCGAAAGCAGAACATGAATTTTAGCACTAAGAACTTAGCCAGAAGACGGGTAAAAGGCCCCCCAAAATACCCCCCCCCTATCGATTTTTCATAAGAAGGTCATCAAATTGTAAATCAAAACAGATGATTTGACACCCGAAGACTCGCAAATGATTTTTTGGGGCACACCACCCACTCCCATATTTAAGATAGCATATCTACGGCCCTGATTTGAAATATACCAAGATACATTGGAAGCACGTGCATAAAGTAGAGCTACATGGCGATCTAAACCAATATAATTTATATATATATATTTATATTTATATCAATGCATGTATATGCATTCATATAGGCCCCTATTTAAACGTCACGCATATGAGTGCGTGTATGTATATTTGTTTATAAGGAGAAGGGGAGCATCAAAATCTTGAAAGTGCTTAGGGCACCCAAAGCTGTTAATCCGTCTTTGAGCCTTATCCACACCATGAAGATTGTGCAACCCGTCGAAATTAACATTCGACAAAAATGACATAAAACTCTTCCTAGACAAATAAAATGACGACACATAACATAACCATTCTTTTGCCTACAACCTGCTGGTAATCTAGTAGGGCTAATATGTTACAACAAGAAAGTTCCAACGAGAGTTCGAACTCTGATAAATATTACAGAAAATGAGGAATAGTTTTCGGAGATTACGCAAATCTTTAAAACACTTCACTCTAATATTAATTGATAGTAAAAGAATTGGAATGCCATATTTTAATTAAAAAGGTTAGTGTTTTTCTTTCGAAAAGAAATTGTTTCTAAAATTTCTTAATTTGTACAAGTGCATTTTGGTAAAACGAGTTGGCAACTATTTGGTAAATGTATTTTAATGGATATTCTAATCTAATGAATGTTGTAATATCAAATAGTTTATTAAAAATGGGCGCTACTTGGGGAAGGTGACGTCCTGTTAAGGGTTCGACAGCGATTATGAAAAGAACTTTAAAACGATTATTTACTATTCTGAATCTTAAATACAAAATATGAATAGGGGGCGTATTTCTAAATTCTTGTATAGGATTAGAGAAAATATATTTCATTTTACTATGTGTGTAAATTAATTCGTATTATGAAAAGTCGGTGTTTGATAATCTAGGAAGAGTAGACCTGCCGGATTTAAATTTTCCAAGAAACCAATTATTGTATTATTTGTTCAACATAATGGTTGGTTGGTTGGTTGGTTGGTTGCTGATCCAGCGGTCCATGGGCTCATGCCCTTTGACCCAATGCCACTGTGTGATATATGCATGTGTTTGTGAGTTGTTGTTTTGTTCCATGTGTTCCATTTATCTGGCCCTGGAGGGAGAAGCATTTTCCTGATGTCATCCAGCGCTGGACATTCAAAAAGGTGGTGGTCAACAGTTTCATATGGATGAGTGCACAGCCGGCACCCTGGAGTGTGTTGTGGTTGTATTCTGTTCAGGTGATTCTTAAGCTGTACATGTTGTGTGCGCAGTCGGAATATGATACTCTGGTCTTTTCTTTCCAGGAGGTTGATAATGTCTTTAGGATTTGGGCTGGTGTTCAACATAATGAAATGTATGTGTACTTGAACGGCGAGAATCCGTTATATTACTTTACCATAGTTCTCTTGGGAAAAATAACAAAAAAGTATTTGGCAGGACAAAAAGGTTTAAATTACATATTAAACAAGAAAAGGCACAAATCGCACTAGTTTCTAGTGAAAATAAATACATTTCTAATAAATTATTGTATGCAAAAACAAAATAATACTTTGCTATGCTTACGTTAAACATTTAAAAAAATTAAAATTAGGCTCTATCTACTGCTTTTTAACATCTAAATAAAAATGTAGCTCATATAATTTCTATTCTTGTGCAACCATGTTCCTAAACTTCTCTGACAATTGAATTTATTTTAACAATGCTTCACTACTTTTTAAGCAACTATGAAAATCTTGACAGGACATGCCTCCGAAGTTTATTGCATAAATTTAATAACTTATTACTCTCCTTTGTCCATTGGTCTGCAGAAAGGACAAAAGTTGCTCCACATATAAATTGTAAGAAGATAAAACAAATACGAATTTAGCAAATTTTAACATTTCTAAATGACAGTTAATGTTTGCAAAGTTTTTAAAATATTTTGTCCATGTTTGATTGAAAAACAATTAGTTACATTTTTTTAAATGATTCTTATATTTTTTTACGAATAATGATAAGTTACTACTATCTAAACACATGATATCACCAAATGGAAAGTAAACTTTAGTAAGAGTTGATTCTGCATCATTGCATTTGGGTACATCATTAGGAACCATCCAAGTAAAACAAGAGCCATCTTACAGGGTTAATTAATGGACAACAACATGTCCCAATAGTCTAAACAATTAGTATAGGGCCCTATGCCTACTTATTTTGTTGGTTATATAATATACTATATATTAAACATATTATTATAATTCATTTTCTTTTATATTTTAAGAATAACACAAAATTCAAATAACCTATTGGGCATACTATACATTTGGAGTTAATAATTTTTACTCAATTTAAAACAAATTGTGGGGAACGCAAAATGATCTAAAACAAACCGCTCTATACATGAACAACATTGGACTGAACGTTTAACAATTGATCATAGGGAATGAAGGAGTTACGGAATGACGTTCTTGCACTCTGGCCAAACCATAACCAGTCTCCCCCAGCACATATTGAAGGATATTCATACCAATAGTTCCCGTAACTCGCCATTTGAACGCATTACTTATTCTATACTGCAAGCGTCACACTCAATATCGAATTCCGACAATTGAAGCTTATTCCCCCATACAAGCTACACGGACATTGGAAGACTCCCAAGGAGTTAATCATGAACAATAGTAATCTCTATTTTGCGGACACCTCCGGAGCGATGGGGCATATATTCATATAATTCATCCCTGAAAGCACCTCAAACAAAGTGTTCAGATCGTCTAGTTTAAGCTGTCTAAAGGTCATGTAACAACTTAAATTCCGTATTTGCACACGTTTGGAAGCATAATTACTACTTTCTGTGTGTCGACACGGATGGCCTTTAGTTGTGTAGTCATTTTACCTAGATAGTATTATGGCGAAACGTACACGTAAACGAGTCTAAATGGATTTGAAAATTATAAACATTTGGAAGAAAGTTTCTCTGATTATTCTAGCATTCATTATCTGATTCTAAAAGTAATTTAGAAAGTGTTAATTTCAGTGGCGTACCGAGGGTGGTCGGGGGGTGCGGCACCGGGAATCAAGGCTTGAGGGCATCAAAATGACCATCAAAATAATGAAAACTTTGAAATTAGGTTTAAGTGACTGTGTCGTGCCAAAGTTGATATCCAGCACCATTTAAAAATCGCAATTTTTTTTGTTAAGCACAATTATTTGGCGATTATATAATAGCACACTTTTTGGCACATTATTATAAAACATCTTAAAATTAAAATTAATTAATGACTAGATATAGTTCCACTCGAAAGAAGACACTCCCACAATTTACTTCACAAGTGTCGTGCTGAAGTCGGATGTGTCAGGTCGAAAGGCGCAGATATCGCAGCAATGCTGTAAACCATGTCCCAATGCATTCCGTTCTCCGGACTACATCCTGCTAATATGCATCAGTTTGAGAACGAACGGAAAAGAAGAAGGATTCAAAAGTGTAATTTTAGCTTATAAGAAAAACGAAAAAATAAGTTTTAGTTTCGATCGAGTAGGCAAAATATTCAGTCGTTCACTTAGCACCGTAAAAGTCTATGAGTTTGATTCTTTGAGCAGTCTTTGAGTTAATAAATAGTTGTCCACCGATATTGTCTATTTTCTCCATAATTACTGAGCGCATAGGCTTCATATTTTGCATGAGTACATTATTTCATAACCACGTTACAGATTTATGATTTATTATTTTATAGATTGAACGGATTTATCGCAGCAGTCGCTACGAATGTCGTTTTTAATGTAGCAATATTTTTCTATTGATAGTCGTAAAAAATAGACGGATTTACACTACTAATTATCATATTTTTTGTCAATAAGGAGAAGTGTGTCTTATTTCTTTATTGTTGTTTTTTGTTTGTTTCTCCAATGATTCATTGGCTGTTAGGCAAAGTGTGAATCTACTATATCAAGTGACATATTCTTTCCAGAACGTTGCCTTCGTCGTGGATACTCTGAACGCCTCTTTGTTCCGTGCGACCAGACCTGCATTGGCCAAAGACATGTGCATACATTCTTCGATGTCGCTGGTCCATCGTTTTCTTGGTCTTCCTCTTCTTCTCTTACCCGGCACTCTGCAGAACGTTGCCTTCGTCGTGGATACTCTGAACGCCTCTTTGTTCCATGCAACCAGACCTGTATTGGCCAAAGACATGTGCATACATTCTTCGATGTCGCTGGTCCATCGTTTTCTTGGTCTTCCTCTTCTTCTCTTACCCGGCACTCTGCAGAACGTTGCCTTCGTCGTGGATACTCTGAACGCCTCTTTGTTCCTTGCAACCAGACCTGCATTGGCCAAAGACATGTGCATACATTCTTCGATGTCGCTGGTCCATCGTTTTCTTGGTCTTCCTCTTCTTCTCTTACCCGGCACTCTGCCCTCTAGAATCAGTCTTTCTATGCTATAGTGTCCAAAGTACTGTAGTTTCCTTCTTATGATGGTATTTAGAAGCCAATGGATAAATCTTCCAGTGAAGGGTATTTAGAAGCCACCCGTCGTTTAGTTCAGTAATTTCAAAACTTCAATGTTATTCTTTTTCTCTGTCCATGATATTCGTAGGATCTTTCTGTAGCACTTCATTTCAAATGAATTTATACTTTTGGATGTTGTCTTGTTTAAAGTCCAAGTCTCGCATCCATATGTTGCCACTGGGAAAACACATGATCTTAAAATGGTTAATTTAGTGCCATTATTACTATTCTGCCATAGCTTTCTCATGTGTGTTAATGTGAGTGTTGCAATTGCGAGCCTTCTTCTAATCTCGACTGAACAATCTCCAGAACTGTTTATATTTGCTCCCAGATATTCGTAATTTGTTTACAATTTAATTGTATTAGCCAATTAATCATCATTGATTAAATTATATTGCTGTGAAATGTCTTTAGTGAGCATCTCCATCCATCAAATGTTACAATCTTAGAACGTCAATTAATATTTACATGTGTGCCACATTAAGTCATCATCATCATCAGGTGCCATGCCGGCTGGCGTAGCGCTCATGGCTCTCCACAGCTCTCTGCATTATGTATCAAGGGCGATGTCGTTTCCTTGCCGTGCCAGGTTGACAAACTGTCTAATATTTTCTCACGTGTTCGCCCTCTGTCTCTGTTGCCTTCAATTTATCTTGTTGTGACTATGTTCTCTAAACCTGCCTGTCTCGTCTCATGAAGTGGCGAGAAAAAAGAAGATTGCCTTTTTCTTATATTGTTGATTAAGGTCCGTTTCGCATTTGACTATTTCAGCACCTCTACATTAGTTTTTCTAGCAGTCCATGGTATCTTTGTTGCCTCTAATTTCCCAATTTCCAGTTTGTTTATTCTCTCTTTCTCTCCTCCAATGACAAGGTCATATTACACAGTATATTATTCATTGTTTTGAATGTTGTTTTTGCCTGTCCTATTCGGTTTCATGTTGAACTTCTTCCATTTGCTGTAATCATTGTACCTAAATACTTGAATTTGTGGACCTGTTTTAATATTCACTTTGAATAAGAATTTTTTTTAGAGATTTCATAGTTGATTATAATAAAATAATAACAGAACGCCATTTTTCTCAAAGTTGCATCTCATAGCCGACGTGTTTTTTTTATGTCTTCAATATATCATGTTTTTGTAAATAATTACAAGTTATAATAAAACAACATTTGCAACTATATTACAACCATGTCTTTGAAAGATTTGTTTCACTGAAAAGTATGAGATTGTACATGTATTTTTCGCAAGAAGCGCAACGCATTGCTCTATTTTATAAGATTTCTAAGCCCTCAAAAAGAACACAGCGTGCCATGGGTATAAGCTACAAAACACTACCAGGGTAGTTACGCGACGATAACCGTAATTTAAAAATAAATCAAAAGAAACGAGAGGAAAAAAAACTGTAGATAATTTTGATGAAGAAATTATTAATAGAGCATATTATATAAAAGTCAATAGACTTCTGGATTGTAAAGAAAAGGATTTCTAAAACTAAATTATGGAAATATGTAAAGGTACCAGATTTGCATTTCGGAAATATAAAATATGGCAGAAGCGTCATTTATGAGAAAATCACATTTAGTAACTATGAGAAGTAAATATTTGAGTCAAATCAGGGAGATGAGTAAAGAAAATTATGATATTATATATAGAAATGAAACATGGATAAACGCTCACCATACTAATGAAAGAAAAAAAATGTAGATGGTACTATTAAAAGATATATACCAAGCTACAAAAGACTAATAATGGTACATGGTACGGGAGCAATACACACAAAAATCACAGACAAATTAGAAAACTGCCAGTACATACTACAACAACAGAAGGAGAATGCAAATTATTCAAAGTCGCTATCATACAAGCCGCAGAAGAATTATGAGAATACAGGAACAGAAGTGTAAAGAAACCAAAAATAACAGTATGGTGGAATGAGGAAGTCAAAAAGTTACAATTAACATATCAAGTGGTTTTCACACACTTCCAGACTACCAACAGACAGCATGCCAGAAATGGCCATGACATATAGACATCACGGCTATAAATCCAGAGGCAGACCATGTAAGAAATGGATCACAGAAATCAAAGAAGCCACATCAACAAGCTTACAAACAGCTCACAAGAAGGCCCTCTACAGAGAACTCTTCTACCTTTGACGCCGTAAGGCAAACAAGGGACACAGTGTATACGTAGATAGATATATAGATAGACAATAAGAACTATAAACAAGAACAGGGGGAAAACGAGAAGAAATTGGATTTTTATAACATCAATATAGGGCCTAATAGTGAACATATGAAAACAACACAGCCGATATGACATATCTATCAATGTAAATACATATGTGATATTAATATGTAATATATAGCCTTCCCTTGTTGGGTAACAAGACCATACTGACAACCGTTAAACATAGTAAGCTGTTGTGATTTAGTGTTTCGCTGAGAACGGAAATTCTCTCAAAAATATTAATGCGGAGCAAATTAAAACGTGTTAGACATGGGAAAAACAACAACAAAAGGCATAGACATGCTTGACAATTAATTTTCTCCGCATTGTAGATTGAATTCAGAAAATGTTTTGATAGAATATTTCAGACTGTCAACACTACAACTTAGAATGCTCACACTAGGGCAAAGATAAATATAATGCGGTATGTACAATGTATGTTTACGTTTATTTTACATTAACAAGATTCTAAACAATAATACAATTATGTGAACGTTTAACTGTAAACTTTTTATCTCTTTGCATATAGTCTCAATGCAAACGAAAGAAAAATATTGCATTCGGAATACTTCATTTTTACCCATGCAACAACAAATGTACGATACGCCTATACCAGCAATTACTGTTAAATTTAATTTCCACATAAAATAAAATCATTACTACCTTAAAAACGACATTCGTAGCGACTGCTGCGATAAATCCGTTCAATCTAGAAAATAATAAATCATAAATCTGTAATGTGGTTATGAAATAATGCACGTATGCACAATATGAAGTCTATAAGGTCAGTAATTACGGAGAAAATATACAATATCGGTGGACAACTATTTATGAACGCACTAGCATTCTATGTTATAATTCAACGATTCTAGCATCGGTATAGATCAAACATTTAAATCGAGTTTTTAACTTTGCAAGGCACAATCAGGCTCGTGTTTCAACACATCATAACGTCCTATAAACTAACTATAACCATTGAAGAAATCAGATTGTGAAAAAGTGTAAAACATGGTGTGTACAAGTGCATTCTGGTTATTTTTAAAAAAAAACCTCCTTAACGGTGAGATAGTCTTCAAAGAATTATCATTTTATTATATTTTTTATTTTCTTTTCTGTTTTTTTTTAAATTCTCTTTAGTAAGAATCATATTAGAATTAATTTCAATACGTTAAGGGTAATTTTCAATATTTTTCTTCAAAAAGCCATTTAAACTTATTCAAAATGCCTTTAACCTTTTTTTAAAAAAAATCTCGAAAATTGTCGGGCGATATCAAAGAATTTAAATTGTTCCATCATTATTCTATGCACTTATCGGGAAAAATTCACAACTTTCAGATATCTAACGGTTCATTTATTTAAAATAATACTTTAGGGTGAACCATTACAATTAATTGATTCTTTGCCGATAACTAACGAGATTAACTAAAACCATTATTTTTACAGACGAAAATACAACAAACAAGTGTTGCTGAGAACAGGGGAAGAAAAAAGCGAAGGATGAAACAAAGAAAAATCAAGAAGGAGCACGGTTGAAATTCCTGGGCTCGATGTCAACCAACAGCTCGGCCAGTCAAAACTTTGTCGAGGTTTCAGGAATTGATGACCAAACTGAAACTGTAGTAGCAGTTCAAGACCAAGGTGGCACCACGGACACTACAACCAGAGTTGAAACTGAAAAACCTCAGATCTCCGCAGAGACAGAATCCAGTTGTGATTACAAGGCTAATTTAGAAGATGAAGGCGCGTTGGATTTTATTTATATCGGGCAGTGGCCAGCGGTTATTTCGGATAATGTTAGGATGCACCTAATTTTGACTAGTTCGAAACAACTCTAGAACACATAAACCACCCGTTCGAGGAGGTTACAACTGCGGTCGGAGAAAAAAGGAAGCTGATCAAGGAAGTCTTGTTCTTTAAGAAAATGCTGAAAGGTGAAAATATACGACGTATATGGGTGTGTTATTATCCATCAAGAAAGTCATTGTTCTATTTCTGTTGTCGCTTGTTCCCGACCCTGATCCAGTCTGAACCTGCCTCTGTTTCAGAAAAAAGTTTCAAAAACTGGAGGAAACTCTCTCCTTGAGTAATATACCACGAGTCCAGTCCATCGCATCAACAATCGCTGATGAAATTGACGGAGTTTGAACTTCGGCAGTACCACTCAAGTACAAATTCAGAAAGAGCATGAAAAATGGAGAGAGATCCTTAAATGAATACTCGACATTATTAGTTTCTTAAACAAATAAAACTTGGCTCTACGAGGTTAGGCGACTAAGGAGGTTATGGGATGGAGTTGGCTGTCCCATTCCATATAGGGTCAGTGACCCAAAGCATTGCTGAAGTCGGATATGTCAGGCCGAAAGGCGCAGATATCGCAGCAATGCTGTAAACCATGACACAACGCATTCTGTTCTCCAGACTAAATCTTGCTAATCTGCAGGAGTTTGAGAACGAATGCAGAAGAAGAAGAAGAATAGCACTAGTAGTTGCATTGTACCACCTGAAGACCATATTTGATGCCTTTCACAAACAACCATGCACACAGTTAAAATGATTCTGAAATCTGTGAACAAAGAAAATTGGATGAACAGATGGGCCATGGGAAATACTGGGAGGAAAATCTATAAATATATGACCTGCCCAAATCCTAAAGATAACATCAACCTCCTGGAAAGAAAAGACCAGAGTATCATCTTCCGACTGCGCACACAACATGTACAGCTTAACAATCACCTGAACAGAATACAACCACAACACACTCCAGAATGCCAGCCGTGCACTCATCCCTATGAAACTGTTGACCACCTCCTTTTTAAATACTGTGCGCTGGATGACATCAGGAAAATACTTCTCCCTCCAGGGCCAGATAAATGGAACACATTATTTGGAACAAAACAACAGCTCACAAACACATACATATATCACACAAGGGCATTGGGTCAAAGGGCATGAGCCCATGGACCGCTGGATCAGCAACGAACCAACTAACCAATAAAACTTGCCTAGGAAAGAAATCATGTGTGAAACATAGACACTATGCATTTTGACAATTTAATTAATTTGAGGGTCTCCTCGTTCATATGAAATTTTGTACTGGCCAATTTTTCGACTCTCTGTAAAGATGCAAAAAGCTGTAATTTTGTATGTTTTCTTTTAACTATATCAAGACCTTATTTAAATGTATTTGGGGAATGGGTAACTTTGTTTTGTAAAATAGGGTAGCAGATCAGTTTGTTTCTATAAAATTGGGTCATGACTCAAAAATATATCAGAATCAGAGCGATTGATGTAGAAGAAATCTCTTATTTCTGAGACATGTCTCTAATTCTGTGACAATCATTCTTTGATATACTTCTGTCATTCATTGTGGTTGAACAAAATGACAAAATAGTTCATATAATCTTCAACAATTTTATTTACATTAAATATCTATTCTATCTATAAACCTGCACCCATCAGGGTCATAAGGGTACCACATTGAAATCTTTAGCACACAGTCCCCCAGCAAGGTGAAAATTCTTGAGACTAGCTGGAATCGAACCAGGCCCATTCTAGCGGCACAAAATCACATTGTAAGGTATGGTTTTAACAATACATTTGCGTGCAATGAGATGTTTGAGGAAAGCAAAAAATATCAAACATTGAGACCAACGGAGAATGAAGATGTCAGAAAAGAAATAAAAACCATCTCAAGTCAAGGCTACACCGAGAGACAGCAAACAAGGTGGTTTAGCCACATCATTAGAATGGAACCACAGCAACCAGCACTTTGTGCATACAACAGCTGAAGATCGGGCTACAGGGAACAAGGAAGACCAAGAATTAGATGGATGGAGACAATCACAGCAACCATAAAGAGACACGTGCTGACGATAGCCAAAGTCTGACAACTCCAACTTCCCCCACAACATTTAACAACACAATTGGAAGACCCATGTAATAGGACAGCAAAGTACACCCCTAAAACTCCCTCTTTGGGCACCCTAATCATGAAGCCCTGATTGTTTCCATTCATGGGCAGTAGGTTTAGTAAAGCTCCATCAAGAGGTTTCAGCAGTTCTAGATAATATTTTTCTTTTCCACTCTTCATATTCCACTACTGAAGTCATTTGTTAATGTATATCTGCAGTCTGTTCTACTTTCTGACTTTTGTATCTCTCATCATCTGAAAATTAGAAAATTTAAAAAAAGGGTTCAATAGTTGTAGAGGATTGACTTCACTGTACTCGGTTTCCCATATGTACTTGTCACTCTCAACAAAGCGGCATGCCGCCTGCCAAGAGTACCACTCATAGCACGTAACTCTGTAGCTTCAAGTGATAACCCATAGGGATCTCTGAAAAAATCCACTTTATACACAAGATGACATGAGCCAGATTCGAACTCATGACCTGTTGAACTCAAGGTGAACAGCTTAACCCCGTTACACTAGGGAGATCCCCCTGAAAATTAGAAAGTTGTGGCAAATCTTCACATTAATAATATAGACTTTAATTAATGTTTTATTTGGGTCAGTACACATCACAGCCAGCCTCTTGTCATGGATATGAAGATTTAGTCGCCCCCAGTATGTTGACGGGATCTTAAAGTGTTGCACAGAATAGCAAAACTATGACCTGTCATGTATGTTGTTAAAGATAAATAAGGAAATTTGGGGTTGGCTTGACCCATCCCATAGAATACTAAAGTAACCCAGAAGTCATTCTGAAGTTGGAATGTGTTGCAGAAAGGCGAGATATCGCAAATAAGCTGTAAACCACACATAATGAACTCAGTTCTCTAGACTCATCCTTCGACATGGCTTTATGGTCACTTTTGACCCATGTGATAGGATAGAAAAGTACACCCCTAAAGCTTCTTAGCTGTCTCTTACGACATGCATAGCAGGTCACAATGTTGCTATATTTTGATCCCCTTTTGGACATCAGCAGATCAATAGAATAATGTCACGTCTGTCCTTGTCTGGAACGCATGACTACGTATTAGTTCATCTATAAGCGAAATATGGAACGAACTTGGACATTATGCACACGTTCATTGAAAGTTTGTTATGGTGTACACAGTTTTCATGTAGTCAATAATTTTACATCACTTGCAGAGCGTGTCGCCACAAATAACAAAAATGGCTAATGTTAGTGAAATTATGCCATGATTTAATGAGAAGGGATAATGCTAGAGTTTGGAGGGGAGAGGGAGAGGTGTTAGGTGCAGTGTTACAACTAATTTTGAGGAGCACGGTAGCCTAGTTGATAGTGAGATTGCTTGCTATCACTGGACTACAGCATGCCAGGTTCGAAACCTTGTCCGGACAAACAACAATTCCTGTTGTGATTTCTCGCTGGACACGACCACTCCTCTTGTCGACTCAGCTGTAAGATAAGATCTCCAGTCGAAAAGCTGGCCAGTGCAAAATTTCATATGAACGAGGAGACCCTAAAATTAATTAAATTGCCAAAATGCATAGTTTCTATGTTTCACACATGATTTCTTTCCTAGGCAAGCTGTAACCTGACGCATGAGTTAGGGGAGGTAAAGACAGTAAGAAAGGGAACTGGTCACCCCACCTAATAGCTGCTACTGCAGCCTAGTGCATGAAGTTATAGCCTATTCATCCATGACTCCAGGTGGCTGCCATGGGACCTACCTTTACCTACAACTAATTCTAATTCCTACCCCCACCCCCTCCTACTATACGTCTGTGTTTCAAAAACTGTGTTCTTACTATTTTCTTTAATTATTTCCCCTGGCTTCAAACTAGTCTTCCCAATGAACTCCCTGAACCCATCCCTGTCTTGGACCATGCGACTTGCATTTTCCAACGACGTATTCATGTTATCTTTAATGTCATCAATCCATCGCCTTCTTAGTCTGCCCTTTCTCCTCTTCCCAGGTAATCTTCCCCCCATTATCAGTCTTTCTAAACAGTTGTGTCTCTTTAATGACCAAACAGGTGTAGTTTTATTTTTGTTATTGTGTTTAGTAACCAACACTCTGGAATCTTCAATGTGTTTATAATATCTGAGTTTCTCTTTTTTTTCTTTCCATGATATTCTAAGTATCTTTCTGTAGCATTTCATCTCAAGGCGTTGATCTTCTTTGCAGCTGTTTTACTTAGACTCCATGTTTTACAGCCCTATCAATCAATCAATCAATAAACCCATAGCCCTTCAGGGTCGTAGGGGTACCACATTGGATGCTTCAGCACACAGAGTCCTCCAGCGAATTCTATTCTCAGCGATGCGGATGAGTGTGGAAATATTATGCCCTGTCCGTTCCTTGATGTTGTCTGTCCATGTCTTTATTTGTCCTCCTCTGCTTCTTCCACCGTCGAAAGTTCCCTGCAGTATTGTTTTTTGACAAGGAATCGTGCCTGCATACATGTCCGAACCATGCTAGTTTTCGTCGTTTCACTATTGAAAGCAATGTTACAACCGGAAAAATAAAAGTTCATAGCATTACCAGTTTGGTTTCTATTTTGTTGTTTTTCCGTATGTTTTTCAACCATGTTATTTTACGATATCGCATTGACAATTTCTTCCTTGTTGCTTACATGCAGTCTCCTGCACTGTTGATGTGTACTTCTAAGTATTCAAATTTAGTCTCACATTCTATCTCGGTATTGTCTATTCTCAATTTTGGTTGTTGTGTTGTTATACCTGTTGACATGATTTTTGCTTTTTGTGCGTCTAAATATAAGTTTTGTGATTTGCTGTATGTCTTTGTGTTCTTCATTAGTTGTTCAAATTCTTTTATATTATTTGAAAGGAGCACGATGTCGTCTGCGTAGTATAGTTCAGGATTTCGAAAAGCTGGTGGACAGAAAAAGCGTTTCAAAGACACGCTCAAGTCATCCTTGAAACATCTTAACATTGACGTAGGTGCTTGGGAGAGCCTCGCTCAGGATAGAACGGCTTGGCGTTACAGCATTAGAACGGGAGCACTAGCGGCAGAAGAATTCAGACAAGAAACTGCAAGACAGAAGCGGACACGTAGAAAAGAAAAAACATCTCAACCTCACACAGATACATTCTATTGTTGTCAATTCTGTAAAAGAACATTTTGTGCGCGCATTGGACTTGCTAGTCATTTAAAAACGCACTATTAACTTTATTATTTTATTATTTATTGTTATTATTATTATGGTTGAGTTTTTGGTCATCGTCGATCACGACGGACGAACATCATCATCATCATCAGTATAGTTCAGGGATTTCAAAACTACCATGTTTAAAATGTGGTAGTCAGCCCATTGGGAACTTCTAGGCACAATATTTCTGCAGGTTGCCATTACTTTTGGGAAGGAACACCATAGAAGGAACGCATCCATTCTCGTCGGCCATGTTGGCGGAAGTAAATTTAAAACCCCGCCGAAGACTGATGTGTCGGGCCATTGGCGCAAATAAAACTGCGACACAACGCATCTCCAGTCTCTGGACTACATCCTGCTGGAAATCTAATAGGACCATGGTCTTGATACAAAAGAGATTCAGTGGGAGTTTGAGAATGAACGCTGAAGAAGAAGAAATTAAAACAGTGAATTATTAAATTTTAGTAGAGTCTTTTGTCTCCTGTTAAACCTTATAATTAAAACCACTCAGTAACATCTTATAAGAAGGTAGAGATCACTGTATCAGTGAGCTTATGAATGATGCCATGACTCTTTACTGTCCTATAAGTGGTGCAGTGCCACCTACAAGCCTATATTTGGAGCTGTGTCCCATTTGTCCAAGATATCCTACAACTGGCGTCATGACCCTCCTATATTTTGAGATAATTGTCACAACCCATCCCTTTTACCTTAGCACATCTGTATAATACTACAAATTTATATATGCACATAGTTTTCTTGTCATTCACCTGCTTGTCGTAACTCTTTACCATTCTCAGCTTTCCTCGCGTATGAAGTAATTATGAGGACTTTCTTGATAAATCATATGAGATGATTGATTTATTGTGTAGACGGTCAAACCATGCAGTGTCCCATCATCAGCTCAGCTTTGTGTACTTATCTCCCCAACATACCTTGACTAATACTTGATGTACTTCTAATAGAGTTAAAAATTGTCCTTACTTTTCATCATTGTAGGGCTACTGTCCGTAGAATCTCGTTCAAACATTATTCCCTTCCCATTTGGATCCTCAAACTTGTGCCACTTTCCATGTCTTTCTTCTTGTTGCCTATAGGCGTGACAAAATCTTTTACCGCATCTTGGCTCACAGCCACTTCTTGGCTAATGTTCCAGACAATTTTGGCACGGTTTGTTGCAGACACCGGCATTCTTACACATGCCCCTAAGTAGTGCAGATCTGCTCCATTTCAAATCTCAAGGCCACCTTCACTATGGACGATGCCTTTATACTTTATATATGAATCCTCTAACGTTGTTAATATTATCATTTGTAAATGCTGTGACAAAAACTATATGAATGAAACTGACAAAAGACTTGGTGACCTATTCTGCCAAAATCTTAATGCCATTAACCACAGAGCACCTACTATTATTGCTATACATTTCAGTGGCGCTGATCATCAATTTAGCTGTGATGTTTAGGTCACTTATGGGGGGGGGGAGGCTAGATGTGTTGTGGTTCATGTTGTTTTCATGCACAGTTTTTGTTGTGTTGTTGTTCATGTTTTCATGCACAGTTTTTGTTGTGTTGTTGTTCATGTTTTCATGCAGTTTTTGTTGTGTTGTTGTTCATGTTGTTTTCATGCACAGTTTTTGTTGTGTTGTTGTTCATGTTGTTTTCATGCACAGTTTTTGTTGTTCATGTTGTTTTCATGCACAGTTTTTGTTGTGTTGTTGTTCATGTTGTTTTCATGCACAGTTTTTGTTGTTTTGTTGTTCATGTTGTTTTCATGCACAGTTTTTGTTGTGTTGTTGTTCATGTTGTTTTCATGCACAGTTTTATTTCATTCTCATTCTCTGTATTTGTTTAATGCGTATCTCTATGACAATACTTTTGTACACATAGTTAGTTAGTTAGTTAGTTAGTCGATCGATCATCGTCATTGCACTCCGGACTAGTCCATAGGTGCTCCGATCTTTCCTTGAGTGTATCCGCCATTACACGTTGACTGATGGTCCCAGTACGTCGTTGATTGACCATCATTCTTTCTCGCCCATGAAACAGCTCCTTTCTAGCGATACCACATTTCAAACCTAGCTCCCTTATTCTAGTCATGGAACAAGAGTCATCGTCACCTGTACATACGTCATTACCTCGGCTGTCTCTCCTGTTAAATGTTAACTTTTATGCCTTTGTGATAGTGCCATTATTTGTACTGTTTATTCAGTTTGTTTTATTTTCTTGAAAAAGACCTTATGGTTAAAACTGCCTTGTGTAATGTCATGTGTATTTATTTTTTATATCCTTACCATATAGTCTGATAGTCTGTGTGTTTATTGTCAAGTTAATCGACTTTGTGTTTTACTAATTACTATTGCAAGTGTCACGAGTATTCCTAGCTTTCAGAGCACAGACCTCACCTGACAAAAGATGGACATAATAAAGAAGAAGCTCTGCTTGCACATTGTACCTTACATACTGATCAGTGGAACATGGCAACCTATGAAATTAAGAATAAAAATGGGTAGCTCATCCTATTCAGGATGTAGCCATCAACCCAGCATTCTTTGGCTGTAGTAATTTTCTAGGCAATATAAATAAGGTTAGTAGTTTGTCATTGCTTTCAGAATGCTTCGGGTGTACAATTGCCGTGGCGGGATTCGAACTTGGTACCCTGGCCGTCACAGAGTGACACAGAACATATAAAATTAAGAACAATGTTAACAAAATGTGCACGGGTCAGAACATAAATGAAGAAGCTTCAATTACTGCTGAAGATATTAAAAATGCATTAAAAAAAAATAAAACAGTACCAGATGGCATTAGGTACGAGAACCTAAGCAGGAAGAAAAGTTGATGAATTTAAGGAGCTAGCAATCATGTTTGACAGTAATTTATTGAATAACAAACGAGAAGATTAGTTGCAGGGCTTGTTTATTCCATTACCTAAGCCTGGTAAAGATCACATCAAGATTAAGAAAAACTTATTGATATCCATTCTGACATACATATGGCACATTGGTGGAAACATCTTATGTGTGATTAATTTGAACTAAAGGTGAAGGTTAGCCAAATTATTTTCTACGTTTGTTCTCAAACAATGAACACAAATTTTAGTTATGAATTATTTTCTACGTTTGTTCTCAAACAATGAACACAAATTTTAGTTATGAATTATTTTCTACGTTTGTTCTCAAACAATGAACACAAATTTTAGTTATGAATTATTTTCTAAGTTTGTTCTCAAACAATGAACACAAATTTTAGTAAGATTCAAGTTGGAGAGAGTGAGAATATTGTGCTGCTGGTTTTACAGCAGAGCTATATTATTTGTGTCTTTCAGTCCAGCACATCTGATTTCTGCATGCCTTTATTCAGGAGACTTTCCTGCTTGTGACAACCATCCTATCTATTGCCAAGAGCTGAGAGTATATGTATATCTACTCTTAAACATGACAATTCATAATCCACTGTTGCACTTGGATCAAGAAAAACATTTCCCATGTGAAGTTTATGAGGAAACAGTAAGCATGGATTTGGAATGGATAGACTATGTCTATTTCGTACGAGGTGGTCTGCTACCAGTGAACTTGTCTTACATAATTATGAAGTAGGTTCATATAAAATCTGTCCAAGTGGGTTTATTATAATATTACAAAATGTACATCAGCAGTTGCATTATAATTAAGTAAAGCATTTATTAGGGAACATTTATGCACCTGAAGTCATCAGAAAAAGCGACCATAAGCATTAAAACAACATTCACCCCACTATCTGGGTGTCATGTGACGTATTCCTTCCAGAACGTTGTCTTCCCAATGAACTCTCTGAACCTCTCTCTGTCTTGGGCGATGTGGCTTGCATTTTCTAGCGATGTATTCATATTATCTTTAATGTCGTCAGTCCATCGTCTTCTTGGTCTACCCCTTCTCCTCTTCCCAGGTACTCTTCCCTCCATTATTTGGGTACATGGTGAATTCCGTCTGAGAAAAATAATTTCCCTTGCTTGTTTAACCATTTAGTCACAGCTGTCATGACATCTTCATCAAAATACAGCCATTGTCCCTTTAGTGATTTTTTTCAAGATCCAAACAAATGAAAGTTTCATGACGATAGGCCAAGACTGGTAGGCTGGATGTGGCAGAATTTCACATTGTTTCCATGCTAACTCTTCCTGCACAGCTTCTGTGAAACGCTGGTGAGCAATGTTATGCAACCGAATGACAACACAATGACAGCATGTCGGGTCTCTTATTCTTTATGGCTGTATGCAGCTTGTCTAGTGTGTTCTTGTAGTCAATATTAATTTTCACACTAGGCTCTTTAAAGTCTGCCAACAAAGTCCTTCTTGGTAAAAAAATACAGTAAACATAACCTTTTACTACAGAAATTTTGTAATTTGCATTTTTTTTTGCTCTGTAGTGATCCTGGTTGTTTCAATTGCCTTCTGGCTGCTTTGCTGCATGGCTCAAAATGTTGATAACCACATGATTTATCATGACTCAAATTTTTGTCACGAATATTGACAGATGACGAATTGTGGTTATCAACATGTTGAGCCATGCAGCAAAGCAGCCAGAAGGCAATTGAAACAACCAGGATCATTACAGAGCAAAAAAAGCAAATCACAAAATTTCTGTAGAAAAGGTTATGTTTACTGTATTTTTATCCGAATTAGGGATGCAGTCTGGTCAAAGACAGAAAATGTGTTGACTAAAGTTGTAAGGAGCGTGGGTCCCTTCTGAGTGGACCGAGTCAAATCCCAATACTGCATTATGATTTTTCAGAAAATATTAAAAGGTATGTGCACTAATAATTCAAGTGACCTGCTGGTTAAATGAACTTCCTATTCTTGCACACAGGTTCCAGTCCTACATGTGCTTCACTATTTCTAAATTCTCTCAACTGCAGCCTAGAAGTTGCATCTGTTTCAGAGTCCATATCCAGCAAGCAATTTTAGAACATTTTCTTTTTCTATTATTAGTTCATAGACTATAGATGCATTACATGCAAATCTGTCTACTCTCTCATCACTATCAACACTATCATGTCTAGTTTAGCAGATCCATGGTTTATCTTAAAAAAAAGGTTGAATGTATTTACAGATACAATCTGTATACAGCCAAATTCTAGGCTGCAGTTAAGAGAATTTAGAATTAAGTGTAGCAGACTTTGGACTGGAAACCAGTGTACAAGAACGAGAAGTGCATTTAACCAGTAGGTCACTTGAATTATTAGTGCACATACCCTCTAAAATTTTTTGGAAAAATCATAATGCAGAAATGGGACTTGAACCAGGTCGACTTAGATAGCACCCACTCACCTCACAACTTCAGTCTACACATTTTCCATTATCGACCACATTGCATTCCTAATTCTGACATGATTTATCATGACTCAAATTTCTGTCATGAATATTGGCAGATGACAAATTGTGGTTATGAAAAAATTATAATTATTTTAAACAAAAATGAATTTCAGTAGTAATATAATTTTATAAAATGCACATATTAATTTAAAAAGTCATAGGGTGTATAATCACAGAGCTAAAACATGAATTTCAGAAGAGATATCATATTATAAAAATTCACACAAATTCAAGTATTGATGTGTTTTCAGAGAGTTTCCATCTGTTTCCATATTTAAATAGTGTGTCACTTTCCTGAAAAAAACAAAAGGCAAAAAAAAGGAAAATTTAGTATTTGATAACAATGATACAAATATCAAAAATATTAAAATAACGAAACAAATGTCATGAAATGAAATAAATAACATTGTTTAAATTCTTATCCGTTCACCAGTGGATGCATGTACATTTTGTGATACTGTCCTTGTTAGTATACTTCTAATATAAGGATGGAGATATATTTTTTTTGCTGTGATTCTTCAATGGCTCACAAAGATTTCTTTTACATAGGTGTGGACACATGTGACTTTGTAGAGATGCAATACATCAACAAACATATAAGCATAAGTGATTATGGTTAGATCTGAGTGTGGTGACCAGCGGATAGGTACAGGAACCAGTTCTCTTATACAGCTGACAAACTATACTATCAATATGGTTACAGACGTTCACCGTTAAGAGGAAGTGGTAAAAACACTTGATTGTATTAGTTACCAACGTTGGAGTCAGATGTGTCATGTCATTGGCAAATCAAAATGTGCAGGATGTTTTGGAGGGGTTTGATTCGCGCATGGTGACACATGCGGTCGCAATAGATCTTGAGGATGCTTACAATAGGGTATCCTTGGATATCTTGATGGACCAGCTGTTAAATCTTTATAAATGAGTGGATAGAAGGAAAATACACAGGTTTAACTCATCAATAATAGTAAGATAGAGGAATAGTAAGATAGAGGAACAGTAAGATAGCGGAATAACTAAACTCATGTGTAGCAGCTGAAGTATACTTGTATAAAAATACTCATATATTTTGAATAAAGTTTTTTCTGGAATTGTAGAAGTATTCTAACTGAATTTCATAAAGTGGAAGTAACAAATGGTCATCTTCACTTATGATGGTCGAACAACAAACATGTATTCACAGGCAGGATTGACATACCATTTTATAAAGTTTGTAATTCAGATATTAAACAGGCAGCTCTCATATGATGCATGATAATCAATTATAAGAAATTACATAGATATTTAATCTTTAAAATGTGATTTATATATGGAATTATTACAACTTACAAATATGTGTATCTACCTATGTAAAGTTGTTTTGTCTATTTCTTTTAATGACATTGTAATTTTTGTACATGTTTCAAACAACAGGTGACTGCTCATGCCACCAATACTGACAATATTACTAAACAGAAAATTATGCAATATTACCTTGAATATTATATGTGCCCTTGAATCCCTTATAAATGTTGCGGCCATTTGTCTTGAACAAGAAGTACAAGACATTGCCTGATGAGGTTATCTTTGGAGGCAAACTTCTACCACAGTAACGACCAAGCACTTTAGCAGCCTCATTCTGACCATCATGAATTTCCAGGTAGTCAGCTTCACATCGAGTTGAAGACTCCAATAGGAAGTCAGACAAGCTGCAATAGAAAAGCAAGAAGCTGATTACATTGTGTAATTATGTTTCATGTTTGCATTTATGTTCAAAATAATTGCTCTTCAACCTATTTTAACCCATAATCCATACACTTTCTGTCCATTCATTTCATAGGAGGTGCTAAGGAAGATGTGTTTAGTGTGAACCATTTGATACATTATAACACTGAGGTTGGTTCTGTTGTGCAATAAATCATAGTGCCACCAACATGGGCAGTGCAGTCAAGCAGCTAGGAGTATTGGCAAAATTTTGGATCATCAAAGGTTACTAAATGTTCAAATTTTACTTTCCTCATTATATGCCTTAAAAATCTTGCCTACTGCTAATTTTTGCTATAATTTGATTTGTCATTTTACTCCAGCATCTCTGAGAACTTCTATTTACATTAGTTTTCTTGGCTGTCCATGGAACATTCAGTCATCACTGTTCTCAAAAACCACATCTCAGTTGCCTCCAGCTAATCTTGGGCCTTTTGTTTACTGTTCATGCCTCGCTTCTATAAAGAAGTATTTGCTCAATATAACATCCTACAACTCAAACTCACACATGCAGTGATATTACTCCATTGCATAGAATGTTTCTCATTTTCTGAGATGTTGATTTGGCCTGTGCTATCCTGATCTTGATCTCATTTGAGTACCTACCATCTGATGATAAAATTGTGCCAAGATACTTGAGTTTATCCTCTTGATTTAGTTTTGCATCATTGATAATGATTAATACTGCATTTTGGCGGTGTGCATTTCTTTGAAACAACCATTACTTTTGTTTTCTTCTTGTTCAGACTCAGGACTTTATTTTCAGTTTCTTGTACTACCATGTCAACAGGCTTTGAAGTTATTGTTCAGGATATATAAGACACAATATAACCATCAGATGAGGCCTTTTTTCAACAAAAGAACATATCCTTCTATGATTTCCCAGTTTTGCCTTTTAGAATCCTATATGCGCAAGTGTTTTTTTAGTTCTGGTATGGACTATGTTCACGGTGGTGTACTTGTATTATTTCATTTATCCACATCTTCCATGGTTTTTCTCTTATTAGGTTTTCTCCTGCATTGCTAGGACTGTGGCCTTTTCTTGGCACTTATTCTCAAACTTTTGTTGAATCTCTTTTTCTGCAGGGTAACACTCTTACCAGATTTCCAGTATGATTTTACTCCAGAGAATGGAAACATTTTGTAACACTGTTTTTTTTGCACCAATGGCCCAAATCATCTGACTTTGGTGAAACATGTATTTTAATGTTATGATGTTTGAGGGTAGTTCTGATACTTGGCCGAATCACTTAATTATTTGTCTCTATCAAATTCACAGCTCATATTGTAACATACTTGCTTCCTATTATCAATTATGTTATTTTACAGCGTTATGATTATTCAGTGGAGCTTCATCTCTGTTGTTACAATTCTATTTATATATCACTGTTTTCATTGGCTATTTTTGGTATTGCTAACATTTGGGCTGAAAGATCCTGGTAGATAGTGTTGGATGTGAACTTAGTCATGTGTGCTCAGTAATATATTGATGTTATCACCTGATTTACCTTGCTTTATTTTTATTAGAGCTTGATAAATTTAATTTCCATATAAATTAAATTTTGACTTTGTATAGATGTAAACTTTGATTTTATGTAGTGAGTGAACTGCTGTCATCAAATTATCTTTTTTGTTTCATTTCTTATAAATGTTATAGTGTCTGTTTTCCAAAAACTGATTCGCAAAATATGTGTGTGTTGGTTCATTCATCATAAGTGATGATGGCCATTTTTACATCCACTTTTGAAAATTATGATATATAAATTATCATATTTATATAACTATATTCGTAAAATATAATTCATAGAACACTGCTTGAACTTTATTTTTCTGTTGATTTTGATATTGCAATTTATAGAAAATTAATTATATGTAATCACTGCAACAAAACTGAAATTCAACAGTCGAAACATGGAACAGGGTAATGAAATTTTGCTAATAGCTGGAAACACATACAAATTGATGTTTTGACCAGCTGGCCTTTATCATTAACACAAAATACTGCAAGTAAGAATGACACTATTGACAGTCATTGAGTCATACTTCTCAAACTACCGTATCCAATGTCATTATATAGACCTATATCAATTTGGCCCCATTGAGCTCTTTCAAATCAATGCCCATCAGTCCAATGGATGATATCATGTTGTTCCATCACTCGTCTGTTTATTTTGTTTCATCAATATTTGGGTGTGTTTTGTCTATTTTCTTTTCATATTATTATCCTCTGACCTTCTAGTTTTTACTCTTCCAGATTATATCTATATTTAGCTCTGCTATGTGATTATGTCATTCTTACTCATTTTGTCTTCTTAATAAAGGTCTTTTAGTTGAAAAGCAGATTTATGTTTTTTGGTGAAAATTTGATTAGCAAAATTTCATTACCCTGTTTCATGTATTGTCTAATTTATAGAACATTACCCTAACTTCATAAATATTTTCTATTAATTTTCATGTTGTATTTATAGATTACCTTAACTTCATAATACTGTTCCATTGATTTTCATATTGTAATTCATAGAACATTACCTGAACTTAATAATAGTGTTTTGACCTCCTTGTATTGTCCAGTAACATTTGTAGTTCATGGGATAATTATTCGGGAAGTTTGGACTGACAATATACCCAGAAGAACTGGTGATGGTGGTGTTGCAGGCTGGGAAATAATGTTTGAAAATGTAAAAAACAATCATTTTATAAATGTCATGATTTTTATTATAAAAGACCAGATATCTTGATAAACTAAATGGCATCTTAACTAAACTGATAAACATAACCTCATGTAACAGACAGAATGGAGAGAAAACACTGTAAGAATCACTTTTATATGTGATTAGTGATTATCTGAACAGTTGGTTATACACTCTGAACATCTGCATAGGAATTCCATTTCCTTAACTCTCTATGTCCACCGAGCCGTTAATATCTACATTTTGGAGACCCACTATGCCGAAAAGCCGCTCAAATCTACATTTTAATATGAATTTACTATCGTGTTCGGCATAGCAGGAAAACCATACGGAGACAAAGAGTTAAGCAGATGGCAAATGGCATGTATGCTGATAGTTTCCATGGCATGCTGATTGTATATTTTCCTAGTCCTAAATGTCAATCATCACCCTCTACTATCTCATTGAGCTATTCCAAGTTTCCTAAATCTCTTAACAACAGTCTCATCCATCATGATGTCTTTGTCCAACAGATGCATAGGCCTATAATATATACAGAATTTACAACATTGTTCTATCCATTATCATCCATCCTGGCATATGCTTTGGAAGCTAGTCAGTCATCTCTCTTATTACCTGCAACTCTAGCATGACCAGGGCAAAATACCCACTAAGCCATTGGAAGTGTGAAACCCCAATATACTTAATCCACTCATGACAGAGATCCATTCTGAATTTTATGGATCAATATTTACACTTTAATATATTCATCCATAAGTGTGCCTGGAAAGGAAAAGGCTGAAGGACACAAGTGGTCATCTTTCCATATGACAGTATTATTGCTATTTTATATAAAATATAATTTGCGATGAAATATGAGACGCATAAGACCAATCTGAGCAAGAACTAGTCTTCCATGGATTGTACAAGGAATCACAGGTCCACTTGTACAATCATGTGCTATTAAGCGTCTTCTTAGTTGTGCAGTCCTTAAACTATCTGCTATCACTTTTTCCTTATACCATTCCTCATCTATCCCCTCCATGCAACATAATTGATTGTTTACTTTTTCTACATGATTCTACATCAATGCATGTATGATGCATATCCCATTTGCATACATCTTTGTACAGAGTTTAAGTTGTCCATGTTTCACTGCCATAGAGGGAAGAACAAATCAACAACTGACAAACACCTGCAGTTATCACTATATGGCAATAGGTCAAAAGAGTGTGGCAACCAGCACCTGGACTCTAGGTTCAGGGTGAAAAAATAGGACCACTGTCTTCTTTTCAAGGATTTTTTAGAGGCGACAAAGGAAAGTTGTAGGGTTTGGGTGGCGGGGATAGGCTAGCAATCTGTCCCCTGTGAAAAGGAATCACCATAATTACACAAAGAGGGACAATAGATACAGTCAAATTCCATTATAACAACATGGTCCAGACCAATGAAATGTGTATGTATTAACAGAAATTTGGAATGTACAGAAAAAACAATAAAGAATAAATATAATTTTCATGGGGAATCTTTTGTTATTTGAAAAAAATTTGTTAATGGGGAAATCTTTTATATAGTAAAATTTGTTTTAAAGAATGCATGATGGGGGAATTCCACTGTATCAATATATTACCTTGAAAATGACAGGGATTGGCAATATAAATTAAGTCATTCAATAGCTAAAACTAACAGGACAATCAGTACCAAGTACTGAAAATTAAATAACCAAAGTTAATAGGATGCTGTGAGACTAAGTACCTAGTAGTGAACATTGAAACATGGAATGTTAGAACCATGTTGGAATGAGGTAAAGCTAGAAGATCAATGACATGGAGCCTGCATGCAAAAATAAAACATAGTAGACCTAGACAGATCATGAAGGATTTGACAGAGATGGGAATCACATGGAATGAAACTGAGAACATATCCAAGTATAGAGACACATGAGAAGTTAGTGTCCATGGCTTATGGAACAAAGGATGTGTAAACACTGTATGGGCATAAAGGCTTAATTTATGCTTTTATCTTACAAATGTCTTGGAATAAATATGTCTCATGTGTCTGCTTTTGTCATATTCACCATTAATGTTTACACAATTGGAGTCATCTGATTGGTCTAGTTTCATCCACTCAGGGCATTGACACTGTTCTATCCAAGGTTCCGATGAGATAACACTGCATGTATGAGAACAAGTCTTTCTCTTGCATGTAACTGAAAGAAAGTTATGATTGCAATTAGTGAACAAAAATAACTCTATAAAACATACATGTAATGCAATGCCATATCAAATATATTGTTTACTCTCTCATTCTTGTATTCTTGTATTGGGAGATAAAACAGACAGCCTATGATCATTGATATGGTGGAGACCAGCATGGATTTGTGTGTCATTGGCAGAAGAATGAATTTCCACCTCAACACTTACTATTGTATTGTATTGTAAGACCACTTTTGTAGATAACAGTGAATGTTACTGAAGTAGAGACAGGATATAGGCCTACTTAAGGGTGTGAAACCATTCGTGTATGTCATATGGACAATATCATCATATTCTGCTGTTATCAAAGTATTCATTTCTCATTGGCAAACCAAACAGCAAGAGCAGTTGTGAAAGGAAATGGATAATTCTCTCCAATGATAATCACACAAAGACTCAAATGGGCAAGTCGACTTTATATGTGACCAAATTTGACTCATAGACACCATCAACAGTGTTTCCAATGGACAGAACAATATGCAATGCAGATAGAAATGAAATTTCTCATTCACATATGAGATTACAACCAACATATCATGTGTGAGGGGCATATGGAGATTTGGCAATGATATGGCGAGCACTTTGTTGATTAGTGTGGAGATCAGCACAATCAATTTGGTGGTGGCAGCATTCCTATACGAGAATGATTCAGTTTCACCATCTCTTGCCTCTTCTTTTATTGAATAATAATGTTAATGCTGTGAAATATTGAGATAAGCAGTGATACGTTTTAATGCAGCACTCTGCTTTGCTGTTCGTCCGTCGAAGTTGATGATGGCCATGGGATGATGATGAGAATAATGATGTCTGTGGTGTGCCCGACTTAACTAATGAGTCCAATGCATGCTTGGAATTGCTTACCACAGTCTGAGCATGTATGAGAGGAGTCTGTGGGACATTGAGCAGCTCATGCCTTTCTTCTAGCATGTTTTTATTGCTTGTCATTGTGTCTGAGGTTCTCTGGAGCTGCTGCACCACAATTGATTCTACGACGCCAGTCGGATCTGTCTTGTGCAAGATTATTCCATGAATTTGTGTCTATTTTGAAGTGACTCAGTGGTGTATTAAAAGTGTTTTTAAAATGCTTCTTCTGTCCTGTTGTCTTGCGGGAGATAGTCTGGAGTTCTCTATATAACAACTTCTTTGGTAGACAATTTCCTTCATGCAGTCCATGTGTCCTACCCAATGTGTCTGCACCATCATCAACATTGTATGTATGCTTACAGATTTTATCAGTACTTTATTGTCTGGTATTTTTTCACACCCAATAGATGTTGAGTATCTAATGAAAGCAGGTTAGGTGGAAGTGGTTGAGTAGCGACACACACATATATATGCACTCTGCTATACAATCTTGCTGTAATACAATGATGTAACAATCATCTATACATAGGCCTATTTATAAATACATTTTATTACTTACGGGCAGAAGAGTAATAAGCAAGAAAGCCCTTTCCACCGATTGATTTATCTGAAATGAAGGTAATACGCATTGAATTTGACTTGGAGGTCACTGGCATTGGCTCACTGTCACAAATCGATTGAGATGAATTTTGCTGATTGACATCATTGTATACTGTAACATAGTCATAAAAACAGCCTTCCACATCGTATTCAATGAACCTGTGAATGTAGATTAATTCGTGTTAGACATGGGCTATAAGTTATTAAAATATGCAACTGGATGCAAACAAAACAAAAAGAAAATGAATTTCATACAAAAAATGTATTTGTAATCTATAAAATGTATGTAAATATATAACACATAGTATTCTGCAGTGCATTGTTGTGAGTAAGGGTCAATGAAAGAATAGAGCCCTTGGTGGGAAGTGCTATGGAGAAAGGCATAATAGTTATTAGAGTTGGAGCAGATTTAACTGATGCATAGACTTACTACATAATGACAATGACTGCTAGAAGGTGATACTGTATGCAGGCATGTTTATATATACATGTTTATATATATATATATATATATATATATATATACACACACACCACAAACATACATATTTAGGCATATAGGCAGTGTTTTTTGCGCTGAGTGTACACAGTATATTCAACTTTTTTAATTGTTTCTTACTTTGGTTCTAATTTGGTTTAACTTAAAGAAACTTTTATGCATATTCAAAACAAAAATTCAACCATGAAATATGTAACTGGTAATCTCATTTATTTTTGATCAGAATGGCAAACAGTCAAGGACACTGATTTTAGGTATCCCAGTGATCAATTAAGAGATAAAGATAGTGTCGGGAAACAACTGAAACAAAAACTGAAGATGGATTATCACAGTCTGGATTTATAGCTAATCCGCCGACTTTTCAAGGTAGTAAAATTGAGCAAAAAGCCTTTTCCTGCTTAGATGTAACTAATTTCACCATGACAAAAATTGGACTATTAAACCTTGTTATTTTTTGTCTTTTATTTAGTCCTGCTGACTACCGGTAATTAGGTTTCATCCTGCTATAGTGATGCATTTGACTTTTCCTGTGATTTTTATTGGTCACTTTGTGTCGATATCCCAATTAAAATTGCAATAAAAGTCACTGCATCCTTCACTTTAGAAGGATGGACCCAATTTATCTCACAAGTCTTGCTAATGTCTATGGTGATGAACAAATTAATACCTGTTCTCCAGTTGGAATCTATCATGAGAATCTCTGGCTGACAGCTGAACCATGAGCTGGCAAGTGTTGGCAGTCACAGTTGGATACAAAATTATTGTTACACATTTTAAAACAAAGCCAGTTTCTAGTTCCAATAGTCATTTACAGAAGTATTTTTCCAGAATAGTTCATCTGTGCTAAGACTTGGATTAAATCTTATGTAGAATCTAAATTCCAGATAATACAATTCAGAACTTTGTGTCCACACAAATGAGTTAAAAGAAAAAAAGGAATGCTTTCTGGCAGAGTATCAAACTTTGTAAATATACATTTCATATAGGCCGTATCAATATTTTTATTACTATTTTTAAAGTAATGAATTATGTTTGTGTGTGTTATATTGGGTTGGGTGGATTGGTGTTACTACTAAAAAATAGGCAACTTTTCGGAAAAAATATATCCACCATTTTTCCTAGAAAAAAAAGCACTGTATATATGTATATGTGTATGTATAGAGAGAGAATAATAGAAATGGGAGTTAAGCAGATGTGAAGAGCAAAAGTGAAAATCTTTGAAAAGACTAACAGATCATGTAATGAATATTTCGCTTAAACTTCTGAAATGTTGAATAGAGGAATTATGGGAATGTCTCATGATGTGATGCTGACATCTTAATCAAGAATCCCTGAAATGTTTCTTGTAATACTGAATGCTTCCATTTCATGAATGCTGAAACACTAATAATTTGGTTGGTTGGTTGCTGATCCAGCGGTCCATGGGCTCATGCCCTTTGACCTAATGCCATTAGATGACATTATATTGCTGGGAAGTCTGTGGATTTTCGACCCACCCCGGGCCAGAGAATAACTATCACACCTCCAGGAAGGTAGGTTTCAACCTATGCACTGCTCCTAGCCACTGTAGCCAAGATAGGGTTCACTGTGCTCATTCCCCGCCACCAATTGACTACTGGTTATGCCGAACTTCTCTATTTCTCCAGACATGCAACCAAATGTTCAAGTCAAAAGGATTGTCACATTCTGAGTTACAGTGCCTCTATAATGGGCATCAGCCATTGGAAAAACAGTGATGTCAGTTTCCTCCTCCTCAGTGCTGCACAGTACATCTCTGGCTCCCTCCCAACCACAGAGGGTGCATACATATATATTCAGGCAAACATGAAAAACATTTCAACAACAAAACAAAATCATAAATGTATAGATGACATGCCATGAAGCTTCTATAAGAAGATAACCTCAATATAACGGCATGTCATCCACTAAGGTTTTCTGTTGCATGGATGGTATGTCTAGTGGGCCATTGGTGAGACCCACAGACGCAACCACATGCGTACTAATAATTTAAAGTGCTCAAATAGGAAATGTGTGAGGTATAAATAACAACTTGGCATGGGCCTTTAACTTGTTCTCACTATAAATTAACAGCAAGAAAACTGACATATTGTCTAAATATTGATGTGTGAAGAAATAAGTATTAGAATTAGGAAACTATGCCACCCATATTTGTAAATTGTCTAAAAGAACCTGGGACAACATGAAGTTGGTAATCGAAACAAAAACATTGATCTCTGAGTCATGTGTACAGTGTTCTCTTTTACGGATCTGAAAAAAAATGACACCATACTCACTAGAAAAACGATTGAATATCTTCCATTCGCTTCCATAAGAACATCTCATGGCAGTAGTGAAGCAGTGCAAACTTTGGTTTGGTCAGAGGAAAGTATGAATTGAGAATATAAAATACTGGACAGGATTACAATTCTCCACACATAAACAAGGAACTGAGAACAGGGAAGCGTGGTAACATTTTTATGTTGATGTTTCTAAAGTGGCACCACTATGGCCCTGAAGGGTTATGGGTTTGATGATGATAAATTACAATGTCTCAGAAAAATTTTGAACATCAAGTGGCATGATAAGGTTACCAACAATGAGGTCCTGCAGTGAGCCAGGCTTTAAATAATACTTTTCCTCACAGTCACAGAAGACTTGTGGATTGGGCATATCTAAAAGCTCAAGATCAGCCATATACCAGGACAAATTTTGTAAGGGAAGCTCTCACAGTGAAAGAGAGGCAGACTAAAGCTACAATACAACTATGTATGCAAATCATCAATGAATGCTTTTGTCGTCACTTCTAACAGCTAGGAATAGCTTGAAGAAAATCACATCACATGGGGAACAATTCTGTTTAGTGATGCTAAGGAATGTGAGAATTCAATAATGAGCAGAAGAACGAAGACTAAGAATTCAATAATGAGCAGAAGAACGAAGACTAAGAATTCAATAATGAGCAGAAGAATGAAGACTAAGAATTCAATAATGAGCAGAAGAACGAAGACTAAGAATTCAATAATGAGCAGAAGAACGAAGACTAAGAATTCAATAATGAGCAGAAGAACGAAAACTAAGAATTCAATAATGAGCAGAAGAACGAAGACTAAGATGTAACTTGCAACAGTCCAGTGATGACATTTTCCCAAGTTTATTCTGCAACAAACCAAATCATCCATGGATCGGCAGATTTAGCCATGCAAAGACATGTTTGGCTTGTGTCCAATTAACTCTATTTGGTACAGGCTTACTTCAGACTATCTGTCAAGACAAATAAGGACATATAAAGTGCAAATACCTGTATTCTGGTACATTTGATGATGGTGCTGATGATAGATCCCCAAGGGAGTACGAGCTGTCACTCTTGTTTTATACAAGGGATGGCCGCAAAGTTTTGTACTTAACTAAGAAATCGTAAAGACAGGTGGACTTGATTTGTATAATTTTAAAGATGCAGTGAAAATTGACAATTCACATGCATTAATTGTTTGCACAGTGTGGCATGTGAAAGAGAAATTGGCGTGAAAGAGAAATTGGCGTGAAATAGACATTAGAAAAAAAGAGAAACAACTAGTTCAGTTGTGCATGAAGCAGTGTCATGGATAAAATGGAGGCTTGTTGCGTAATCAAATTTCTGCAATTGCAGGGTAGATCTGCATAACAAATTCATAATGAGATGTTTACCATTTATTAGGATGTCTACCCTTCATATGATATTGTGAAGCATTGGAAAAAAAAATACTTTCAAACAAGACATGCAAGATTTCAAGATGAGCCAAGGAGCAGCTCCATTGCAGTGATGCAAGCAACATTGCAAGAGTGGAGGCCATAGTCTTCTCTGACAGGTGCATTCCAATCGAGGAAATCATGACTGAGTTGGGACTAAGTCATGGACCATGTTGAAGATTTTGCATGAACAGCTTCACATGTCAAAGGTATACGCCAAGTGGGTTCCTTGTCTTCTCACGCCAATCCAAAAGGAGCATCGAGCCAAAGCAACTACAAAGATGTTGGGTATTTGCAATGCTGATGAAGATGAATTTTTTTTGTAGATTGGTTACTGAGGATGAGTGTTGGGTGCATCTCTATGACCCAAAACAAAAAAACCAGAACAAATAATATTCTTAATAGAAATAGATACAAAGAGCAGAGACAGCAGACCTGGTCAGAGGATACAGACTTGAGGCAAAAGCTATGAGGCAGCCGCTCTGACCTGGAGAAGACAGTCGACTTTGTCTTGACGACAGGCCTGACGGTATAGCATGACCACAGATGCTGAATGCAGAAGAAGAAGAAATAGAAATAATATTCAGAATAGAAATATTCTTCTTCACCAAAGACGGCAAAGACAGTTGTGAAATGGTTGTGCTCACTGTCTTTTTGGAATGTTTCTGGGCAATACTCACCGATTACCTTCCTCGTGGCCATACTGTCAACTAAACATACAACTAAAGCCCTCAAGAAATTACAAGAATAAATTACGGTAAGTGCAAAAGACGTGGGATTCTGTCCAGAGTCGTCTGTCTGCTTCAGGACAATGTACCAGCTCATTCAGCTCATGCTTACATTGTCTTTACCCAGCATTGTGAGTGTTCTACAGTCAAGGCATTAGAAAGGTGAAGAAATTATGGGAGAAGTGCATCATCTTGAGGGGTCAATACATAAAGAAGGATTATAGTTCACACTAATTTTCAGGTAAGTGTCTTGATTCCTTCACAAAAAAGTGCAACATTTTTTTGGCCACCCCCTCATATATCAGATAGTGTTTTACTTTCAGCTTCAGATTACTGTACTCACATTATGTTATGGGAGGTTTATAGATCTATTACAAATAACTTTTAAATGGTGGTCGTATATATCAGACATGTACTTAGAATGAATTAAAATACAATATATTAAAATATGTGTCCATGATGACAAAGAGGGAAGCCCAAGGGAGACTCTTCACAGAACAACCATCAAAGAAGGATAGGATTATGGGTATTAACAACATGCAAGAACTACACACAGCAGCACCACATTCCTCAATCTGGAAATACTGCTTTGTGCCCTATGCATTGAATTTGATGCTGAAGAAACATGGATAGATAGATTAGATGTTCTACTCAACGCGACTGATGTGGGAAATACTACAATTTGGACAGTCTTTTATTTGCAAGGCATGCTACAGATAAAAGGATTTATTCTCTCCCAGTAGTTAAGGCATGTGTCTACAGCTGACCTCATCACAAGGGATACCATGGGAGTGGCAGTCAACTCTACACTCATCATCCTTAGTCGCATGCCTCCTACAACATGCAGCAATGTTACTATTCTTTGCTCACTTTTTGTGCTCAGCAACAGTGAGGTGAATCTATCCATCGATATGCTGTGATACTTTTGTACCTCAGGTAGAAGAGTTCTTTGGAAATGGCCTCCCTGTGTGCTGTTTGTAGACTTGTTCCCGTAGCCTTTTTGATTTCTGTGGTCCATATTTTGCATAGTCTTCCTCTGGCTTTATAGCTGTGGTCTATGTATCATAGTGATTTTTGGCATACTATCTATTGGTAGTCTGGATGTGTTTGAAAACCACTTAATCTGGTGTCTCTTGATGTATTCTAATACTGGCACTGTTTTTATTATCTGTCTGATGTATCATTTCTAATTCTATCTCTTAATGACACTTCAACTATTCTTCATAGACATGCCATTTATGTTGTTACTATTTTTCTTATGTAAGGTGAGTAGTGAGTGTAAACACAAGGACAATGTAAGCTCATCAAACAGTGTGTCCTGCTGCAGGAAACTGCCTGTGTAAGAACAAGACACTGGAACAATTGGAAATCAGCCAAAAGGCAATGATAATACATTGATAATAGTTTTAATATACAAAAACAATACAAAGGAGAGAAGTACTTACTCTAATGTAATAACAGCTGCAGGTTCATTAACCGTAATTATCCATGTGCAAAGTGTGTTGTGTGGGTAAATCTGTGGATAATTGGAGCTCATGATGTATCCAGAACTGTTAGTTAAGGTGCGGTTACAATCTGGTAGAGAAAACATGTAAATGTTATATTTACCACATTTTCCTTACCATGGCAACATTCATAGAAATATAACAATCTAAACTAGCACTGTGCTAGACAGCACTCATTCATCATGTGTGTTGATACCCACTTCATGAGCTCATAGATAACTCATGGACAATCCTTGGAACTGTGAGCAAGAAATGTGATCTTCACAGTTACCTGTGCTTTTTAACATTTACCGTACAAAATTGCATAGATGCAGACAGCTTTGCCAGGTAGATTCCTGACTTATGCTAATAACCTCTTATTGTACAATCTTGGCAGAAATAGATATGACATCATTGAGGAAATGCTGAGTAAACTAGAACACCTATGCTCTGGTGCATGAGTTACAATGCAATCATCAACCCCTCTACGGCAAAGATCGTCTAGCTCTCGTTTAATAACATGATAGTTACAGACACACCTCCAAATGCTACCTGTGTGGGCATCAACTGCCAGGGAGCAGACTATGAAATACTTAGGAATCACGTTTCATAGAAGCCTTCCTTCTGATAAAAATGCAAGCACTGATATTCAGAAAGCTAAGAAGGGTATCAGTGCAGTTAAAGTCATGATATCTGCAAAGATACAACAGTGAACACTCTATTTACTAATGCAGCAGGTGTACTATCAATTATGGGTTATGGTCTAGGATATTCACACTGTCACAAACACAGGTTTCACACTGTCACAAACACATGTTTCACACTGTCACAAACACATGTTTCACACTGTCACAAACACATGTTTCACACTGTCACAAACACAGGTTAATATCATGATAGGCTGGAGAGTTCAGAATAAGATTTTGAGGGCAGTTCTAGGATTACCAGAGATATACCAATAGCTACCATGAGGCTTTTTTTAAAACTTACTTAGCATCAAAGTAAGACATGGAGTAGCTCAGGTGAATATTTTAAAGTTGTCAACAATGACCATCATCACCAACCTCTAGATAACACAGAAAGAAAGGCTCATCAAGCTAGGAAGTTCTTGAATGACAGAAGTAGACAATACCTTACTCTGTGCAAGATAGGAAAATGCATGATAAGAAAAGAGTGGAACACTCTTCTCAATAATACCAGAGCATCACACGGATCTACTGTCCTGGTCATGTGTGAGTCTGGGCAACGAAAGAGCTGACACATTGGTGGATAAAGGTATAATGGATGACACAGTGATGGGAAGAGATTGAATGGAATTAATTAGATCAATCACTACAAAATGAGAAAGAGGATGCTGAAAAAAACAATGTACCTTTCCATAGAATAACAGAAATGGAAGTGACCATGGGAAAGGGGAGAAAGTATGTCCTCACTGGAATGACCAGATGATCCCACAACCAACAACTGACTGAGACATTAAGCTTAGATTTCTTGGATTGTAATCAATGACTAAAGAAGAGTTACGCTGTGATCAACAACTAAAGATAAATTTGTTAGAGTGTGGTCAATTACTAAAGAAGATGTATTTGTTAGAGTGTGATCAATTACTAAAGAAGATAAATTTGTTAAAGTGTGGTCAATTACTAAATATGATAGCTTTGTTAGATCATGGTTAACTACTAAATTGGTAGTGTATTCTTTTCAGGATATAGTCATCAACCCAGCATTTTTTGGCTGTAGTGATTTTCTAGGCAATATTAATATGTTCAGTAATTTGTCATTGATTTATAAACAGCCCGGATGCAGAAATGCTTGTAGTGGAGACCCATAGTATAAAGCCAGTATACTGGCGATTGTACCGGAAAGAGTTAAAAAAGATAACTGTGTTATAGTGTGCACGATGATTGAAGACGAGTTACCCAATCAATGACAAAAGAAGATAGATGTGTTAGAATGTGATGAATGTGTAAAAAGCATTACAATGTGGTCAATGACTAAAGATGTGATAACTAGTTCCAACATTGATATTTGTACAAGGACTATATTTAAAACAGTAAAACAGTATCAATATCTTGGACACATAGTCACAAATGATGGCAGATGTGAAACAGAAGTTAAAAGGAGAATAGGAATGGCTAAAAGTACCTTCAATGACATGAGGAAATTATTAATATCTAAACAAATTACAAACAAGTTAAAAATGAGAATTATAAAATGCTACATCTATTCCATATTAATGTATGGCTCAGAAACATGGACACTAAATAAACAATTAGAAGACAAAATTGATGCCTTTGAGATGTGGGTATATAGAAGAATAGGGAGAACATCATGGACAGAGAAGAAAACAAATAAAGAGGTGCTAAATACACTTAATATGAAGAAAGAACTACTAAGAGAAATAAAGATCAGGCAAATAAAATACTTTGGACACATTAAAAGACATGACACCTTATTGAAGACCTTACTTGAGGGTAAAGTCAAAGGGAAGGCGAGCAAGAGGTAGGCAGAGACACAAGTGGGAGAGTAACATTACACGATGGACAGGTTACAGTCTAGCAGAGTGCACCACCAAGACAAGAGACAGTAGATGTTGGAGATACGTTGCAGCCAACCTTCGTTGCGGAGACGGCACTTGATGATGATGATATTTAAAACTGTACTGACTCACCACTGCATAAGCCATTAGAGCCCTCTGGAAGCCCATTCAAGCACAAGCACTCAAACTTGCTCTTCTGACTCCTGCATAGTCTGTTCTCAGGGCAAGGCTTCTGCAAGCACAGATCCATATCTGTAATAAATATATGCATGTTTGAATTTGTGTTACCATAGTTCATGCCTGATTATCAGATCTCCTCTGGCTTTCTAGGAATTGTGTGTGCGTGTGTGCATGTGCACTAACCACCTCTATATTCTATCTCATTTCAAAGGTACAATTCAGTTTGCCACTCATTTATTAAGTGTCCATGTTTCACAGTTGTAAATTGCTACTGGAAGTTATTCATCATAAACCCATAACCTGTCATGGTCATAGTGGCACTACATTAAATGCATCAACATACAGAGTACTCCAGTGATTTCTATCTTCAGCGATGAGGATGAGTGCAGAAACATCTTGGCCTGTTCAGTCTTTGATATTGTCAGCCAATGACATTTTAGCCTCCTCTGTTTCTTTTCCCTTCAAATGTACCCTTCCATATTGTTTTTGTCATGAAATCATGTTGGCATATATGTCCAGAACATTCAAGTTTTCTCCGTTTTATTATTGAAAGTAGTGATTTGTGTGAACCTGTAAAAATCTCAACTTTTCAATTCTACTGGAAATATGTCTGCTCTAATCAGATGTAGATTAGCTTTGCAGCTGATGCCTTGACAAATATTTTTTATGTGCAGATAATTTTAAAGTTGCAATTTTGAATCTTCTCTTAATTACTACTGAACAATCTCTTGAACTGTGTATGCGTGTCCCAAATATTTAAAAAATAATGACATTTAGTTGATGATTATTGATTATGACTTTTGGTCAGGTTTTGACTATCTATTTTCATATTTTATTCTTTGCATTTAATACAAGTTCTAGGTTTCACTGTGTCTTTCTTTTTCTATTTTCACATCTACACCTTTATGTCTTGCAGCATCAAGGGTAGAAGAGTTCTCTAGAGACAGCCTTTTTTGTGTGCTTTATATATCTTTATTATCATTGATTCTTTTATTTATGTGATCCATCTTTTTGTGGTCCGTCTTTCCCTGGCTTTGTATCCATAATGTCTGTATAGCACTACTTTTTGATAGACACTATCTGATGGTAGTCTGGAAGCATGTGAGAACCACTTAATCTGTTGTCTTCTGATGTAATCCAGGATTGGCGTTGTGTTTGTTAGTCTTCTGATGTGTTCATTTCTGATTCTGTCACTTATTGTTACTCCGAGAATTATACATAGACTGTTCCTAACGACATTTCTGGTGTAACAAGTTATATTTTGTCTTTTGTTGTTAGTGTCCACATTTGACATTGGCAGCACAATGATGGTATAATGATCATCTTATGTGGTGCTGTTTTAGTGTTCATGTTCGCATGTATGTTTTTGAAAATAGGAGACATCTGTCCTAAGATCTGGTTCTATGTTGCATCTATGTTGGATTTATTTGGTATTTTTCCCATTTGATGATATGATGCTTCAAAGGTAAGTGAATTCTTTCACCTGTGTCAGTTGTTGGTCATCAATGAAAATAATATTTTGATAATATTTTTCATAGTTATTGTTATTGTCTGTCTACTCTGTTGAAGGCTTTTTCTTGGTCGGCAAACCGATACACAATTCTTGGTTGTTTCCAGTTGCTTTTTCTGCCAGTTGTCTGAGTGTAAAAAATGGCATCTTATTCTCTTATTCTTATGGAATTCCATTTGAATGTTGTTAAGCTGTGTCTATTTGTTAATAGAATCAATTGTTTCCCACCACCCACTAATCACTACATAATATAAGCATAAAACCTAGCACATTCTAGACGTGATCATTTTCCTATTGATAACGGAGTCCATATAGCTGACTGCTGGCAATGTGTCTATGACTAGCTTGTTATGCAGATAGAGAACCTTTAAACAGATACATTTACATCTTGTTCCTTAATATTTATTAATTTCATGTAATTATACACAAACAAACTTATATACCTTGACATGTGTTACTTGATGTAATATAATCATAACCAGGATGACAGGAGCAGGTAAAACTTCCTTTTGTGTTGTTGCAGACTTGAGTACAGTTATGTTGTCCAGTCTGGCATTCATCTACATCTGTGAGAATATACAACTTAGTTATAAAAAGATTAGTCAAACAACAATTATGAATGCAATAAGGATATTATGATAGGTCTCAATTAGTACAGATTTCCGTATTGAAACAGATTTCGGGCCCAAAAATGGAAATAAAATAAAAATATTACATTTAAAAAAAATGTAATTTGGTATTAAATTTCAGCAAATATTGTTAAATATTACATGGAGAAATATGAATGCCATTCGGCATGGCACTTGATAATAGTTGTCTATAAAATTGATTGTTCTTATTTTGATTCATACATAAAATACAATGTTATTGTGAGAACTAAATTCTGACATTCCTCTGACCATTTTCTTCTTTGTTGTTTTGAGTAAAATTTCTTATTTACCATGCTGTCTCTACTGCAAATGTTTCATAATCATTGTTAACTTGTCATAGGGAGTAATGCTATTGTAAAACCTGTCCATAACAATGATATGGTTTTTGTTTACTAAATCTGATAAGGTAAGAATTCTGATGATGACACTACCAATAACACCCAGTTCTACAAGAATAGCATCTTCTGTTCTTCTAGTATATATTTCCACATTAAAAAAACAGTCTGAGTTGACTTCACATGCCATGCAGACCATTTTTCCCACACTTTAGGACCTTTTATTTGATGTATTGCTTGAATGCATCTGTGTTTGAAGGGATCATTCATTTTTTTTCTAAACTCAAGTGTTGTGATGGTGAATAATAATGCTGAAACCTTGGAAACAATAAATTCAGTATGGGTCTTACTTTGTACAGTTTATCTGTTTTATCAAGAGCAGGGTTCTCATTGTAAAACAAGGTGAAGAAATTTCCATAAAGAAAGAAAGCTATATCATTCCATCAGTGTGAAAACTAGGAGTTTCAAAAAGGAAATGTGTTGACAAGCTGGACTACTATCTCCATATAATTGATTACTGACAAACGACTCCATTTGAAGGTGTAGTCTAGTAAAAACTTCCCTCTCTGGAACTGCTACATCTTTATGTATAATGGGTCAGAACAATCATTGCAAGAATTAACATCAAAGTTAGAAAAAGTTACCAGCAAGTACGGAATGGAAATCAATTCAGATAAGAGCAAAATCTTGGTAAACAGCACACAGAAAGCCAGACTAATATCATGATGAATGGACATAAGCTTGAAGAGGTGAATACCTTCAAATACCTCGGATCCAGTATATGCAGCGATGGTAAATGCAAAGCAGAACTAAAAATAATGCTGGAGATGGCTTTAGCATCCTTGTCAAGGCTAACTGTGATTTGGAAAAGCAACACCAGTGTTGGAGTGAAAATCAAACTGTATAGGTCGCTGGTGCTTTCTGTTGTGTTGTATGGTTGTGAGATTTGGACACTCACTGCGGACATGGAGAGAAGATTACAGGCTTTCGAGTATAAATGCTACAGAAGAATTCTACGAATTTCCTATAGGGAACATAAGACCAATGTGTACGTAAGAAATAAAGTAGAGATGTGTGCAGGTGTCCAGGAGCCATTGCTTTCAATAGTGAAACGACGAAAACTAGCATAGTTCGGACATGTATGCAGGCACGATTCCTTGTCAAAAACAATACTGCAGGGAACTGTCGAGGGTGGAAGAAGCAGAGGAGGACAAATAAAGATATGGACAGACAACATCAAGGAATGGACAGGGCTAGATTTTTTCCACACTCATCCGCATCGCTGAGGATGGAATTCGCTGGAGGACTCTGTGTGCTGAAGCATCCAATGTGGTACCCCTATGACCCTGAAGGGTTATGGGTTTATTGATTTGATGTATAATGTTTAGTGTAGTAAGAGGAAGATTTATTTTACTTCTAACTTGTCCATCACATTTATTTGTCTGCTCACACACATTTTGCCAGAAACCAGAATATTTCTAAAAAATTAATATTGTTACTGTCCAAAGAAATATAATCTGGTATGTTCTTAGAACCTATCTTTTCAACAAATGCTGTTCACCTGAGTCTATTTTACATGTGGGTATAAACATGTTATAGCAGAATTATAGCACAAATTAGCAGTAGACAATCAAGATTTTTAGAACATGTGATTTTAGAAAGTAAAACTTGAACATTTAGTAACCACCAGAAAGATCAAGGGGAGAAAAGACAGGAAGACAAAGAGAGAAATTTCTGGATGGGTTGTTACTGTGGCACAAAATAAGTCACTAACTGAACTTATTAACACAAGAGGCAGAGAGTTGTGGAGAAGCATGATCGCCTATGTCACTCGGCATAACACTTGATTGAATAATCGATAAATATATTAGCAGGAGACCAATCTAAATCAACTTTTCTTGATAGCTATGTAGAAAATGCTTCCTTCCACTCCCATAGATTGAACTTTGACCTACTGATAAACCAATATTGCTAAAACTGTTTTAATTTATAAGCTTACTATAGACATTATGTGCTCAGAATTAAATGACCCATCTGAATCTATTTCTATATCATTTAAAGAATAATTAACATTCTAGTTCATCATCATTTGAATCACCAAGTACAAATTCAATAACTTGTACAGCTTTTTCAAAACGTGCAAAAAAATCATGATTTTTAGCATGTTGTTTTCTTTACATATAATAATACACTGACAAGATATTGTCAATGAATATCATCCTAAACTCTAGCTTGCATTTAATTGTACAATTGCTGCACCATTATAATAAATTTCTGTGGGCAACCATATTTTACCATATATATATATATATATATATATATTTGAGAGGCTCTCAAACCAATTCTGTGAACATCTGTAAAGCATAAAATACCAGACTGATACTCTTGTTGCTGACCACTTCAATACCATGTGCCAATAATATTCATGTGACAGCCATTTAGTCATGCTCCTTAGATGTCCGGACCCACACACTTCAGGACCATTATATCAATTTGGCATAGTTTAGCTCTTTGGGATTCAATGCTCAACAGTCCTTGGGATGATGTCCTGTTGTTTTATAATTTTTTCTGTTTCACAAATATTTTGTTGTGTTTTGTCTATTTTCTGTTTGTGTTGTTTCACCAAAAATTTCTTTCTGTACACATTGCGGTGACAGTTTTGGCAAAGCAGTCTTTATTTTCACAGCCTTAAAACCTCCTGCACTCCTTAACAGGAAAACATGCAGTAACGAAAGAAGTTGTTTCACTTTTGACCTTCTAGTTGTTACTGTTATGTTATGTTCCTCCAGGGCCATAGGTGGTGAAAAGGGCAGAAAACATAGCTTTCCATTTCTGTCTTTGTGTTGCCAGGTCTTTAAATTCTTGCGTGTTGTTTAGGTTCATTGGCATGCCTTCTCTATTAATGGTTCTTCGTAGTTTCTCTAGGTCTCCCTCTTCTTCTTACTCCGGGTGGCACCCAGTATAGTGACTGCTGGGGAATTCTTAGGCTGTTCATTTTGAGAACATGGTCGATGTAAGTCCAACGCCTTTGTCTAATGAAGGAAGATATATAGGTTTGTTTGCTTTCCTCTCTTATAGTAGTGTTAGATTTAAAGTCACTCCACTTAACATTCAGAATGGTACGTAGGCATTAGTTTTGAAAGGTCTAGTTATTACTCTTCAGGGTTATATCTGTACTGATCATGTGAATAACATCAATAATGTCATTCATACTCATTACATAATATTTAGAATGTGTTCTTGATATAGACCTTTTGGTCAACATGTTGGTTTGAGTGTGGTATTATATATCATTCCAGTGATTAGCAAAACTTCATTACCGTTTCAAGTTTTGCCTGTTGGATTTCAGTTTTTCAGCAGTGAACGCATATTATAGCACACCTTTTTCATTTAATTATGTTAGTGTTGATATTTGATGTATTTGCACATTGTCCAACATCAGGTTAACATACCCACACAAGAATTGTTCCATGTATAACCAGGATAACATGAGCAGACAAAACTTCCTTTTGTATTGGTGCAGCCCTGATTACAATTATGTTGTCCAGTCTGGCATTCATTGATATCTGAACAGATACGGTACATCAACATTAGAGAAATGTTTTAGACCAACAACAAAAATTATGATAATAATAACTAATAACAGCTATATCATAACTATTCATCTACATTTTAAGCTTATAGCATCAAACATTTCTATATACACATAGGAATTAAAACCTATAATAAGTAGCCCTTTTATTTTCAATCATACCATCTATTGTCCGTGTACTTTTTAACACATGTATACATACACACACAGAGGTAATAGTAACATATATATATATATATATATATGAAAAACAAAATATATATATATATATATAATATTTCACATAGGGGGCATGCATTAAGTACTTCAATGTATAAAGAAATGTATTTCTGAATGGTGATGTAACAGAACTCAGACAAAACAGCATTCATTATATTATAGTTAATTACATCCTGACAAATAGGATCTGATGAGAGCAGATAGACCGGCAAGTTCTGCCACTGTATCGAGTGGGACAAAAATGGACCACACAGATATATTCAACTCTTTATGAGAAACTGAACAGTTAAATGACACTAATAAGGATGATGGATCTTTTCTTTGTCAAAAAATAAAGGAGTTGGGATTGACATGGTTCCGCCAGAAATGAACATCATTATGGAAAGAAAAGAATGTTTGTCAACAACAGAGAACTGAAACTGTCAATCGCTGTATAATTATAGATATGTACATAGGTGGGGGGGGGATCAGAGCACCTATGCATGTTGTATGTGTAATGGTGATGATTTGATGAGTAACTAACATCTTGGCATTTTTTAGAGGCAGAGAGAGAGAGAGAGCCAGCTTCAGTGCATGTAGAAGTACTTGTATTTTATTTTTAATAAATAACATTAAAAACAAAGTTTTCAGTTGTGGAAAATTCATTTTTTAAATTAACATAATGTAAAACCATTCCTACTAGCAGTGATTACAGCAGAAACAAACAAACAGTGTTTATCGTATACCATACCATATACAATATAGTTATATATTGTGCTGATTTCACTAGTTTCTGAGCTGGAGTACATGATTGTTGGTGTTAAACCACATATGTCAATTCTAGCAGGTATTTAGGTTTGTGCTATTTAATGATGGGGTTGATTATTTGGGGTGTGTTTTTGGGCTTAAGGTTAGCATTAGGCTGCACCACTAGAAGAATAAGTGGTTAGGATTACGATTAGAGTAATTAATTAATTAACTAATTAAAATTTAGGGTTAGGATTAGAGGTGTTATTTGTAGAATGAACTGTTGGGATTAAGGAAAGGGTTAAGATTAGAGTTATGGTTAGGGTAAGATTAGGGCTCCAGTTAGACTTATGTAGGTGGCCAATATTGGGCAATGCTATGCTACTAGTAGAATAAGGGGTTATGGTTAGCATTTTCAGTCAGTCAGTTCCTCTTTTACCAAGTTTGGCACATAGGGCGAGTGCCATAGTTCTCCATGCCTGTCAGTCCGTTGCCAAGGATTGCAGGTCTTGTGCATTTATACCTGTTGATTTTAATTCATTCATAACAGTTCTTCTGAGCGTTGTTTTTGGTCTTCCCTGTTTTCTTTTCCCGTCTGGTGTTCACATGAAGACTTGTCATGGAATTAGGTCTTCCTTCATTCTAAGTATGTGGCTGATGTATGTCCAGTGACGTTTTTCTGATGATGTCCGTCACATATTCTTGTTTTGTCTCCTCTCTTAGTATATTGTTTGATTTGAAATCTTTCCAATTAGTATTTATGATTTTTCTGAGGCATCTATTCTCGAAGGCAACTAACTTCTTATCCATTACTGCGGTAGATTTCCAACTTTCACATCCATATGTCAATGATGGAATCACACTTGCTTTGAATAGTTGCAGTTTGATGTGTTTACTTGCGATCTTCAATCTCTAGCTGTTTGAGATTAGCATTATAGATAAACCTAAATGGTTCAGGTTAGGACATTGTTGAGTTAGTTGTAGAATGAACTGTTAGGGTTACTATTAGATGTATATAAGTGGAAAAGTTTGAGCAGTGTCTTAAATAATGATGTTGAAATGGTCTAAATTTTGAGTTTAAGTAGATTTTCACAAGATGTAGATTTCAGCATTTTATTGCATTTTAACTGACTTTTATTGCGTTCTTTTGCAGATGTCCATATGAAGGCTTCCAAATGTCATGTTCTTGGAGAAAACAGATTGCACATTCCTTGTTGAGACAGCTAATAAATTGTTGAAAATTCGTTGTCACTGACACAAAAATTATGTCATATTGAAGGCAGGTGAAATTATATTATATTTAGAGTGTGTGTACATACAATCTTTTTCATACGAGCTATATTTAGAATAAGGGAGATCTGTGGGCATCAGAACTAGTGGTACCCTAAAATCTACCTGAATATTAGGCTTTGAAATTAAAGGGAAAAAAATGTGTTAGATATGGGATTCATAAAAAATGCTTATATTTTAACAGGACACATAGCCTTGATGTATATTTTAAACAAGTAATCAAAATGTTGAAATCAGACATATATTTAAATATTATAAGAAATCTGCAGTATCATTATAATGTTGCTATGGGAAGCATACAAATAGAAAAATACATGCATTTAGACTTTATCTGATAGCATAAGTGGGATAAACTGATATAGAACTGCCCATGAGAAAACAATGCAAAGTAGCTTCAAAAAGTTCCAGGAATTAATGGATTATATACAAATAAAGACAAGACAAATATATTAATCTGGCAGCAAATAAAAACATATTAAGATTTTATAAAGCACAACTTTTGGCATTAGTGAAATTATGTAAACTTGTTTGGTTTGGACATGTAATAAGGCACGATCACTTTCTAAAATGATTTCATAAGGAACAATTGAGGGTGAAAGGAGAGGTTGCAAACATAGAAAATTCTGAATTGAAAACATCAAGGAATGGTCTGGGCATGATTTTTCTACATTCTTCTGAATGACTGAAGATAGAGGGGGTTTTTTTTGGAAGGGGGGGGCGAGGGTTTGTGTGCTCAATTCTCCGTTGTGGAACCCCTACAACCCTAATGGGTTATGGATCTTATTATTATCATTATTATAGAAATAAGTAACAATAGAACAATCTACACTACGTTTCTTTTAAAGTAGTTTCCTTCAGTAAATATACACTTTTGTCAACATTCATACAGCTGCTGAAAAAATTTAGTGGAATCAATTCTTTGACACCTCTCACTGATGTCTTGGTGCATTCGTGATAATGTCATCTACATCCTTGAATCACTGTCCTTTCAGTACCAATTTCAATCCATGGACAAGAAAAAAATCTGCAGGTGCAGGGTTGGGAGAACACAGATGCTGTTCCAAGTTAATCACTTTGAGTTTTGTGATGTACTGCTTTTCTAGTAGGGAGCAATGTAGCCACAATTTGTCATACAACATAATCCAACTGTTTGTTCTCCATTTTCCTGATCATTTTATGATAGCATATCTTAGACATCAGAAAATATCAATGTACGTTCCCTTGTTACCCATTTAACCTTCAAGAATTAAATCATGTGACATTTGACAGTTTTTCAAGAGGACATTTTAATCTCTCTATATGCAACTAGCACAACAAACAAACATCTGTATCTTCTCTTTGAGAGCATATGTGAAGAACACGTCTGCTATATCCTTTCATCAAGGTCATTACCAACTTCTAAATATATAATCTTCATTACATCATCTTGAATTCCAACAATAGTTGACCATTCTGGGAATTTTTTGGGAGATACCTCATATACATGGAGTAACAAAATATCGAAGCAACTAAAGATTTATGTGTATACTTGTGCTGAGTCCAACATTTGAATTCTATTCAATAATAATTGCATACTATTCAAATCATGAAACACTGTTAATGTTGATAAAAGTTCCAACATCAGGTAGGCATACCTTGACAAGTGTTGTTTAATGCATTGTAAACATAACCTGGACGACAGGAGCAGACAAAACTGCCTATGGTGTTTGTGCAGATCTGATCACAGTTACCTTTTCCAGTCTGACATTCATTGACATCTGCAAAAATTTATAATTGCAGTTACCACAGAAAATATGAAAATTCAAGAAGAAACAACAATTTTACTAAAAGAATAAAATATAATATATATTTGCTACAATATTTGCTACAATATTTTCTACTTGTTTCTGAACCTACACTGTAGGAACCTGATTTGACCTTAGACTATAAAATTAAAACAATACCAGTATTGGAACACATCAAAAGACAGCAGATCAAGTGGTTTTCACAAGCTTCCAGACTACTGACATATAGCATGCCACAAATGGCCATGACACATAGACATAACGGTTATAAAGCCAGAGGCAGACCATGTAAAAGATTGATCACAGAAATCAAAGAAGCCACAGGAACAAGCTTACAAACAGCGCACAAGAAGGCCATCTCCAGAGAACTCTTCCACCCCTGACGCTGCAAGGCAAACAAGGGACACAGTGTATAGATAGATAGATAGATAGATAGATAGATAGATAGATAGATAGATAGATAGATAGATAGATAGATAGATAGATAGATAGATAGATAGACTATCAAATTTGGTACAAAAATGCAAGAATTATATTCCATGTGGCTCACAGATTAGAAACTCTTCTTACTCTACCACTCAGATGTTGAGTCTTACAAATATAATGTTTAATTTCAGCAGAGATACATCATCAACCACATCATCCATATTCAACAGGAGGTCATGAAGCAACTGCATCATGTCCATTTTATCCATCACTCAATATCTAACTATAAAGTGGCGTATGTGACCTTACTGTTTCCACATTTAACACCTTCATTGATAGTTTCACATTGTTCCTCTAGCCACAGTTTTGTGCTTGTTTCATTTTCCTTCTGATATTTTCTGTTTATTTTGCTATATTGCCCTACATTTCAGGGGCCTCTTTCTTAATTCCTTGTAGTATTTCAGTGGGCGAAAGGTTTAGCTAGTGGTGCCCATCTCTCCAGCTCTCCTTATGATGTGGTTACATGAATGTGTTTTCTCTCTCCGTCTCCATTGCACTTTACTGATGTTGACACTATATCACATTTGAACCTCGCACTGAGCGCTTCACTAACATTTAACTAGGTCACAACCTTACTTCATATTCATCCACATAAAGACTTCTAAACTTGATAATACATTCACTTTGTTGTTATCTTTTAATTCATTGATGAAATAATCTTCACGATATTATCCTGACACATTGTCTTATTGTCTACAGCACATTAATTCGCTGAATATAAATAAATAACATAGATCCCTGTACCACAGAAAGAAAACACAGCGCCATGTTGTTGTGATGAGGTCACACGAACTAAAAATAAGACTGGAGATGGCTTTAGTGTCCTTGTCAAGGTTAACGGTGATATTGAAAAGCAACATCAGTGTTGGAGTGAAAGTCAAACTGTACAAGTTGCTGGTGTTTTCTGTTGTTCTGTATGGTTATGAGAGTTCGACACTCACTGTGGACATGGAGAAACGATTACAGGCTTTTGAGTACAAATGCTACAGATGAATTCTACGAATTTCCTAGATGAAACATAAGACCAATGTTTATGTAAGAAATAAAGTAGAAATGTATGCAGGTGTACAAGAACCATTGCTTTCAATAGTGAAATGACGAAAACTAGCTTGGTTTGGACATGTATGCAGATGTGATTCCTTGTCAAAAACAATACTGCAGGGAACTGTCAAAGGGGGAAGAAGCAGAGGAGGGCAAATAAAGGCATGGGCAGACATAATCAAAGAATGGATATCTCCACACTCATTCACATCGCTGAGGATAGAATTCACTGGAGGACTTTCTGTGCTGAAGCATCCAATGTGGTGTCCCTACGACCCTGAAGGGTTATGGGTTTATTGATTGATCTAACTATAAATATTTTATTTGCAAAAGTGTCAATTGCCACCAATGTCACCCTGTCCAGTATAGTAAATCCATATTAACCCAAGATTTTAGAAACAACTTTAGTTGTTATCCGTTACTTAAATTACGGTCACCTTTGATATTTTGAAGTACAGACTGAACACCCCCTATATGACAACAGTCCCAGTAAACAGAATACAAAGTGCCATTTGAGGACAGAAAGACCTCAAACTTCAAGTTTCATACTTGCAGCAGTTGTTCTGTTTGGAATGGTGCACTCAGTGAAGATTATTCCACATATTCTAGCTCAAAATGATTATATTGTACACAGATTTTCCCATATGTTGTATATTGCAATCAACAGAGCATTATGCTACTTGCCATGCGTACCCTTCACAACACTTAACTCTGTGGTATCCAGTTATAATTCCTAGCACATCCAAAAAAGGCACTTATAAACAAGACAGAGTATCAATAATGCTGCCTTGTTTCGTGAACGCAAGACAAATGACTTAATCACTACAACATGGATATTAGCAATAAATTACTTTTAAGACTGATTTTCCACTGTCCTAATCTGTATATTTTCTACAAACAGTAACACCAAAGACTATAAAACTATGTACTGTCTAACTTAATGAAATCAAGGGACATTGTAGTGACATATCCAGACAACTTTAAAATAGTGACTGAATAACTTAATGAAATTGAGGGACAGTGTCGTGACATGACCAGACAACTAATGGAGTTACCAATATAGTAATGTCAAGATCAGTAGCTAAATTTATTACATTACCTAAATCTGATCTGGATAAGTTATCCTGAAAATTGTAAACAAACACATTGTCATAGATTTTAATAAAACATTTTGTGTAAAGAAACCAATGACATTCTCTTACCTTGACACTGATTGTTGTCATAAATAAATCCATTACGGCACTGACAGACTGAGTTACAGCCAGAGATGACACATTCTTCATTTGTCTGGCAGGTCAGTTCACCACTTGCACATCTATCAGTAACATTTGTACAGTACTCCCCTGGGTAAAATACATACCGTAAAATATAAGTAACAGATGCCATTACATGTCATGTTCACATACAGACAGAAAAGAAAGTATCACAATAATTAATATGATTGCTCAATAATGTGCAAGCTGTTCCTTAGTTTACCCATCTGATACAATGACCTAACTTTATAAGTTAATGACAATTTAAAATCATTGTAGGATTTTGTGCATTTGCTAAATAATGGTATAAAGCTTCCATATGCCAGGTTTAACCTAAGCCTATTCAAGTAGGAAGTATGAGGATTAATGAAAATAATTCTTCAGGCTGATGGGATTGAACCAGGTCCATTCTATCCATTGCACCAAATTGTCATGCAACTCAAGTAAACTGGTTTTTCATAATTGACCAACCACATCCCCAAAATAAGATGTGATCTAATCAAGACATTCAATGTGTGTACTTGTCACTGAATACAGACTAATCTAGACAAGGAATACCACAACAGCAACAAACATCCCACACAAGTATTGTAGTATCCTCAGCAACACAAACCTGGTTAAATTCCAGTCAGCTGCAAAAATTATTTTCATTTATCCTCATACTTCCTATTTGAATTTATTTTTATGACCTATTATTTTAGGCAAAATTGTCCTGTCTCTGTTATATAGGCCTATGTTTATAAGAAGACCTATAGGTCCGTATAGTACAAATATGGTTGTTGTATGTTTGTGTTTCTGAGGATTCTTCAATATGGGATGTTTGTTGCTGTTGTAATAGACCTTGTCTCCATTGGTCCATTCTCAGTGACTTGAGTACACAGGTTGAATGTCTTGATTAGATCACATCTTTTGGAACATTAATCGCAGAGCATACCCCCTTCTACTTCCTGTTCACAGTCTTTAAGAATTTTGTGCCGTAAAAGTTTATATTATTTTGGAATGCAAGAACACACTTGTTTGTCTCCCTCACTATGAAGGGGTGGGACATGTACTAGAATTAAATTTATTGTAAACACTATACCTAACCCTGGCCTCCCCCATTCTAGATTTTAGGACTCAACGTTATGCAAGTGACATAATATTTCTTAGACCATGCAATAAAATGAAAACAATGCGCCAACCATTATACACTACCAATGAACATGTGCATTAAATCTTTTTTCGTTCACATCCCGCTAAAATAACGAAATATAGGGGGTATGTTTTGCGATTATAGAACCAATCTTTTTTGTTGGTCAAACCTGTTTACTTGAAAACAGGAAAACCAGTTTTCTTGAGCTGTAAGGCGATTTGGTGCCACTAGAATGGACTTGGTTCAATTCCCATCAGCTTTAAGAATTAAGAATTAATATAAGACTGAAGTCTATTTTTGGTTTATTAGACCATGTTGGCTTTTATCTTTGTGCAACGCTATGATCTGGGACAAAATTATACTAAAGCGTGCTGGTGATGCAAAAAAATATATTCCATTGTGTCATTTGTTGAGAGTTCCTCTTTTTTTTTTTTTTTTTTTTAAATTATTTAAAATCATCACATGAGTTATTGAATAAATGATGTGCTCCTTTTTAATGCTCTAGAGTAGTTGAAAGTCTATGAAAACACAGTGAATGCAGAGAACCCACTTTCACTCATTACTACAGTTGAAATTAGTGAAATAATTGGTATTTTGAATAAATTTAAACTTAAGACCTTCCCCCCACCAGGTTAGATAACACAATTGCACAATAAAAAAAAAAAACCAGTCACATCTGCACATCTGGAAAAAAATTAATTGTTTCACTAACTAGAATGGTAACACTTACCTGTACACCCAGGCTTGCAAACACATCCACGTACAGGATCACATGAAATTGTCTCCTTGCCACAGGCACAATTATTGCTACACTCAACACCCCATGTTCCTCTACTGCACTCTGGTGAAATGAAGAAGAGACAATATAGTTACTGAATATAGATACGTTGATAAAATTAACAATGTTGGGAAATAAGAATATTAATGACAAACTGAATGTCAGACTAAAGTGAGTTGATCTTCTTTTTCTGCAATCAGTTTCCGATGATCATGTCTATACAGGAAGGTGGGCTGCCTCCATGAATTCAGTCATCAGCAGGAGGTCCTCACAGTTGTCCCACAGCTTTACCTTCAGATCTGTCTCTTTGGGCCATAATTTAGTTCTCACATCATCAAATAGTGGACATGTCAGCAGAATGTGTTCTTGAGTCTGGGGACCCTTTTGACATGGGCATTGGTCAGCTGTCAGTTTGGACAGCTTTCATTTTGTGGAGATGTGTTTGTGGTTTGCTGTGATCTGCTTATCTTTAAATTGGGGTCCTGTAAAAAGTTGCTGCCTGTTATCTTATTCTATGTATGTTTGTATTTTCTATTGATGAAAGTTTTTGCTTCAGACAGTGATATTCAGTGCTGGAAATTTCCCTCTTTTTCATCTGTTTTTGTCAGTCTGTCAGCTGCCTCATTTCCTGCAACTCCACATTGTGCAGGGACCTACTGCAGCGCAACTTTATTGTTAGCAGACAGTTGAGTTAAAAGTTCTACAGTTGTTTTTGTTAGATCTTTAGGTTCATTTTGGATGGTCTGTACTGACATGCAGGAGTCGTACAAAAAGACTATGTTAACTCCTCTGAGTCTCTGATCCTCTAGAGCCTTTGATGCTTCTAAGATTGCTTGTAGTTATGCCCTGTAGTTTGTTGATAATTTGCCAGTTGTGATGGAGAGTTCTAGTTTTGGGGTGTTTGGTATGAGTATTAGTATACAGATATTATTGTACTCCTTTCTTTACTCCATCTTCTGATGATCCATCTGTAACGATATGGATCCACTGTGACCTGGGGTATTGGGTGTCTAGGTGATCAAGTGTTTTTGCCTTGAGAGCAGTAGGGGTTTCCATAGTTTTGCAGTATATAAAGGTGAGGTGTTTGCGATGTTGTAATATACTTCTAGCTGTTCCCATTCATCTGGATTGTTGCTGGTTACTTCTTCATTGGCTTTCCTAAGTTTTTTGATAGGTGGTTAAAACTTGGTCTTTTCAATCGGTTTTTTGTTAGTTAATTTGTTTTCTCATACATAGGGTGATGTTTGAGACATTTTTCAGTCATTACTGTGATTTTCTCATCCCTTCAGTCTGTTAGATTTTGTAATCCTGCTGTTGCTTCCATTGACGTTATAGGTGTGCTCCTTAGTCCTCCTATAATAAGTCAGAGACCTGCATTCTGAAATTTTGTCCAGCCTCTGAAGATTGGTATTTGCTGCTGTTGCATATATGCTCAATCCATATTCCAGAGTTGGACGAATATGACCTACATAGACTTGTTTTATGGTTTTTATGTCCACTCCCCAATCTGTCACCGATAGGTGTTTCATTATTTGTAGTCTGCATGTGGCTTTTTTCTCTGTCCCTTCCATGTAAGTCTTATGTAAAATTTTAGTCCCAGGTAGACTGGGTTGTTTTCTTTTGGAAGAAGGATATAGTCTAGTGTGAGAGTATGATTTTCTGGTTTTGTGGAGAGGATGAAGAGTGTGGCGGTGGTCTTGCTTTTCTTTATTTGAACACACCAGGTGTATTGCCTCCTGCATTCTAACTTTTGCAACTCCAATGTATTCTGATTGGATCCAGATAACAAGATCGTCTACATGGAGAGTTCTATGTACATATGGTGTGAACAGCTTTGGTAGATCATCCATATAAATTATGACGACTGTGGGGGATAGAACTTCTCCTTTTGGTATACCTTCTGTTATGCTTATCATTTTACTTTTCTTTTCCTGGAGTTTAACTCTTGCATGTCTGCCTAGTAAGAAGTTTTTTTTATCCACTTGAACATTTTGCCTCTGATTGCTTTCTGGGCAGGTTTTAGCAATAACCCCTCTTCTCAAGATGACCAAAAGAAGTGCTGCAAGGACTTGCTAAAGACCCCAATGAAAATCTTTGAAATAAAACCATGATACATAGGAAGATGCTGCCTGAAATAAAGCCATGATACATGGGGCTATGCTGCCTGAAATAAAACCATGATACATGGGGCTATGCTGCCTGAAATAAAACCATGATACATGGGAAGATGCTGCCTGAAATAGTACTAAATGATGCTCTAGAGTTCCATGCGGCCAGAATATGGCTGATTAGTCATCTACAAACTCATCAATCATTCTTCTTCTTCTTCATTTGTTCATTCTCAAACTCCCACTGGATTTCTCTTGTAACAGGACAATGATCCTACAATATCTCCAGTTGAATGTAGTCCAGAGAATGGAAATGCGTTGTGTTGACGTTTTATTTGCGCTAATGGCCCAACACATCCATCTTCAGCAGTGTCAATTATTCAATCTATGTGATGTGTTCTTTACAGAATGTTGTCCTCTACAGAACGTTGTACTCATTGTCACTCTGTAATCCTATTGGTTCTTTGTGAGCCGCCCAGCCTCTTCCAGTGTTATGTTCAGAGTGTCTTAGATATCCTGTAACTCTCGTAATCTTGGTTTATCTCTTGTTGACTTTCCTGAAATATTTACCTCCATGATTATCGATTAATCTTTCTAAACCATTGGGTCTCTTTACACGTCTGAAATATGTTAGCTTGTGTTTTTTTTAGAGTTCTGAGGAGCCAGTCTTCTTTCTATGTTCAGGTCTTTTCAGACATCTGCATTGGTTCATCTTTTTATCAATCATATTCTTAGGACCTTTCTATAAAATTTCATTTCAAATGCTGATATTTTCTTTTCCATAGCAGATTGCCATCTGACATGTTGTTACTGTTAAAATATAGCTTCCTAACTGCTGTAGCTTTGTTTTTTTCAGTTTGCCCCTTGCCATAGATCTTTCATCTGTGATGTTTTTTTTCTATGGCCATTGTTAATCTCTTTCTTATCTCTACTTAGCAATCTCATGTGGCGTTGATGATTCACCTGAGATATTCAAAGTTTCTGACATTTTCTAGATGTTCTTTGTCAATGACTATTGCTGGTGTGAGGTCATCTCTGGTTATATGAATGATTTGTGTTTGATTTGCTTTGAGGAAACAATTTTATGCTTTGTTATTATGTTTAGCTGATATAATCATGTGTTCTAAACCTGTGGGTTTTAGGCTGGTATTAGTGTAGTGTTATCTGCATACACAATTTCTGTAATCTTATGTCATCCATATTTGGGAGGAGGATGTTCATAATGTGGGTCTTCTCATATATTTTAAATGATGTTGTCTGCTTATATGTTATACAAGTGTAGTGAGAGAATTCATCACCGATGCAACGAGAGAGAGCGAACAGTGTGGCAGGTTCTGCCACTGTATCTAGTGACAATGCAATTAACTGCTTTTACATATTGAACTTTTTAAGAGAAACTGCAGATCAAACAAAATTAATTAGGAAATGACGATTCCTTTTCCATAATAAAGAATCTGGGCTTGAAATGTGGCATGGCCGAAAATGAACTTATTATGGGGTGTAAAGAATATTTGTCGACCAACAAAGATCTGGAACTTTCAGTCATCATGTAGTTGCAAATATACTTAGTGAGGAGATTGCAGCAGCTAAGGATGTGTCCATGTGCAATGATAATGATATCTCAACTAACACAAACACTCACACATTATTACTTACCTATACAACACATGAAACACTTACCTAGTATTACTTACTCACACAAGAAGTAATACTTAGACACATGGTTTCACTTACAAGCATATCAAATACTTACATGAATGGTTTCACTTACTCACAAAACACATCAAACACACATTACACAGTATCACCTACTCACACACCATATCAAGCAGTTACACAAATGTTTACTTACACAATACATCAAACACACAGTGATACTTACACAACAACAAACACTCACACACATGGTTTCACTTACCCACACATGACTTGCCATCATTATCCAATTTAAAACCTGCATCACATGAGCAGATATAGTTTCCATCTGTATTCCTACACGAGTCTTTTTTATCACATTGATTCATTTCTCCTGAAGCACACTCATCAATATCTATAGAACATTGCATCACGGTTACCAACTGGCACACACAATAATGTATACAATACATTGCCTTAAGTTAACAACTGTGGCACACTCAATGATATATATAGAACATTGCATCAAGGTTAACAACTGGCACACACAATAATGTATACAATACATTGTCTTAAGTTAATAACTGCGGCACACTCATTAATATCTATAGAACATTGCATTATTGCTAAAATTGTGGTACTCTCATTAATTATTACAAGAGTTAGTTTGTTAGTTAGTCATCGGATCCTCATGACTGCAATCTGGACACGTCCATAGTTGCTCTGATCTCTCCCTGATGTATCCGCCATTATACTTCTGCTAACAGTATCAGTCCTATGCTTTTTGACCATCATTTTTCTGCGCCCTCCAAAATGTTCACTTCTAGTAACACCTCATTTCAAATCCTGATCTTTAACTCTGGCCAGTGAAAAGGAATCATCATCCATACTAGTTTCACAATCGTGTGTATATATATATCTCTTAAGGATTTCAAAAAATTAGCTCGATCCATTGTCCCATCACCCTGTGCCACAATCACGCATGACGCCAGCTGATCTGCTCTTTCATTGCTTCAAACACCCACATGACCTGACACGAAAATAAATGTAAACACTTTTAGCCTCGCTTTTCTCTTGCCTCAATCCACTGTTCCTGAATGAGACTCACTTGTACCTTCTTAATCATAGTCACTAAAGATGCAGACCTGCGTTACTTTCTGTGTGCATACCCATTCAAATGCCCTGGACACTACCATAAGTCTCTATGGTCATACTACTCGTAGTAACCGCAAAGGCACACACTCTCCTCCCTGATCGTTTTACCTTCACACTGAGCTGTGAAGGCCCGAGCATTGCGAACATGTCTAATTACAGATCCATCGGTGTATATAATCACATCCCAGTCTTTGGCATTCTCACTGATCAAAGCATGCACTTTTTTTCTTCACAGCTGTGAGACACCATTCTCTGCATTCCCTGCTAAGTGATATTACTACTCTCAAACAAGTTTTAAAATCTGTGCATAGACTTATCCATTCCGCACCTGCTGCCAGATCTTGCAATCTGCACATGCTTTGTATGACATCCTCAGCATGTCCCATCCACGACTCCCTCTCTTAAGTATGCTGCGTTTAACTTTCTGTATTTCGGAATACAATGTGTGTTCCTTATCTGCATGTATTTGAAGGTATGCCCATGCACAGCAATATTGTAATCTGTGCTCTGCTGTTGGACATTATTCTGGATTCTATCCAGTCTTTCTATCTGAGTTTGGCTAAGAGTCAGAATTGCCAGTGTATATTCCACCACAGCCACAACCAAACCATGGTACAAAAGAAATAACAACCTCTGCTCACACTGCGTAGTAGCCATAACCTTCATTGCTGATAAGCCTTTGCCTGCCCTTATGATAACGTGGTCAACATTTTCCCTGAAACTCAAGACTCCTGATAAAAAACACACACAGATATCTCATCATGTTGTTTCTTTCAAAACTTTTCCCAGGCAATGAAACATGTGGCATGGATGTCTTTACCATATGATTGTTCAAGGAAAACCATGTCACAAATGCCTTAGAAGGATTTACCACTGCTCCTGTGTCTCTACACCAATTTGTCAGTCTGTTCAGCTCCTTTTGTAGTTCCACAATGCACTCTTCTTGATTTCTGCCCTGCCTATACACCAGAATGTCATAGTCGTATGACATCGAACTGCGAGCACCTTTGATTTGATTGCTAGTGATATGTACTGTGTATACATTGAAAAGCACAGGAGATAAAGGTAATCCCTGTAGAAGACCAGGGCTAATAACCGTTGGTGCCGATACACAGTTACCACACTTAAGAACTACTATCATGTGCATCAGGGCTGCATCAACCCACCGCACGACAAAAGGATTTACTGCAAGATTTAACAGTTGGTCCATCAAGATATCCAAGGACACCCTATTGTAAGCATCCTCAAGATCTATTGCGACCACACGTCTGCATGCGCAAATCAAACCTCTGAAAAACATCCTGCGCAAATATGGCTGCATTCTGCCATGTCTTCTTTCCTGGGCGATACCCTGCTAATAACATTGGTAAACACTTATTTCCCTCAAGATGACACGATACCTTCCAGGCCACAATTTTTTCCAAAAGCTTGCCTATTGTGTTCTGCATTGTTTTTATTCTGTTTCCTTGTATCCTGGTGTGATCCTTCCCAGGTTTGGGTAGCGGAACTAAATAACCGTGCAACCAGTCTTCATTTACTGTGCCCTTTAGAAGGCTATTATTGAAAATGTCCGCCAACTCTCCCAACTTCTCATCCGTTCTCCGACTAATGTCATATTATCTAATGCTATCTGGTCCAATTGCTACATTTTTTGTACTTTTCAGCACTTTCCTAATTTCTTCAACTGTGATTATCATATGTTTTTCCATACTCAAATTCTTACACATGTCTGTAATCTTTTTCCACCTACAGTTTCACTTGAACAATGGATGTATTCATTGTTTTAAATTAGGAGATTGTGTGGCGATGTGCTGTTATACGCGAAAAGTCACTAAAATTGTTCTGGCGCTTGCACAAATCCATTAATTGTCTGACAAGACGCACGACTATTGCCGATTTCCAGAGTGCTGATATGGCATGCTAGAAGACGGATGAGACTATACCGCAGAAATTGTTCAGAGAAATGTTGAGGCATATCAAGAAATCAGGAAAAAGATTGCAAGAGTTATTCATGGTAGAAATGCATCAACCTCTGAATGGTAATGCTGTAAGCTGTTCAATTTCCACCCCATTAATTCTTCCATATTTCGGTACAATAAAAGCTGTACTCCCTGAGAATACACCTTCTGATACTTCAATTTATCCCACAGCATAATTTAGAAAGCCATCTCAGAGAATTCTTTCTTCTATCCCTGATGTCACAAGGCAAACAAGGTCCCCACCATATAGATAGTTATATTATTTGAACCATCCATAACAACAGAGAATACATCTGCAACCAAACACAAATTCTGATGTCTATCAACCTATTTTGCTACATCCACTTGGCTGGCTTTTGTCACAACATATTTGTTACTTGTCACCCTTCCCAAAATATTCTTCCACAATCCTTAAGCGGGGAATGTAAGAAAGAACAAAAATTCATAGTAATATGCTTAAGATTATCACTGTTGTTTTGGACACACATTTTTACCATACACTGCCTGTATATTTTTATGAATGTTGGTTGGTCAACATCCTTCAATAAACTGAATTGTGGCTTGTTGGTCCAATATGAATGGGTTCATTATCACACAAAACATGTTGTTGACTGCTTGCACCAGATGCTAAGCTCATGAAAAGAATGATATTGTGACCATTTGTTGTGTTTTTATTACATCAGTGATGCATCCTCATCTTTCTTCATGCTGGCATAGGTGATGCAATACAGGCTGGCTTCTTCTTCTTCTTCGTTCGTTCTCAAACTCCTGCAGATTAGCAGGATGTAGTCTGGAGAACGGAATGCGTTGTGTCATGGTTTACAGCATTGCTGCGATATCTGCGCCTTTCGGCCTGACACAATCCGACTTCAGCATGGCTTTGGGTCACTGACCCTATATGGGATGGGACAGCCAACTCCATCTCATAACCTCCTTAGTCGCCTTTTACGACATGCGTGGAAGGTAAACAGTGTTGCTATTCTTTGCTCCCCTTTTGGGTCCCGGCAACACACGGGTGACAGGCTGGCTTGATTTGAACACGCCTTATATGTTTACTCACTGGAGGTTTTCATATGCTGCATGAATTAACTTATTTGACTTTTAGTATTCGTTAAAATATCTATTTTAAAGAATATTTCTGGAATATAAGTTCAGAAATGAAAATACATTTGAGAGATGTAGACATTTGATTTTAAATACCTTGGCAAGAATCATTTCCTATTTGTTGATATCCACGAGGACAAATACAGAACATATTTCCATCATCATTAAGACTGCAACCATGACTACAGTTAAGGCTACAAACTTGTTTGTCTGAAGTACACAATAATTTCCATATTATAAAATGCACATTTTTTAGTTGGTACATCCAACAAAATTAGACTGACAGTGTAACAATACTCATATTTGTATTTAATATTGGAAACTCTTACAGAATGTTAAGTTCTTAATATAAGCCTGCCTATGATGTTACAAAGGTAATATAAACCTGGCTTAAAATTTAGATGGGGCATATAAATCCAATAAATACTATATGAATACTATAAATTAAGTTAGTTTACATTTGAGGAGCCTGGTAACCTAGTTGATAATGAGCTTGCTTACTATCACTGAGTTAGAGCGTGCCAGTTTCTAAACCACATCCGGACAAATAAAATAAATTGTGTGGGTCACGATTGCATGCCTGACAGGACTGCTCTTGCAGTTGACCCAGCTGTAAATGAATAGCTGAGGCATGAGTTAGGGGAGGTGAAGACAGCAAGGAAGGGAACCCGTCACCCCACCTAATAGTTGCTGTGGCTTAGTACATGAATAGTTATCTTTATCCCTGATGACAGGTTGCTGACATGGTTCCTTTTTTTTCCTCAAGTGACATATTCTTTCCAGAACGTTGTCTTCGTCGTGGATACTCTGAACATCTTTGTTCCGGGCAAGCAGGCCTGCAATGGCCAAAGACATGTGCATACATTCTTCGATGTTGCTGGTCCATCGTCTTTTTGGTCTTCCTCTTCTTCTCCTACCTGGCACTCTGCCCTCTAGAATTAGGCTTTCGATACCATCATGTCGCTGTAAGTGTCCAAAATACTGTAGCTTCCTTCTTATGATGGTATTTAGATGCCATCCTTCATTTAGTTTCAGTAATTTGAAAAGTTCAATTTTCTTCTTTTTCTCAGTCCATGATATTCATAGGATCTTTCTGTAGCACTTAATTTTCACATGAATTATTCTTTTGGATGTTGTCTTGTTTAAAGCCTAAGTCCATATGTTGCCACTGGGAAAACACATGATCTTAAAATGGTCAATTTAGTGTCATTATTACTATTTTGCCATAGTTTTCTCATTTGTGTTAATTTGAGTATTGCAATTGCGAGTCTTCTTCTAATCTCGACTGAACAATCTCCAGAACTGTTTATATTTGCTCCCAGATATTCAAATTTGTTTACATATTCTAGTTCTATATAGTCTATGTTGATTATTGATTTTATCTTTTTTTGTCTGATGTCATAATTTTTGTTTTCTGTGCGTTTAGGTATAGATTTTGGATCTCGCTGCATTTGTTTGTTGATGTGATAAGTAGTTTCAGTCCCCCAGGATGTGTAGTAAGGAGGACTGTGTCATCTGCATATCTTATTTCTGGAATCTTGTACCCACCACGTAGACATGGTTCCTACCTTTGCCTTTTAGTTTCGATTGGTAATTTAAAAACTCACTGATTTAGATGTAAAGCTAGTTTTAAAAAATTGTATTTATATAGAAACTGTGAGTAAACCAGTTGTTAATTTAGAATCATAATGTGAGCTGAGCAAGTAAATTATATGTAAGACGGTGTAATGTTCTTGGTTAATAAGGTACAAGCTATGCAATTCTTGCTAAACTGTGCAACTATGGAGCATAGAACAGTTGAACAGAGAAACAGTCTTGAATAAATGTAACAAAAATGGGGAAAGTGTATGGGGTATCAGGACAGAGGTGACAGTGCAAGAACTTGTCCAATTGTACTCAAAACCTCAAGACACAATCATATACATATGTCTCAGTAAATAGAAAAATGAATAACTGCATGTGTAGTTTTGCTGCCTACACAAATAGCCGTGAAGTGCTTGGGAAATTGTCTGCCTACTCCACTAGAACATCAAAAGAAGGTAGTACTGCTAGTAGAACATAATTGAACCATATTAATTCATGTAAACATCAGTCAGTGATAGTGTGTTAGTCGTCATCAAGTAGAACTCCATTACCTGTCTTCCACATGAGTATTATTTAGAAACACAAAAATAGAAAATAAGTACTGATGGCAGCACTCACTTTAGGACTGAAATATCAACTCACACACTGATATTCTCAGACTACCAAAGCATGCTGTGTAAGATAAAAGGGGGCATGTTAATAAATGAATGGGTCATGTAACTGAATAACTCAGTTGTTCAAAGTATTAGATGGACATATCATTATTAGTATTAATATATATAATATATAAGTATATCCTTTTATAGATGGATGGATATACTTCCCTCATTATGCAGGGGTCAGAGGCAATGAAAGAGCACACTCATTGGTGAGCAATGCTGAGATAAAAACAATACCAATAAGAGAAAGGGTCAACCTAGTAATGGTTGCCATTGATTTGCTAGAGACTGAAAAAGTTGATGTTGGAAGTGGTTACTTTTCATACACAGAATGACAGAATTGGGGTGACCAGGGTGAGGGGAAAAAGTGTGCCCTCTCTGGAAAGTCTGAGGATCACATGATCAACATCTGACTGGATCGCTACAATTGGATCGCTGCTTTGCTGTAGTGCAGAGCACTTGTAGGAATGTCATGTGTTCCATGATGCTGATTTATAACCGTCACCAATCAAAACTAGTGAACTGGCTGACATATTTATCTCCTATACGAAAATGCATGAACAAATAAAATGAATGAAAGTGATTACTCTTTTTCAATGTCCACAATAAAGAACCTGGGCTTGAAATGTGGTGCCTCCAAACATGAACATTGTGGATACACTCATCAGATCAGATCATTTACAGGTGTGGTATGTGTACAGTGATGTGGTATGTGTACGGTGATGTGGTATGTGTACAGTGATGTGGTATGTGTACAGTGATGTGTTATGTGTACAGTGATGTGGTATGTGTACAGTGATGTGGTATGTGTACAGTGATGTGGTATGTGTGCAGTGATGTGGTATGTGTACAGTGATGTGGTATGTGTACAGTGATGTGGTATGTGTACAGTGATGTGTTATGTGTACAGTGATGTGTTATGTGTACAGTGATGTGGTATGTGTACAGTGATGTGGTATGTGTACAGTGATGTGTTATGTGTACAGTGATGTGGTATGTGTACAGTGATGTGGTATGTGTACGGTGATGTGGTATGTGTACGGTGATGTGGTATGTGTGCAGTGATGTGGTATGTGTACGGTGATGTGTTATGTGTGCAGTGATGTGGTATGTGTACGGTGATGTGTTATGTGTACGTTGATGTGGTATGTGTACAGTGATGTGGTATGTGTACAGTGATGTGTTATGTGTACAGTGATGTGGTATGTGTACAGTGATGTGTTATGTGTACAGTGATGTGGTATGTGTACAGTGATGTGGTATGTGTACAGTGATGTGTTATGTGTACGGTGATGTGGTATGTGTACAGTGATGTGGTATGTGTACAGTGATGTGGTATGTGTACAGTGATGTGGTATGTGTACAGTGATGTGTTATGTGTACGGTGATGTGGTATGTGTACGGTGATGTGTTATGTGTACGGTGATGTGGTATGTGTACAGTGATGTGGTATGTGTACAGTGATGTGGTATGTGTACAGTGATGTGGTATGTGTACAGTGATGTGGTATGTGTACAGTGATGTGGTATGTGTACAGTGATGTGTTATGTGTGCAGTGATGTGGTATGTGTACAGTGATGTGGTATGTGTACAGTGATGTGGTATGTGTGCAGTGATGTGGTATGTGTACAGTGATGTGGTATGTGTGCAGTGATGTGTTATGTGTACAGTGATGTGGTATGTGTACAGTGATGTGTTATGTGTACAGTGATGTGGTATGTGTACAGTGATGTGTTATGTGTACAGTGATGTGTTATGTGTACAGTGATGTGTTATGTGTGCAGTGATGTGTTATGTGTACAGTGATGTGGTATGTGTACAGTGATGTGGTATGTGTACAGTGATGTGGTATGTGTACAGTGATGTGGTATGTGTACAGTGATGTGTTATGTGTACAGTGATGTGGTATGTGTACAGTGATGTGTTATGTGTACAGTGATGTGGTATGTGTACAGTGATGTGGTATGTGTACAGTGATGTGTTATGTGTACGGTGATGTGGTATGTGTACGGTGATGTGTTATGTGTACGGTGATGTGGTATGTGTACGGTGATGTGGTATGTGTACAGTGATGTGGTATGTGTACAGTGATGTGGTATGTGTACAGTGATGTGGTATGTGTACAGTGATGTGGTATGTGTACAGTGATGTGTTATGTGTGCAGTGATGTGGTATGTGTACAGTGATGTGGTATGTGTACAGTGATGTGGTATGTGTGCAGTGATGTGGTATGTGTACAGTGATGTGGTATGTGTGCAGTGATGTGGTATGTGTACAGTGATGTGGTATGTGTACAGTGATGTGGTATGTGTACAGTGATGTGGTATGTGTACAGTGATGTGGTATGTGTACAGTGATGTGGTATGTGTACAGTGATGTGGTATGTGTACAGTGATGTGGTATGTGTACAGTGATGTGGTATGTGTACAGTGATGTGGTATGTGTGTGGTATGTGTACAGTGATGTGGTATGTGTGTGGTATGTGTACAGTGATGTGGTATGTGTACAGTGATGTGGTATGTGTACAGTGATGTGGTATGTGTACAGTGATGTGGTATGTGTACAGTGATGTGGTATGTGTACAGTGATGTGGTATGTGTACAGTGATGTGGTATGTGTACAGTGATGTGGTATGTGTGTGGTATGTGTACAGTGATGTGGTATGTGTGTGGTATGTGTACAGTGATGTGGTATGTGTGTGGTATGTGTACAGTGATGTGGTATGTGTACAGTGATGTGGTATGTGTGTGGTATGTGTACAGTGATGTGGTATGTGTACAGTGATGTGGTATGTGTGTGGTATGTGTACAGTGATGTGGTATGTGTGTGGTATGTGTACAGTGATGTGGTATGTGTGTGGTATGTGTACAGTGATGTGGTATGTGTACAGTGATGTGGTATGTGTACAGTGATGTGGTATGTGTGTGGTATGTGTACAGTGATGTGGTATGTGTACAGTGATGTGGTATGTGTGTGGTATGTGTACAGTGATGTGGTATGTGTACAGTGATGTGGTATGTGTACAGTGATGTGGTATGTGTGTGGTATGTGTACAGTGATGTGGTATGTGTGTGGTATGTGTACAGTGATGTGGTATGTGTACAGTGATGTGGTATGTGTACGGTGATGTGGTATGTGTACAGTGATGTGGTATGTGTACAGTGATGTGGTATGTGTACGGTGATGTGGTATGTGTACGGTGATGTGGTATGTGTACAGTGATGTGGTATGTGTACAGTGATGTGGTATGTGTACAGTGATGTGGTATGTGTACGGTGATGTGGTATGTGTACGGTGATGTGGTATGTGTACAGTGATGTGGTATGTGTACAGTGATGTGGTATGTGTACGGTGATGTGGTATGTGTACAGTGATGTGGTATGTGTACAGTGATGTGGTATGTGTACGGTGATGTGGTATGTGTACAGTGATGTGGTATGTGTACAGTGATGTGGTATGTGTACAGTGATGTGGTATGTGTACAGTGATGTGGTATGTGTACAGTGATGTGTTATGTGTACAGTGATGTGTTATGTGTACAGTGATGTGGTATGTGTACAGTGATGTGGTATGTGTACAGTGATGTGTTATGTGTACAGTGATGTGTTATGTGTACAGTGATGTGTTATGTGTACAGTGATGTGGTATGTGTACAGTGATGTGTTATGTGTACAGTGATGTGGTATGTGTACAGTGATGTGGTATGTGTACAGTGATGTGTTATGTGTACGGTGATGTGGTATGTGTACGGTGATGTGTTATGTGTACGGTGATGTGGTATGTGTACGGTGATGTGGTATGTGTACAGTGATGTGGTATGTGTACAGTGATGTGGTATGTGTACAGTGATGTGGTATGTGTACAGTGATGTGTTATGTGTACAGTGATGTGTTATGTGTACGGTGATGTGGTATGTGTACGGTGATGTGGTATGTGTACGGTGATGTGGTATGTGTACAGTGATGTGTTATGTGTACAGTGATGTGTTATGTGTACAGTGATGTGGTATGTGTACAGTGATGTGGTATGTGTACAGTGATGTGTTATGTGT